>VZQC01005185.1:9554-35841 GCA_009823505.1 Rhizomys pruinosus | reverse complement strand
ACATCACAGTGTAACACTTTCTTTTACTTGTAGGACAATTTAAAGGAATTAAGCTTAAATTTTTACTTCCCAAATAAGTAGAAGTCTTAGTCCAGTCATATAGCGTTAAAGAGCAAAGTGTTTATTGGGTAAAATTTATTTAGCAGGTACTCAACTCTGCCCAAGCTTTATCCACCAAGTATAGGATATTTTAAGGTTTAGTGAATTGTTTAGATTAGTTAAATTTAGGTGTAGGTTTTGGTGGAAATGGTAATACAATTGAACTAATTGGGAATATAAAATGTTAATTGTTTTATTTATAATTTGTATTGGGTTAAGGTATACAAATGGCCTATATATTTTTTCTGAATAACACAACATCACATTATAACACTTTCTTTTACTTGTAGGACAATTTAAAGGAACTAAGCTTAAATGTCCTTCCCAAATAACTAGCATACAGTCAATGAGAAACATTTGGGTAAATTTAATGAAAGCTTATGCCTTGGCAGCTCTCTTCAAAATAGCGAAGAGCTAGAACCAACCCAAATGCTCCTCAACGGATGAGTGGATGACAAAAATGTGGTACATCTACACAATGGAGTACTATTCAGCAGTAAAGAAGGATGGCATTATGAACTTTGCAGGTAAATGGATGGAGCTCAAAGCCATCATGCTGAGTGAAGTAACACAGTCCCAGAAAGACAAACAGAGAATGGTTTCCCTCATTTGTGGATGCTAACACCAAATCCCCCAGACGAAAGGCAAGCTGAATGACATTATGGTTATATTTTTGTTTATCTGAAAGCAACTATGTTGTTATAATGTGAATCTCTCAATGGGCTCTAGAATCCACCCACCAATTATTTTCAGACTCTGTAATTACTGTATATAGGTGGAGAGTATGTATCCATATTTTAGAGTAATATGAAATTAATGGGGAAAAATGTGAATTCCTAAGCATAAAAAAGACTGAGAGAAAGATGCAGGACAGTTATGGCAGAATGCATGCTCTGGGATGGGATGGGGTGGGGTGGGGGGAAGGGATAGGGAAATATGCCTGAACAGAAATGAAAAATGATGTATGAAATACACAAAACATCAATTAAAAAACAGAATAATAAAAGAAGAAGAGAACGAACCTGAACTCAAGTCCCAGCTTTGTCAAGATGGTTCAGGGAATCTTTGGATAAGCTATGCAATCACTAAGCTCAGTTGCTTTTATTATTGATACTAGTCAGGGTTTTTCAGGGCACTAGAAGCAGATAGATAGATGATAGATAGATAGATAGATAGATAGATAGATAGATAGATAGATAGATAGATAGATAGATGATAGGTATGTAGGTAGATAGATGATAGATAGATAATAGGCAGATAGATTAGATAGATAGATAGATATAGATGACAGATAGATGGTGATGCTGTATGGTGGTTTGAATGAGAAATGTTCCCATAGGCTCAAGCATTTAAACACTTGGTCCTCGATGGTGGCACTGTTGGGAGTGGTCTTGCTGGAGGAATGTTTGAGAGGTCACAGCCCCTCCCCAGCCATGTGCTTGCTGACCTGCTTTCTCCCCATGGTAGACTCTTATCTCCCTGGAAACTTAAGCCAAAATACATCCTTTCTTCCATAAGTCACTTTTAGTCACAGCAACAGAACAGTAACTAATACATGATGATAGATTTAACTGAGAATACATTTTCCATACTAATAGTCCATATGTATGTTTGTTCTAAACTATGGAACATACTTGCACTAAAAATTATTCATTGTTTATCTGAAATTCGAAATTAACTGGGCATGCTGCATTTTATCTGGCAACCCTACCTTAAAAAACAACCATAGAGTACAAAAAACACACATGAGCTTAGAGCTCAGTACCCAGGGGCTGAACGAAAAAAATAATTAGAAATTAGAACTGTAAAAAAGCAAATATTTAGTTCATAGGTGGTAATAACAGTTACACTGCAGTAACCAATCTTGTTTCTAGAAATTGTTGTACTTTAAACTTTACTCTGAAATACCATGTTGCATTAAAGAAAAAAGTAAATATTTTGAAAATGAGTACCATTAATCTGAACTCTCAGGAAAGAAAAAGAAGATGATTTTGGCATTAAGCTTGCAGACAATAAGCCTCAAGCTGACACTGTCATTACAGCTGTCTTCATTGTTCGTGGTGAAGGCTTCCACGTCCACGTTATTCTGATATGACACATGACACAGTCACTACCTTGAGCTCCTACTAGGATTGCTTGTGTTTAAGATTTTTTTCAGCCTGGTTTCTATTAAGAAATGGCTTCTTATGTCCAAAACCTGATCTGAGTTTTACCATAATTAACATGACAGAGAATGAGAATAGAAACAACAGAGATTTAAAGTGATAGGGCAGGGGCTGGACAGGTGGTTCAGCAGTTAAGAGCACTGGCTGTTCTTGCAAAGGATCGACCTAGGTTCCATTCCCAGCACCCAGAGTGGCTAACAACTGTCCATAACTTGGGTTCCATGGGATCTGATACCCTTTCTGACCTCCATTGGCATTGCATGACACAGTTCCACTTACACACATGCAGACAATACACACATGCAGGCAATACACACATATGCATAAAATATTTTTTTTAAAGCGATAGAGCAGGGAGACTAGGGAATCGTCCTTGGATAAGAGTGCTTACTGCGCAATCATGAGGACCTGAATTCAAATCTCCAGCATCCATGTAAAAAGCTTGAGTGACGGGCTGGAGAGATGGCCTAGAGGTTAAGAGCGCCGACCGCTCTTACAGAGGACCCGGGTTCGATCCCCAGCACCCACATGGCAGCCGAGAACCGTCTGAAGCTCCATTTCCAGGAGAACTCCAGTTCCAGGGGAATCCGACACCTTCTTCTGACCTCCGCGGCATTGCACGACACGGGTGCACAGACCTGCATGCAGACAGTACATTCATACACATACAGAAATAAAATTAATAAAAAAAAAATTAAAAAAAAAAAAAAGCTTGGGTGACACCGAAGGGCCTCTACCCCAGCGCTGTGGGGGCGGGAGCAGGATGGTCGCTGGGCCTTGCTGGCTGCCAGCCTAGCTCCAGCTTCAGTGAGAGACCTGTCTCAAAGGAACAAAGCAGAGTCACAGAGCAGGACATGCAACATTCTCCTCCAGCGCGCGCGCACACACACACACTAATAAAGCAGAGGAAGCAGGTGGGCACAGAACTCACACAAGAGACAGAATGCATTTTAGAGTAACAAGGGACCCACCAGCAGGAACATTTGCAAAACAGACTGGAGAAAGCAAAGATACCTTTGCAATTAACTTTATAAACAATATTTAGGTAATCTGGAATAATCTGGAGCTATAAAACTCTGTAAGTAGTAAGGGCCTGATACAATGGTATGACATCCCAGCAGATCAGCCAGAATCAAGCACACTGACAGAACGGAATCCATAGAACTGCTCTTTAGCAGCAGAGAAACTAGACCTTCATCAGAACTCTTCATTGTTTCACTAAAATATTTTTTTTTTATCTCGAGAGATATATATGGTATTGGTATTGTCCATATGGTATATGGTATTATCCATTAGGCCTGTTGATTTTGTGGTGGGATCTTGTTTTCTATATATTTAACTTACGTACATGAAAGGGCATGTCCACGTGCAAGAGTTGGATAGCAATCTTGTTCTCTATATATTTAACTTACATACATGAAAGTGTATGTCCACGTGCAAGATTTGGATAGCAATCTTTTTCTCTATATTTAACTTACATACATGAAAGGGCATGTCCGCGTGCAAGAGTTGGATAGCAATCTTGTTCTCTATATATTTAACTTACATACGTGAAAGTGCATGTCCGCGTGCAAGAGTCAGATAGAAATCTTGTTCTCTATATATTTAACTTACATACATGAAAGGGCATGTCCACGTGCAAGAGTTGGATAGCAATTTGCAGCTGCATCAGCAAACACCAGGCAGATGTCGAGTCCTTTCCTGGAGTCTAGGCATTTTAGGCACCTGTGTTTGCTGGGTTCACACCCATGCTGATGAGCCATTTTCACACTGGCTTTAATGTGTGTGGGAACTTCATGACTTCCATGGAGCTCACCTTTAATCCTTTATTCTAACTCAGGGAAGCAGACTTCCAAACAATACACGAAACTTAATTTTTTGGACCTTATTTTTTTGAGACAGGTCTTCCTGTCTATGTAGACCAGGCTGGCCTTGAACTCAGAGATCCACCTGCCTCTTCCCACCAAGTGCTGGGATTAAAGGAGTGTGCCACCACACTACAAACTTAAATTTTTGATTGAAAATTTTTGAGTAAGAGCTGGAGAGATGGCTCAGCAGTTAAGAACACCGGCCGCTTTGCAGAGGACCCGGGTTCCCAGCACCCACATGGTGGTTAAGAACCATTCATAGGGCTGGAGAGTNAAACGGACTTCTATGCAGCGGTAAAGAGGGACAACATCATGAACTTTGCAGGTAAATGGATGGAGCTAGAAGAAATTATGTTAAGTGAAGTAACACAGTCCCAGAAAAACAAACGACAAATGGTGTCTCTCATATGTGGATGCTAGTACCAATAACCCAGTTATAATTATTTATTATTTTTTATGTGTATGAGTATACTGTCTGCATGTAGGTTGGTGCACCCGTGTTGCGCAATGCTGCAGAGATCAGAACAGGGTGTCGGATTTCCCTGGAACAGGAGTTAAAGACGCTTCTTAGTTGCCACGTGGGTGCTGAGAATTGAACCCTGGTCCTCTCCAAGAGCAGTCGGCACTCTGATTGGCTGAGCCATCTCTCCAGTCCCAGGAGTAGCTCTTAAGTGCTAAGCCATTTCTCCACTGCCACCTCCACCGCCATAGTGTGCTTTGAATGTGGTTTGTCATCACTGAAGTTCGTGTTGAAGTTTAGTCACTAATATCATACTGCTTAAAGGTGGCAATGTTGAGGAGGTCTGGACTAGCAGGAGGTGGTGCAGCTTTGATTGACCCTGCCCATGGAGGGAACTTGTGCTTATACCTTGCAGTATTGTGGCAGGAACTGCTTTTCAAGAGCATGGAAGGTTTCTGAAGGAACAGCTCTTACCAATCCCTGCTTTGGTCCACTTCTCTTAAAGCATGACCTCTCCTCCTCTTTCTATCTCCCTCTGTCTCATGCACCATTGTGATGTCATCGTCCATGTTTAATACACTTGAAAACCCTATAAGGCTCACTAAATGGAGCTGGCAAATCTCAGAGTTTTATTCTCTAATACTTTGAGATAAATGAAGCTCTTTGCTTCATGAACTTCTGAGCTTCTTTTATTTGAACACTGTGCTGGGACGGGACTGCCACCCCCTCACTCATCAAGTCACATAGACTTTCCTGTCCACATCCTGAAGCCATTCCCCAAGCCCGTGCCAGATACACCAAGAGAGACCCATGCCTTTCCATCTTCCCCTATGGAACCCCATGAAGAAGTTTGTCTTTAGATCTGTGTGCCAGCACAGCCTTGATTCATGGTTCCCTACCAGTGGATCAGGCAACCAAACCTTTAGGAATTAATGTCCTTTGCTTATCTCCTGCCCAGTCCTCCCTTCCATCCTCCCAGAACCCCATCACAGACTAACAGAGGCACACAGCTTTTCACATATGTCTGTTTATTGCCGCCACCACAAATGTGGTGTATGGTAAATATGAATATCCATCTGAAACATTAAATTCAAGAATGTTCATTCAAGACCTCTGCCTAGTGCATTGTGAGGTCTTTGCCCCATGTTGTAAGTCTAGGGTTTGGCCACCGAGGTGCCCAATGTCTCTTGTTCTTGTTTGGGATGTTTTTTAGTTTGCATCAGGTTGAGGGATAGGTGGAATTCAGGTGGCATACTTTCTGACTCCCTCATGGCCTCTTCTACAGCTTGAGCCAACATCTCAGTTGTGTTTCTTTTTTGTCCATGGTGGGTCTTTCTTTTTTGCCCACCATGGGCTCCTCTGGGCATTCTAGCCACCACTGGCACCTGGAAAGACAACAGAAGGAGACCACAAAGTCATTGGAGTGGGAGAGGAGGAGATTTGCACCTGAAGGGCCTGTAATGAGAAGGGGTGTGGGTTAAGGAGGGAATTCATGCCAGGCTAAGGAAGGACAGGATCCTAAGGGAGGGGACACTGCTGAAGAAGAGAGACTGCTTACCGCTGGTCCTCTCGCTTTCTCATCCTTTCCAGAATCAGTCTCTGCTGAGGCCATGCCACCAGTGTTGGCGCTTTCTTGACCGGCTGTTTCTACATTCATCACGTGCTCGGCACCTGAGGTTGATGAGGGGATGTCTTGGATAGGTTCCACCAATTTCCCACCGAGGTCCATGCTGAAGCCTCTCAGCAAGAGAATTGCTCGAGAGTTCTGAATATCCTACAGAAATACCCTTGAAGTACAAAGCAGGGCCACGCCCTTCAGCCCTGATTGGTCAGAAAAGTTTTTCCTAGGTAACAGGAAGGAAGCTTCTGATACTTCACAAAGGACTGTTTCCCTGGATTCACAGTTGAGGGCTGCCCTGATAGAAATACCGGATGTAGAATATACATTAGAATGTACCACATTCATACCTCGGGGTGAGGCAGAATATGCCAGTAAAACAAAGACAGTCTCATTGAAGAAAGGAAGCACTTCTTGAAGCCCCCCCCCAATAAATAGTTCTTTCCACCTTTTTTTCACACGTTCAACTTTAATTTATGTGAAACATATTGCAGATAGTGTGCTTCTCCAAATTTTACCCCACATCACCCCTACTCAAATGCCTCATTCCACTGTTTCTCTCTTAGTCATCAGCTAGGAGCTTGGATAGAATACCTCTCCCTTGATGTTAGTCCCAGATGGGAGTTGAGTTTAGACTTACCACATAGCAGCAACTCATTGTTACTCATTTCTCATAAAAATAGGACCCAGAGGGCTTCACACTTGCTTGAGATTATTGTTTAATGTTTAATCCAGCCACCCTATTTGCAGAAAAGTTATCATCATTGCTGAATAGTCACATAGCCTTGCACCTCAATTACCTGAATTAAGACAGCACTTTCATTTTTTCATGGAGGCATTAGTGACTCCTGACAAATAACTAAATAGATATACTATCAGCAGAAGCCAACATAATAGGAATCACAAGTACAAGTTAATGTACCAAAACTTTAAAATCAGTTGTCCCGTGAATACTACTACAAGCAATTGCAAATTATCTTTCTAAATTTTTAGAACAAAAAATAGGGTCAGCATGACAATTTTGCAGGTAAAGGCTCTTGCAAGCAAACCTGTTCACTTGAGTTTGATCCCTGGGTCTTACACTGGTAAAGGAGAGAGCTAGCTCCTGACTTGTGTCCTGTGTCACACACACACACACACACACACACACACACTAAAACCAATAAATGTAAATAAAGTATAAAAACAAACATGTTAAAATATTGGAAATTATAGAACTGATCAAAACTGAAATTAAAATAAAGATTTGCTGTCAAGCATGGTGGTTCATGACTTTATTCCAAGACTTTTGGGAGAGAGAGCCAGGTGGATCTCTGTGAAATTGAAGCCAACCTGGACTACATAATATGACCCTGTTTCAGAAAACAAAAGAATGAATGAAAAAAACCTTACATTTTGAACTTATGTGGGTTGAAAATGATAAACAATCAGGAAACTATAAGACCTACTAACCCTAACCCTAACCAAATAAAATTTAACAGTGTAGCCAGATATTTGATGAACTTAAAAACAAAAATAGGGCAACTGTGAGCATAGAAATAAAGAACTACTATTTTTATCCACATTGTCTCTGAAGGAGAGTAAAGAAAACAGTGGAAAAAGTATCTAATGAAATAAAATACAAATTTCAGCTGGGTGTGGTGGCACATACCTTTAATCACAGCACTCAGGAGGCAGAGGCAGGCAGATCTCTGAGTTCGAGACCAGCCTGCTCTACATAGCAAGCTCCAGGCCAGCTGGAACTAAAGGGAGACCTTGTTTCAAAAAGACCAAAAAAATAAAAAATAAAAATTGTAACTGTGCAAAATATAAATTGTATCTGAGACAAGTTTCAAAGGGGGTAATACTCACAGAAAAAATACATAGTAATATATATTACAAATTATATTTTAAATATAGGGAGCCAATCAAAAAATAATAAAATCAGTTTAACAAATAATTCTCAGAGGCAGTTATGTCTGCTCCTGTACATTTTATGGGCAGGGCCTTGGTGAGCAGATATAGCAAGAAATATGTGGTTCAGTCAGATTCCTCTGATTAGTGACAAATTTCTATTTTTTGTCCCAGGTGTCCTGGAGGTCAGTATGTAAACCAGGCTGGACTTCAGCTCACAGAGTTCTGCCTTCCTCTGCTTTGAGAGTGCTGGGATTAAAGGTATGCGCCACCACCCCTGGCCTATGACAGATTTCTTTATCCTTAAGCAGGATGAAAATGTTTTTTCTGGTGGGCCAAAGAATGAAAAAGCCACAGATCCTTGATGAGCTGTTTATTAAGGAAAATGTATACATTGGCACATATATTTTCTAAGAACTTCTGATAATCAACACTGAAAAAGAGACCACTCTAGGCACTATTAAGTCAATTCTGGTTTAATACAAAGCCAAATTCTGTATCCCTTTGAGGGGCCCTTGTCAGCTGATCTTAAGTAAAGAAGACAGAGCCTAAAGGAAGTAAGGTAGACTGGCCAGGCTTGTTTTGTGAAACTTTTCTGATTGGCTCAAGCTATTTGACCTTTAAGATGATTGGCTGCCCCTTTCAGGCCATGGGCATTCCCTTGTGGTTCTTGACTTTATAAACTGCTATAGTGCTTGCAATAAAGGAGTTCCTGCTTGACTAGACTCCCTGTTGGGTCTGATTGTCTTCAGGAAAGGAAGGCTGGGGAGCAGGGCCTGACAGTGCACTTACCTTTCCCCAACCCCCTTCTCAGGGGAACCCTCAAGGTCTGGCCTTCAGGACAGAGCTGGGGTGGAGAGGGACCCCAGCATCCCTTTCCAAAAGGAAGAATTTAAAATGTCACTTTTTTTGTATACTGCCAGGATTGTTAACCAGGAGTTAACAGGGCATTAGGGAATTCATCCTCAGCTACCTACTGAAAGTGAGCCTACATAAAACACTGTAGCACAAAACAAGAAGATACTAATAAGTAATTTTTAAATGCAGCTGTCTCTGTGAGCACCCAGAACCCTGTGCTTTCTGTTCATGTTTATTAGAGCCTTATTCTAGAGGTGCCCAACAAATGACTGTTGGAAGAAACAAAAAGGAGAGAGTGGGAGTAATGGGCCAGAGAAACAAATAGACTTTACAACAATGAGGGTAACAAGAGGGTTTATGGAAGGAAAATGAGCATATAAACATACATTAAACAATGCCCTCTGCCAGAAAAATGCAAATGGAATCATCAATGACATAACATTGCATAAGAGCCACAATGACAAAATGACAAACAGAAACACACACACACACACACACACACACACACACACACACACAGAGTATCCATACTAATGTAAGGTGAATCCTCAAATGCTGGTGAGAGTGCCAAACATCATAATTATGTTTAGATTGCTAATGGGAATATGAAATGGGACTGTCAACATTTTCTTATCAAACTAAAAATACCACTGTTATATGACTTCTCAAATTTACCTTCAACCAAATATTCCCAGAGAAATGAAATTTTACATAGATTAAGAAACCTACTTAGGGATTTTTCATGGTACTGGACAAATGTAATTCCAACAACTCTTGAGGCTGAGGCAAGAGGATCACCAGTTGAAGAGGAACATTGGACTTTTAGCAAGATTCTGTCACAAAATAAATCCTATAAAATGTTTGGAAAATTGTAGTGCCAGGAATCAATTCCCTCATTTATTTTTTTAAAAAAATTTAATTATTTATTTATTTATTTATTATTTTTTATGTGTATGAGTGTACTGTCTTCATGTAGGTTGGTGCACCCGTGTTGTGCAATGCCATGGAGGTCAGAAGCGGGCTTCGGATTCCCCTGGAACTGGAGTTAAAGATGGTTCTTAGCCCCCATGTGGGTGCTGGGAATTGAACCTGTGTCCTCTGCAAGAGCAGTCAGTGCTCTTATCCACTGAGCCGTCTCTGCAGCCCAAATTCCCTCATTTATAAGCATTAAACAGTGATTGCCACAGACCTTCAGACATTACTGACTCTTGCCATTGTTCTTGGGTACTCTCCAGAACTGCATGAATGTCCCTACTTCTGGAACTACAAAGAACATCTTTTAGGGAACCCACTAGACCCTTAAATAAACAGTAATGATAAACGACATGATATCTCAGGTGTGGTACATTGGGGATGGAAATCGAAGAGGGACAGAATATGATAAATACAATATAGGAAAATTTCAAAGTCAATAAAATATTTATTAAAAATGTCAAGAGGGGCTGGAGAGATGGCTCAGTGGTTAAGAGCACTGACTGCTCTTTCAGAGGACCCAGGTTCGATTCCCAGTCCCACATGGCAGCTAAGAATGGTCTTAGGCCAGGCATGGGGGGTGCACACCTTTAATCCTAGCACTGAGGAGGAAGAGGCAGGCAGATCTCTGTGAGTTCAAGGTCAGCCTGGTCTACATAGCAAGTTCCAGGCCAGCTGGCACTAAAGGGAGACCCTGTCTCAAAAAAAAAAAAGTCAAAAGATATTCCTCAGTCATACAGTTATTGCCTGCAATGTAATCCCAATCCATTCTCCCCACTACCAACCTCAAAGTAAAAACAATGTTACATCGGCATTATTCCTAATCACCTAAGTATATAAACAGGCAATATGTGTTTCCAGGTGGATTCTAGTCATAACTTTAATTGTAATAATATATACCTATATATCTATGTAGATACATAGACAGATACTGATTAAAGCATTATTTTTCCATGTGTTACTATAGTAAGACTTCCTTCTTTACACTGTAAGTAAGGAGATTCTGGCTTAATCAGGAACCAATTTGTATTCCCTTTCAGAAAGAGAGAAGGAAATTGTTGACCATGGATTCAACATGAACCAATAAGGAGTACTGATTCTCATCATTGTTCTTGCTTACCCACCAGAACTGGACTGAAAGTCACATTTCTGAAAATACTACATATGTGAATTGAAGAACAAGCAAGGAAAAATCAAGCTGATACTGACATTGAAATGTCATCTTTAGTCTGTGACTGGATTTAAAGACCAATTCACAAGAAAGTATCTACACCTGGAACTATTCTCAAGGTGAAAAACCTGTTGCTAGGGGGTTGAAGAGATGGCTCCATAGTTAAGAGCACTCTTGCAGAGAGGATCCAGGTGTAATTCTCAGCACCAATTGAAAACTATGGGACAGGGGAAACTCAGTCTACTGTGTAAAGCCTGGTAGTTTGACCAGGCTCCAGTGGATGGACCCACACCCAAAATCACATGGAGAATACAAATTAGAATCAATAGATCTTTAAAAATGAATAATATTAGAGGCCATGAAGTTGGGGAAGTGTGATAGGATAGGGGTGGAGATAGGGAGCAGTTCAGAATATAATCAAAATATGTTGCATGGAATTCAGAAAGAATCAATAAAATTTTTTTAGAATATGAATACATATCTTCCATCCATATATGGTAACTCCAATGTGTGAATACAAGTGGTAGGACAAATCTAGAGCCTGGGCTCTAGATTTGTCCTACCACTTGTATTCACATTATATAGCAGTTGCTTTCAGATTCACATTATAATAGCAGTTGCTTTCAGATACAATGAAGTATAATAATAAAGTTAATCAATTGGCCTGCCAACTGAGGATTTGGTGTTAACATCCAGATATGAGCGAAAACATTTGCCTTTTTTTTTCTGGGACTGTGTTACTTCACTTAACATAATGGCTTTGAGTTCCATCCACTTACCAGCAAAGTTCATGATGTCATCTTTTTTTTTACTGCTGCATAGAACTCTATTTTGTAGATATGTCATATTGCTTATCCTGTCATCAGATGAGGGGCGTTTGGGTTGGTTCCAGGTCTTTGCTATTGAGAAGAGAGCTGCAGTAAACATAGCTGTGCATGTTTCTTTGCAGTAGGATGTGTCTTATGGGTATATACCCAGGAGTGGTATGGCTGGGTCAGGTGGTAGGCTCATTTTGAATTTTTTACTGATTCTCTACACTGCTTTCCTCAGTGGTTGTACCAGTTTACAATCTCACCAGCAGTGGATGAGTGTTCCCCTTTCGTCACAACCTCTCCAGCATTGTCAGTCTTTTGTTTTCTTGATCTTGGCTAATCTTATTGGAGTGAGATGATAACTTAGTGTGGTTTTAATTTGCATTTCATTAATTATTAATGATGTTGAACACCTTTTAAGATGTTTCTCAGCCATCTTTACTTCCTTACTGGTGAAGTCTCTGTTCATCTCTTTACTCCATCTTTTGAGTAGGTCACTTGTTTTCTTACTTCTTTGTTTTTTTAAGTAGTTTATTTATTCTGGATATTAATGCTCTGTCAGATGTGTCAGTGGTGAAGGTTTCCTCTCAATCTGTGGATTCTCTCTTCAATCCCTTGATTGTTTCTTTAGCTGTAGAAATATTTGAGTTTAATTAGGCCCCACTTGTCAGCTGTTGTCCTTATTTCCTGTGCAGCTTCTATTTGATTTAGAAAGTCTTTTCCTTTGCCTATATCTTGGAGGTTGCTGCAAAATTTTCTTCTATCACCTTTAAGGTTTCAGGTTTCAGGTTGAGATCTTTGATCCACTTGGAATTCATTCACTTTTGTTCTTCTACAAATGGTGATCCAGTTTTGCAAACACCATTTGCTGAAGATGCTGTCTTTCCTCCACTGAGCTTTTTTCACCCCTTTGTCCAATATGAGGTGGCTGAAGTTATATGAGCTCAAGTTTGGATCTTCAATTTTGTTCCCTTGGTCAATGGTTCTGTTTTCTTTGTTGTTTTTTGTTTGTTTGTTTGTTTGTTTGCCAGTGCCAGGTTGTCTTTATGACTGTATTAGTCACTTTTCTGTTGCTGTGATAAAACACCATGACCAAGGAACTTATAAAAGGAAGAGTTTATTTGAGCTTACGATTGACGCTTCCAGGGAAGTAAAGTCCGTTGTGGCAGGAGGCATGGCGGCTGGAGACTGGAGCAGCATGTAGAGGGTCACATCTCGCAATGAGCACAGGAAGCTAAGAGAGAATGACTGGAGACCACAAGGCTTGTTAAACTCACTAAGCCTTCCCCCAATAACGTACTTCCTCTAGCATGGCCACACCTTCTAAAACCTCCAAAAACAGTGCCACCAACTGGAGATAAAATGTCTGAATACTTAAAGCCTATGGGGGACACTCATTCAAACCACCACATTCCACTCCCTGGCCCCCATAGGCTCCTGACCATATAAAATGCAAAATGCATTTAGTCCAACCTTAAAAGTCCCCATAGTCTTTACCAGTTTCAATGCCATTCAAATGTCTACAGTCCAAAGTCTCTTCTGAGACTCAGGTCAATCTCCTAAACTGTAAGCTCCTGTAAAATCAAAAGACAAATTACATACTCCCAATGTACAGTGGAACCGAATAGACATTCCCATTCCAAAAGGGAGAAATAGAGGCATAGCAAGGAAATACTGGACCAAAACAAGACCAAAAACCAGCAGGGCAAAAACCAAGTCCAGTAGCTCCATGTGCGACTTCTGGGACTTTACTTCCAAAGGGCTTAGATGGCTCAGCTCTTCCAGCTTTGCTTGCAACATACATCTCTTTCTTAGGCTGGTACCACTCCCTGTATGCAGCTCTCCTTGGCAAATATCTCACAGCTCTGGCATCTCGAATGTCTTCTTGGGGACTCCACTGCCAACCAGGCTTCACATTCACAGCTTCAAGCAATGGCCTATCAGGGCCTTCTTTATTCAGGGATGCCCCGGCTGCACTCTGCCTGGCCTCTGTGGCTCTCTGAAACCGTGGAGGAAGAACTGATGACCACTTCACTCTTGCAAACTTCATGCCTCTAAAGCCAGCATCACGTGAATGAAATTGCCGAATCTGGCTGCAAGTTCGTGATGGACTCTCTCCTACTTTAACCACATTTGCAATTTTTCTCTGCCCTGGACTTGTTGGAGTAGAAAATACTTTCAGTATTTTCCTTTCAAAAGTTGGAGTAGCTGGGTGTGGTCTTGCCCTGAAGGTATTGATTCTGTTGTTTACTTGTAAATCTCGAGGCCTCTTCTTAATCACTTTAGTCTCCTTTTGAAAGGGAGCCTCTCCTTCACATGCCTTTGCCACACGTTTAACCTTCCTAGTGTACTTTTCAGATCCAAACTGTACTTTCTGCATTTCCTTCTGCCCCATTTGCTCTTTTTCACTGTAGATCTGTATAATATTCACCATTAAAAGCCACGCCACCATTTCTACATTAGGCTGTCTTGAAATATCCTCCACCAAAGACATTAGTCCATTGCTTTTCAACTTAGCATCAGGCAAGCATTTGGGCTGTGGGTAAACTGCTGCCAGACTCTTTATCAAAATATCCTCTAGAACTACAATTTTGCAGCAATGCTTTCTTGCAGGCTTCTACTAGAATGGCCCCTTAAGCTCTGCTTACAGTAGTCAACAGCTTTTCTAGCCCAAATTTCCAAAGTCTTCCACATTTCTCCAAACATCCACATGGTCAGGTTCTTCACAGCCAACAGCCTACTCTCTGGTACCAAATAACTGCATTAGTCACTTTTCTGTTGCTGTGGTAAAGCACCATGACCAAGGAACTTATAAAAGGAAGAGTTTATTTGAGCTTACGATTGATGGTTCCAGGGAATTAGAGTCCATTGTGGCAGGAGGCATGGTGGCTGGAGCTGGAGAAGCATGCAGAGGGTCACATCTCACAATGAGCACAGGAAGCTAAGAGAGAACAAATGGAAACCACAAGGCTTGTTAAACTCACTAAGCCTGCCCCCAGTGACGTACTTCCTCTAGCATGGCCACACCTTCTAAGACTTCCCAAAACAGTGCCACCAACTGGAGACAAAATGTCTGAATGCTTAAAGCCTATGGGGGACACTCATTCAAACCACCACAATGACTATAGCTCTGTAATATAGCTTGAAGACTGGTAATGTAATCCCCCCAGTATTGCACTTTTCACTCAGGGTTGCTTTAGCTATTTGGGGTATTTTGTTTTTCCATATGAATTTAAGGATTTTTTTCCACATCTGTGAAAAAGCTTATTGGGAGATTGATTGGGATTGCATTGAATCTGTATATTAATTTGGGTAGAGTGGACATTTTTACTATATTAATTTTTCCAATCCATGAGCATGGGAGGTCTTCCCATCTTTTGATGTCATTTAAATTCACCTTCTTCAGGTTTTAAAATTTTTGTTGTAGAGGCCTTTGGTATCTTTGGTTAAGTTTATTCCTATGTATTTTATTTTATTGAAGCTATTGTGACTGGGAAGGACTCCTTATATTCCTTCTCCAGTTGCTTATTGTTGGTGTAAAGAAAGGCTACTGATTTTTCTAGGTTTATTTTGTATCCTGCCACTTTACTGAAACTTTTAATCATTTCTAAGAGTTTTCTGGTGGAGTTTTTAGCATCCCTTAGGTACACTATCATATCATCTGCAAAAAGGAATACTTTTACTTCCTCTTTTCTGACTAGTAATCCTTTAATTTCACTTTCTTGCCTTAATGCCCTATCAAGCATTTCAAGCACTATATTGAAGGGGAGTGGCGATAGTGGACAGCTTTGCCATGATCCTGTGTTTAAGGGGAATGCTTCCAACTTTCCTCCATTTAGTATGATGTTGGCTGTGAGTTTCTTGTGTATGGCTTTGAATTTGTTGATGAATGATCCCTTCAATCCCATTCCCTCTAGGACTTTAAGCATGAAGCAATGCTGGATTTCGTCGAAAGCTTCTTCTGCATCAATTGAGATGATTGTGTGGTCTTTGTCTTTCAGTCCATTTATGTGTTTTATGATATTCAATGATTTACGTATGTTGAACCATCCCTGCATCCCTGGTATGAACCCAACTTGGTTATGATGGATGATCTTTTTGATATGGGTCTGTATATGATTTGCAAGTATTTTGTTGAGAATTTTTGCATCTGTGTTCATTAAAGATATGGATCTATAGTTTTCTTTCTTGTTTGTGCCTTTGCCTGGTTTTGGTATTAGAGTGATGCTGGCTTCATAGAAGGAATTTGGGATGTTTCACTCTGTTTATATCCTTCTGAAAATTTTTAGTAATAATGGTTGTAAAACCTCTTTAAATGTTTTATAGAATTCTGCTGTGAAGCCATCTGGGCCTGGGCTTTTTTTTAATTTGGGAGGCTTTTTATTACATCTTCAATTTCCTCAAGTATTATGGGTCTGTTTAAGCTGTCAATCTCTTCTTGTTTATGCTTTTGCAAATCCCAGGATTTCAGATATTAATCCATTTCTCGTAGATTTTAAAATTTAGTAGAGCATAGGCTTTTGTAGTATTTTTGTATGATTGTCTGGATATTTTCTTTGTCTGTTGTGATGTTTCCTCTTCCATCACGAATGCTATTGACTTGGAGTTGCTCTTTCTTTCTTTTGGTTAACTGAGCTAGAGGTCTGTCTATTTTAGTTATCTTTTCAAATTACCCGCTTTTGGATTCGTTGATTTTTTGTATTGTTTTCTTTGTTTCTATTTCATCGATTTCTGCTCTGATTTTTGTTATTTCTTCCTGTCTGTTGGGTTTAGGGTTCATTTGTTTTTGTCTCTCAAGTGTTTTTAGCTACAGTGGATCATTTATTTGTTATCTTTCTGTTTTTTTTAAATGTGGGCACCTAGACCTATAAATTACCCTCTTAGGACTGACTTTAACGTATCCCACAGGTTTTCTTGTATTGTATTGTCATTTTTGTTTAGTTCCAGGAATGCTTTTATTTCATTCTTTATTTCTTCCCTAACCCACTCATTATTCAGGATTGTGTTGTTTAGTTTCCATGTGTTCTTATCATTATTAGGGCTTACCTTGGTGTTAATATTGAGCTTTATTAAACTGTGGTCTGAAAGAATGCATGGAATAATTTCAATCCTTTTGTATTTGTTGACATTTCTTTTCTGTCCCAGTATGTGGTCGATTTTGGAAAATATTCTGTGGGGCACTGAGTAGAAAGTATATTCTCTGGTGTTTGGTTGGAATATTCTGTACATATGTGTGAGGTCCATTTGGTGTATTGTATTGTTCAGTTCTGATGTCTCTCTGTTTATTTTTTGTCCAGTTGACCTATCCAGGGGACTCAGTGGGGTATTGATGTCCCCCACTATTAGTATGCTAGGGCTAATCCGTGTCCCAAGTTCCTGAAAGATTGTAAGACTGTGAAATCTTCCTGGTTAATTGTTCCATTGATAAGGATATAATGGCCCTCTTTCTCTTTTCTGATTAATTTTACTCTGAAGTCTATTTTGTCTGATATTAGAATAGTCACTCCTGCTTGCTTTTTGGTACTATTTGCTTGGACATTTTTTCCATCCTTTCACTCTAAGGTGGTGTCTGTCCTTGAGGGTGAGATGGGTTTCTTGTAGGCAGCATGTAAATGGATTCTGTTTCCTAATCCATTTTACCAGTCTATATCTTTTGACTGGGGATTTTAGACCATTAATATTTAAGGCTATTATTGAGAGATGTGTGTTGTTTCCTTTCAACTTATTTTTCATTTGTATTCTTGGTCTAGGTATTTATTTACTCTGTTATGATTTTGGTAATTTCTCTCTTGGGTTGCTTAAGGATAGTTTATCTGGGCTAGAGGGATATCACAGCTGTTAAAGGCTGAGGCTAAGAACTGCCAAAAAATAAAGGAAAAAAAGGATAGTTGCTCCTTTCCTCTGTTCTTGAATAGCTTTGAGTATTTTCTGAAGTGTTGGTTTTTTTGACATGTGTTCTTTCATTTTGTTTATATCATGAAAGATTTTTCTTTTTCCTTCAACTGTGATTGAGATTTTTGCTGGGTATAATAATCTGGGTTGGCATCTAAGGTTATTTAGCACTGGGAATATTTTGGTCATGTTCTTCTGGCTTTCATAGTTTTCACTGGGAAGTCAGGTGTGATTCTGATGGGTTTCCCCTTATATGTAACTTGTTGTTTCTCTCTTGTGGCTTTCAGTATTTTGTCCTTGTTTTGAGTGTATGTGGGGAATTTCTTTTTCTGATTTTATCTATTTGTTTTTCTATGTGCTTCTTATATTAGTATGGACTTGTCTTTTTTCAGTTTGGGGAAATTTTCTTCTATTATTCTGCTGAAGATCTGATCAATACCATTCTCTTGTGATTTTTCTCTTTCCTCTATTCCTATGATGCAGAGGTTTGGTCTTTTCATAGTGTCCCACATTTGCTGGTTGTTCCACTCTCGTGTTTTTTTTTTTTTTTTTAATTCTTCATAATCTTTGCTTGAGGTTTGTAGCTGTGCTGTGTTATCCTGTAAGTCTGATATTATTTTTTCTGCTTCAAACATTCTGCTTGTGAGGCTTTTTCCCACCCTTTCCTGCTGATTGGATGAATGTGCAATTTCCTTTTTCATTTCATCCTGTTATTTCTTCAGTATTTTTACTTCCTTTTGGAGCTTTTCATTCTCTTCTTGTAGCTCTTTGCTTCACTGGTCAGTTTCTTTTTTCCTTTCAGCCTGAGATTTTTTTAATGTTTCCACGTCTTTCTGGAGTTTGTCATTCTCTCCCTCTAGTTATTTTCAGAGTTTGTGTATCTCTTCCTCTAGTTCTTTTTTAGTTTGTCAATCTCTCCCTTTAGTTCTTTCTGGAGTTTATCATTCTTTCCTTCTAGTTCCTTCATGAGTTTTTCATTCTCTCCCTTTAGTTCTCTGATTTGTTCTTTATAGTCTTTGAATATGTCTACAATTGTCCTTCTAAGGTTGGTGTCTTGGTTTCCTTCCAGGGAGATCTTGTTGTTGGGATCTTCTACAGAATTGGTTGAGCTCACTGGTGATTTATTACAAGCTTTCCCCACATTGTTGTTTTTCAGTTGTGTCTTTGGCATGTATATTTGTTTGTTGTTGCTGTTGTTGTTGTTGATGATGATGATGATGATGTTGCTGTTGTTTCCCTCTCCCTTTGTTTGTTTGTTTGGCTTGTGTTGTTAATCACAAGTTTTAATATGGAGGACTGGTTGGTCACTTAGTTTGCTTCGTGCTGGTTTCTTCCTCAGTTTCGGCTATGCAGCCTCAAATCACTGACACTGTTGGATCCTCCCAACCACAGTAAACCACAGCACCAGCATTTTGTGCTTTCCACCATGGTACCAGTAGCTTGAGTGAAAGGGGGAGGTGGAGTTACTCCTTTGACCAGTGTGCTGGACCCCAACTGGGTGACAAGTGTGTGCACCACTGGCTGTCCTTCTATTCATGCACCCAGTTCCTCTCTATGGTTCTAGTGTTTGGCAGCAATTGCCAGGGGTGGGCCACAGCAAGCCTGTGTGCCAGAAACCCACCTGGGCAACAAGTGTGTATACCACTGGCTGGCCTTCTATACACTCACACAGTTCCTCTCTATGGTTCTAGCAGTGGGTGGCAGGTGCCTGGAATGGGCCACCACAACGCTGTGCACCAGAAACCCACCTGGGCAATGAGTGTGTGTGTCACTGGCTGTCCTTATATCCACACATGCAGTTCCTCTCTATGGTCCTAGCAGTGGGTGGCAGGTGCCCGGTTTGGGACACTGCAAGCCTGCATGATAGAAACCCACCTGTGCAGCCAATAAAAATAATTTTAGGGGCTGGAGAGATGGCCTAGCAGTTAAGAGCACTGACTGCTCTTGCAGAGGACCTGGAGTCGATCCCCAGCACCCACGTGGTGGCTGAGAACTGTCTGTAACTCCAATTCCAGGGGAACTCCAGTTCCAGGGGAATTCGACACCCTCTTCTGACCTCCGAGGCATTACATGGCACAGGTGCAAAAACCTACATGCAGACAGTACATTCATACACATAAAAAATAAATAAAAATTTAAAAATAAAATAAATAAATGTTTAAAATTAATTTAAAAACATCTGTAGATATTATTTAATAGTAGAGTTCCTCACTCACTCCAATCCCAGTACCTTCCACATCCCCACTGAAAAGTAACAGCAATGGCACATGGGCTTTAAATAGAATCTTCTAAATTAAGTAACAATAAGATGTCTGTAGTGGGGGATTCTAGGAGTAGCATTAACTGTAGCAATGACTAAATAGATTCTGATAAAGCATTATTTTTCAATGTGATCCTGTACTGGTATACCCAGCCTCTAAAATACATGAGCTACTATCTAATGAATCCTTTATGCTCCATCTGGAGAACTATCTGCCTATTTGATGAATAAATATATATATGTATATAACGTATATTATATGTATAATATATAATTATATATTATACATTTAATATACATAATATAATATATAATATATATTATATAATATATATCATATATCTGTCTATGTATGCATTTGTTTCTGTTTCTCCGGAGAATAGTGATAAACATTTTGCTAGTAAACAATCAATATAACTTAACGTGGTGTTATATATATNGTGTTATATATATATATATATATATATATATATATATTAAAAGGACTGAAGGGGCTCAGCCAAAATTATTGTGATTCAGGGATTGTGATTCATGGCTAGACTGGCCTCCATAACAAGTCTCTATCTCAAAGAAATACTTTTGTTTTCATTTTTAATATTTTATTGAGTTTTATGCATTTCATATAATACATTATAATCAAATTTAGACCCCCTCCTAGATTCCTTTGCCCCATATGCTCCCCTTCAGATGTCAGGTATTCTGTCATATATGTGAAGTACTATCCAGTCAACCATTTCTATCCAGGTGTCCCTTGGTGCTGGTTCATCTACTGGAATCTAGTCAGCCTTGTTAAAGAAGTTCTACTCTCTCACACCCCACAGTAATCATTTTCCAATAGTTCCTTGACTGGATTTGGGGCCAGCTAACCAATTCTTCCATTCTATGCTGTTTTTTTTTTTCTGGCTGAGTCAGCATGGGAATTATGCATGCTGTAAGTATTGCTGCAAGTTCATACAAACAAGTTTCCAGTGGCCTGAAAGCCTCTGCTCTCTTATATTCATGCAGTGTACCTAGCTCTTACAATCTTTATGGCCCCTCTTCTGCAATGGTCGTTGAGCCAAGGATGGGTGAGGTTTAATATAGGAGTCCTATCCAGAGACACACACTCTGCAGTCTGCAAGAAATGTTTTTAAAACACTAAATGAATGTCCACACTGTAGAGCAATAATGTGGAAAGATATTGATTCAGCCAACAACTACACTCAAAAGACTACTATTTTCATATGCAGGGTGATCCTTCAGGAAATTGGAATGATTAAAATTTTGATACCAGATTTAAAAACTCAACATACTATCAACCTGCTTTCTAAATATTTATTTTTACACACCTAATGTATTATAGCTCTTGGTCCTTATTAGAGAAGATTCTCATTGCAGTGGACAGTGATTAACATAGATGATGGATATTTTTGTCAAAATGTAGTGAATAATAAATTTGTAAGATTCAGTCCCCAATGAAATGTCTTTCTCACCCCTATCCCCAAGGCTCAAGGAAAACTGTAGAAGATGCCATGGAAACATTGAAAGAGCCAGACAGAAGATGCCAGGGAGGACAGTTGCAAATTAGTGTGTTTTGGATATGCCAGGGCCACTTCACTTATCAACTCTCAGTAGCTGGAGCTGCCTCCTCAAGACCACCAGAAGAGGAAGCAGGTCAGCATTCTGCCATGGATGAAGGAGGGGCTGGAAAAGCCTAAGCCTTAGCTGAGAACTATTTGCATTTGATGACTGTTAGGGAGAGTCAGTTTCCTTCAGGTGAGTGGCTTTTTCACACTCTGAATGATGGCTCTACGTCTACTTATGCGTAGTGCCAGCAGGAATCAGTGATTGTAAAGCAATAGAAAAAGTTGATATGAAATTGGAGTGGAGCAGAGGGGGTGTCTGAGAAAGGTTGTGGGAGAAGCAGCAAGGGTGTGGATATATGACCAAAATATGTTGAAAACATATATGAAAACATGTATGAAATTCTCAAAGAACAGATACATAAAATAAAATTTTAAAACATGTTTGGCACATGCCTCAGTCTAATATAAGTGGTGTGAATGAAGAAGCAACATGGGAATCTATGGTCTTGGAATCCAAGTAAAAATATAGACTAGATAGTAGATTTGTGATACAAGACCTGAAGAGATGGCTCTGCAATTAAGACATTGGCTGTTCTTGCACAGGACCAAGGTTCAATTCCAAGTACTCACATGGAGGCTAACAACCACCCATAACTCCAGTTCCAGGGGATCCAACACATTCTTCTAACTTCCTCGGTCATTGCACAACATGAGGCACTTACATACATGCAAGCAGTAGAGTCATACTTGTAAAATAAAAAATAATAAATAAGATATTTTTTAAAAGATGCTTAATTTTTTTGAAAAAAAGACTTACTATATGAAAGAATATAGGATGAAGAATGTAAGATAAAGGATTAAGCAGGAATGGGGAGAGGAAGAATAGGGGATGAGTTACCCAAGACTAAGGATGTATGAAGAAGCCTTATGAAACCCAACTACTTTGTGAGATAATAAAATGATATTTTTTTAAAAAGGTCAGTTTTCAGGGCCAGTGAGGTGAATCTGCAATTAAAAGCATGTACTGGTAGTGCAGACCTGAGTTTAGTTCCCAGGTAGGCTGGCTCACAACCAACTATAGCTCCAGCTCCAGTGGATCTGACAATTTCCTCTATCCTACAAGGGCACTTGAAGTCACACTTACACGTAACGACAAACACATACATAGACAGGCCAGGTGTGGAGGCACATGACTTTAGTCCTAACACTTGGGAGGCAGAGGCGGGCAGATCTCTGTGAGTTCAAGGCCAGCCTGGTCTACAAAGTGAGTTCCAGGCCAGCTGGGGCTACAGGGAGACCCTGTCTCAAAAAGACCAAAAAAATGATAATAGATTTTAATACTGTCTTTGAACCTAGGAACCTTGCATGGGTGAACAATGCTTCTCCAATAAGACAAAGGATTTGAATGAAAATCTCAGTTCCTAGGGTTGGAGAGATGGCTCAGGGTTTAAGAATGCCAACTACTCTTGCAGAGGACCCAGCATCCACATGGCAACAAAGAACCATCTTTAACTCCAGTTCCAGGGGAATCCGATGCCCTCCTCTGACCTCAGCGGCATTGCACGACACGGGTCCACCAATCTACATCCAGCCAGTACACTCATGCACATAAAAAAAAAAAAAAAAGAAAATCTCAGTTCCAAGAACAATTTAGCCCTCTATCAGTTATTTTTAAGAGGCAACCTAACGACACACAAAATGACATAGATTATTGTGATTGCTTTTACCTGCCCAATATTAGATGGCAAGATCATGCTACTGTAGAAAACACACACTTTGGTTGTAAGACACAGAAAAATCAATCTAAACAAACCAAGACACTTCCTCCCTACTGAATAGTTTTATGGTGCAGGAATGTGCTCTACAGGATTCTGGGGGAGCAAAGACATCAATGGTCTAACCCCACATTGAACACAGCATGCAACAATAACAACTTCCCCAACACTCCATGCTTAGGGGTACAATAGTGGCAGGACTCTTTATAGAGATAATCAACTTCTCTCTTGATTGAGTTTGAGTCCTATTCCACAGGAGGTTTTCATTACTAGTACTGTATCCATGGTCAAACTTATGGCTATGGATATATTAAGCTCAAGGAAAGAAACTGTATTTGTTATTTTTCGTAAATGGTCATGTTATCAAACTGGCTTCTAAACATTTGTGTTTAAATCCATGGACTTGTGCTGCTCTCAACATCAGTTAGACAAGTTTCTTCTTGCAGCAAGTAGTGGTAAAAGTAAATGCTCAGCTGTAGAGAGGACATCTGCACTATCCTCCATGAAAGGCTCAGGGAACATTCCAGAAGGGGAGACTAAGAATGTGGAAGAACCAGAAACTCAGGAATGCTGTAAAACTCCATCCTGTGAACACAATACAGGTGTTGCACACATGAACTCACAGCAGCTATGTTTAGCATGAATGGGAAAAGAGCTTCCAGGTTCCCACAACGAGTACAGGAGCTGTTCGAAGTTGATGGTTGTTGAGAGAGGAAGAGTCATTTTCTTCTGGAGTCTGACCACTGATACATTGCTGTTTCCACAGAGGATAAACCTACACCTAACGCACATATGAACAGCACTAGCTGACCTATGTGACAAAAAAGAGGACAAGAAACGGATGGGAGATGTGTTGAACTGGACTGAGGAGGAAGTTGTAGGGAAGGAATGGGGGTGGCTATGACAAATATATATTTTGTGCAAGTATGAATTTTTCAAAAATAAAAAATGTAAATACCTTCTACATGCCTTCCTATGATATACAGTACTATCAGAAAATGAAAGCATATGCTTTATTTAAAAATATATTTTATGTATTATTTATATTTTTGACTGTATGAGTGTATTGCCCACAAGTACATGCATGTAGTGCACTGCCCATGGAGGTCTGAAGAGGGCATTGGATTTCTCAGAACTGGAGCTACAGACAGTTTTTAGCTGCCATGTGGGTGTTGGGAATCCAGCCTCAGTCCTCTCCAAGAGGACTTAACCACTGAGCCATCTCTTTAGCCTCAGTGTTTGCTTTCTTATGTCATATTTTTATATATAACATTCAATGTATCTAATATTCTGGAGATTCTTATAGAATATTTTTATGTTGAACAATTTCTAAATGCACATTTATTTTCCAGTGTATTCAATATAATCTTAGGTTTCATAAAAAAGACCCAAGCACAGTAGTGTATATATGTTGTTTTTAAGATTCATTTTCATTTTAAATTATATTTATTTGCATTTGACTGTATGTGGGACTGTGCACATGAGCACAGATCCCCAAACAGGCCAGAAGAGAGAGAATCTGATCCCTGTAATGCTCTACTTATAGCTGGTTGCCTGTCATGTCATTCAATGCTGGTGCTGAGAACACAAGCAGGGTCACTAAAAGAGAATCATTCCCTGTTTCACCTCTGAGCCATTCCTTCAGCCTAAGTCATAATTCTTATACTGAAGGGAAAGAGTTAAATTTTTTCTCTTCTCAAACTAAAAAATACTGGCAATTAAAAAGTAAATTGACCATTACTTTTTGAAATAAAAAATTTACATTCGTGTAACTTTAATTTACTGACCAAATTGTAGCAATGAAGGAGAAATTATTGGATTTCATGGGTACAAATTTAAAGGCCTGTGATACAATGTGTGCATGATGGTTTTACGTGATGGACCTTTTCTATATCTTCACTGTGCTGGATAGTTTAGTTATCAATTGACACACCTGGGAAAAGGGAACTTCAATTGAATAAATAGATTCTGTTGGATTGGCCTTGTGGACATATCCTTGAAGCATTTCATTGGTTGTTGAGTGATGTGGGAGGATGCAGTCTACTGTGGGCAATGTCACTCCTAGGCAGGTAGTCCACTTTTGTATAAGAAATGAGGCTAAAGCTTTTGAGTTTAATAATGTCCCATTTGTCAATTGTCTATCTTATTTCTTGTGCAGCTGCTGTCTGATTTAGGAAGTCTTTTCCTATGCCTATGTCTTGTAGTCTGCTGCCCAGTTTTTCTTCTATCACCTCCAGAGTTTTGGATTTAACATTGAGGTCTCTGATCCACCTTGAATTGACTTTTGTACAGGGTGAGAAGTAGGGGTTTAATTTCATTCTTGTACAGGTGGTGATCCAGTTTTGCCAACACCACTGTGCTGGATAGCTTTAGTGTCAACTTGACACACCTGGGTTGAGGGAGCCTCAATTGGAGAATTGGCTCCATTGGATTGGCCTGTGGCCACATCTGTGGAGTATTGTCTTGATGGTCAAGCAGTGTGGGAGGGCTCAGCCCACAATGAGTGGTGCCACCCTGGGCAGGTTGTTGTGTACTGTATAAGAAGGCAGGCTGGGCATGAGCCAGGGGAGCAAGCCAGTGAACAGCATTCCTCCATGGCCTGTGCTTCAGCTCCTGCCTCCATGTTCCTGCCGAGTTCCTGCCTTGGGCTACTTAAGTGATGAACTGTGACCCAGGAGATGTAAACTGAATAAACAATTTCCTCCCCAAGTTGGTGTTGGTCAGAGTGTTTTGTCACAGCAATGGAACGCAAACTAGAATAGAAATTGGTACCAGAAGAGTGGGGTATTGCTGTGACAGACCTCACCTTGGTGTTTTGGGGAAGGATTGTGGAGGCGTTTGGAACTTTGGGCTGGGAAGATCATTGAATGCCTAAAGAT
>VZQC01005183.1:384549-457157 GCA_009823505.1 Rhizomys pruinosus | reverse complement strand
TGAACAAACACTCTGAAGGCAAGACTGAGTGTTACTCACTTTTGAATCTCTAGTCCGAACATCCAGTGCACTTCAGCACTTTAGATGCTAGATAAGCAGAAAGTTCCTCTTAAGAATTTTTAATGAATGCCCATATACAGCAGAGGCCAGAAAGCATAGCCACAAACAACAGGTCATGAGAAATGAGATTTCCTAGCTCACTGAGTGTTATTCTCTCAGTTGGCTTCCACGTCAATGGTCAGAACTATTTTGCCAGCCAGCTGAGCTCTGACTAACATAAAGAGCTGGTAATCCAGGCATCCCACTGATACATTGGATACAGACAACTGTGTTCTAGCCAAGCCTTGGCTCACATGGAGAGCAGCTGCTCTTGATTAGTCATTTCATGCATTTATAAACTCAAGTCCCTCAAAGAATTTTACTTAAAACTTTCTTTCAAAATCGCTAGCTGAATATTTGTTGTAAAAAAATTATTGTCAAGAAGAATTACATTGTGGAGAATATAAAGATTTATTATCACCAAAATCATGACAGAAAAGTGAATCTTTTAATTTGATAATCTGCAGTTCCCTGAGAACCATAAGTCTGAATGTAGAAAGTGTGTTTTTATCTTTGAAACTTCAATAAATGCCTCTTTAGCTTGACCACATCTCTCTCTCTCTAGAAAGATCATTTCAATCAAAACTTTAAATATGATATGAACAATGAAGTGATTTATTTAGTTTAACTCTGTTTTCAGTGTACAGTACATTTATTTCAACTTTTTTTGTTCTCTAAGACTACCTTAGAACTTGTCATCAGATTCAAAATACATATAAGTTGTAAATGACACACACACATTCATAGATAGATAGATTTAGATATACATAAATATAATTTACCCAGAACTAAGCATCATAATATAGAAGACTTATTCTCAAAACTCTCTAATCTTGTAGGTACAAAATGGCATTCCTCTTTGGCTTGCTCAAGATTTCTTGGCAATTATTACTCCAATTTTTGAGTGCACTAGCACTTCACAAAAAAATCCAGATTATAGTTACTGGCTTGGAATTTGACTCATACAACATAAATTTTCTTTACTTTTTTTTTACTTGTTACCTGTTAAACCCCCTCCAATACCTGTCACTTTCCCAGGATGTCTGCCTGTTAGAGGAGCTGGAGTGTTTAACTTCTTGCACAAGGTTAAATGAGATGTTATTTGTTCAAACATATATCATTTCCCTTAAAATATTATGATGGCATCTTGCTAAATGAAATAAATTTAATCAAAAAATTCAAAATTGCTCTACAAATTGATTCGTGGATAAATTTGATGGATCATTTTCTCAGATTCTAAGCATCATCTTTGTACAAATGATTAATCATTTATAAGGAATGGATGGATCTGAATCATACTAACATGCAGAAATAAGCATGGTGACCCACAAACACCATATGTGTTCCTGAGCTTTAAACTCAAATGCCGAAATAATTATTTAAATACAAGTTATTAAAAAAACAAGGTGGCATTAAATCAAACAATCACATGTGTTTCTCTTCATTTTTCTGCTTGTTTATTAAAGTACATGCTATGAAAAGACATTAAATAATACATATTCCAAATACATTACAATCTAAATGTAAAATTATCCTTTGATAAAATTTCTAGGTCTCTCTGCATATTCAAAAATGTAATCATGGATTAACGTACCATCCAAACATATGTATCTATACCAAAGTAACCTACCATAACTATTTAGTCTGTTTAAAACCTATATATCTAATTGCTTGTGCTCATTAAGGAGGATTGAAAGGTATTCTTGGACAAACTTGTCAGCCCATAAAAGAAAACAGCCAGAATTGACCAGAGTCCAAGACAACACTCCAGAGAAACAGATTGTTTTGCTCTCATCCACCTGTGCCCTTTTCTAAGCCATGGAACAATCTGTGGAAGAGGGGGCCATGGTAGAATGTAAGGGCTGTGGATTGGGTTGAATGGTGGAAACTACAGCAATATGTCTGGACACTCATTTAATCAACTTGATTGACATACAAGCCCCCCCCCACTGTGATGGTGGGACCATGGCTGTGGTGGGTTTGGGCACAAACGCCTGCAAATTGGTTTTGAAGGATGCTGTACTCAGAATTATCACTTATTGCTAAAAAATAAAAAAAAAAAAACTGGAGAGAAAGAGCAGGACAGTTATGGCAGAATGCATGACGGTGGTTGTGGGGTGGGGTGGTGGGGTGGGTGGAAGGGGAAAGGAAATATGCCTGAACTGAATTGGAAAATGATGTATGAAATACACAAAGTCAGATAAAAAATTAATTATTAAAACATTAAAAATTAAAAAAAAAAAAAAGAAAATGTGAGGTTCTTTCGAAAGAGTGGTACCCATATGAGCTGGCACCATGCTCATGGAGACCTGATAAGATGAAATGTTTTTTACTCTGCTGAGAGACTACACAGCTCACAGCAAAACTGCATCCAAGTTTATGATGTGTATGCAATCCCCTCTGTCAGAATATTTCTCTTCCACAGCAGACGGCATTTTACTCAACTTAGTAGATTGTGGAATGGTGGGTCTTATAGGTAGTAAAGTGCCTATTTCTTTTATCTTGTATCTAATTGCCAAATTTGTAAACCATGTGTATATTCTTTCCATTGCTTTGCTGAATACCAACTAACAGCTCATGACTTTTCACTGATTACTTTTTCTTGGTTTTTTTTTTAACCTGAATTTTTGCATCAATAACAACTTTTGAGGAAGTCATGCACTCAGAGTGAAGCTCACCAGCTTCTTCCCCTCCTCAGTTTCTCTTTCTGGGTCCTCTTTGATCCACATGTTGGCTCTCAACTTAAAATTAACTCTTATTTTCCCCCTATGTAGTGAATTTCTAAGTTGAATTTATTTTGATAAACATTTATTGGGAGTTTACCTTGTGCTTTATTTTATTTTTGTGTGTGTGTGTTTTATTTTTTATGTGTAGAAATCATATCCCTAAACTGAGATTCAAAGATAGACATTTCTTGATCTATTACTGTTCTTATACAGTAATAATCTCCTACTTAATCTCCCTGTCTACATCTGCCCTCTCCCTACATATTACATTTATTTAAATCAAACTGTCAGGAATAAAGGAAAAATATAAAATTACGTCTTAGAAGTCATCTGAATTCCTTGTTGACAATATGTAACTTCAAGACCCCAAACAACCAATTAAACACAACTTCTCATTGTATTTTTCAGAAAGTTCATCACCTCTGACTTTAATATTTCATTAAATCAGGTGCAACTTATATCTACAGAGACCTTAGAAAACATGTGTGTATGCAAGTGTATGCATGTCTTGACCTGTCTTAGCTCTCTGTACTTATGTGACATACTATGTGCCTTACTTCTTTCTCAGAACAAAACTGGATACTTATTTTCTGAGGCTAGACTACAAACAGTTAAGGCCAGGCAAGTGTTTAGAGTCTAGTGATTATTTTAATTCATCATATTTGTTCTCCTAATTGCAGATTACTTTTTTTTATTATTTGTGTTGTCCTGTCCTGGAGAAAAGTATAAACTCAGACAATGTACAAAATTTACTCTGCCTCATTAAAGCAGTACTGAAAATTCAAATGATCAACACTGTAAACAGTGTCCTACTTTCACCTGGAACAGGTCATGTCGCTTATGAGTGCATTACTGATTTCACATTTTCATATTCATTACAAAATCCTGTGTGACTCTGAGAGCTCCATTCATTACCTGTAGGCAGGCAGCCTAGAGCATTAATCAGATAAATAGTATTCATGTAAACACTTTCTGCTGTTACTGTTGCCTTATTCCATCTTCTCTGCCTTGTTCCTTTATTGAAATTATTCATATACTCACATGCTCACTGGTAAAGCGGCAAGTACATTTTTTTCTTCATAAGATAGGACACTCTAGAATCTAGTGTTTGGAGATTTTCTCAAAGCACTCTACTACACAGGGTTTGGCCAAATACACAATCCCTGTATTCAGGAACACACTCCAAGTTTCATAGATAAACACACACACACACACACACACACACACACACACAGAATATGAGTTAAGAAGTTTAAGAGAGGGGGCTGGAGAATGGCTAGCGGGTTAAGAGCACTACCGCTCTTACAGAGGACCCAGGTTCGATCCCCAGCACCCACAATGGAGGCCAAAAACCGTCTGAACTCCAATTCCAGGAGAACTCCAGTTCCAGGGGAATTCAACACCCTCTTCTGACCTCCGCGCATGGCACGACACGTGGTGCACAACCTGCATGCAGACAGTTATCATACACATACAGAAATAAATAAAATTAAATAAAAAAAATTTAAAAAAGAAGTTTAAGAGGAAACCTCCTAATCAAATTTCTAGCTTTTCAGTTAGCCCATAATTTCATATTATTTATTACCTTTGCATGCATTCTTTTTATCTCGATGTATATTTTACTGAATTTTTGTGCTTTCCATACAATGCACATTGATCATATTTAGAAACCTTCCCCCTTATGCACTTTGATAACCTCTCATAGGTTTTCTTGCATTCTGTCATATATGTGACGGCCTTTCAAATCATGTTCATGTACCCAGATGGCCCTCATTCCCTTAAAAATTATCAATTTTCTCTCACACAACAATAATCAACTGCCAATAATTCTTCAACTAAGAGTGGAGTCTGCTGCCCACTTACCCAGTTCTGTGCTGGGCTTTTGTCTGATTGAGCTTGCATGGGTCTACTGCATGCAGCAAGTTCCTATAAATACGTTCTCAGAGGCTGGGACACCCAGTTTCCTTATGATTATGTACCAACCCTGGCTGTTAGACTCTTTCTCCCCTCCAAGCATTTTTTTTCAACATTTCTAACATATTAATGAGATATGTGAGCATAAAATTGAATAAATGACAGAAGTAGCCAGAGCTTGGAACAGTACATTTACTCAGAAGTGTTAACGCCCTCTTCTGACAAGGGTGCACAAACCTACATGCAGACAGTACATTCATACACATAAAAAATAAATAAAATTTTAAAAGTTAAAAAACTGAGAAAAAGATGTAAGAAAAAGATGTATGGCAGAATGTATGTGTTCTGCAGAGGTGGGGGTATGGAAGAGGGAGTGGGTCTATATTTGATTAAGAAATGTATGGAATACGCAAAAGTTCAATAAAAATTTAGGAAAAAAAGGAAAATAGGTTGAAAATCGGAGACCTGCTTCTGCTTGTCTATCTGGCTGGGTCTCTTGAGACCACAACCCTACTTTGGATATTCAAGTGTGTCTTATTTAACTATCTGCCAGTGTAGGAGGACAACTTATAAACCCAATTTCATATAATATTGTAGCTGAATTGGAATAGCCTCATTCATTTTCGGTGAGCAAAAAACAGAATCACTTCTATCTTGAAGTTTCAAGTTGCCTCTAATAGTTTTTTGTTGTTGTTCTTTTTGAGAAAGGGTCTCTTTTAGTCCCAGTTGGCTTGGAGCTCACTGAGTAGACCAGGCTGGCCTTGAACTCACAGAGAGTGAGAGTGATGATGTGTGCAAGTCCTTATTAAATGGTAGGAAGAAGAAAAGGACAGCTGTTATAATGGAATAAGCTTCCCTTGTGTCTTTGCCCTGCCTGTACCTGGTAGGAAGGATAAAAGCTTAGTCTACTTCTAGAGAAAAGCTGCCTTCAGTGTTTCCTCTAGACACATCCATATTTACTTATTTCTTGACTTTTACAAAATATCAGCACTGGTATCTGCTAATCATAAGGCATATGTTCTAGTTTGTCTTCCATTGCTGTGACAAAACACTCTGACCGACACCAACTTGGGGAGGAAAGGGTTTATTCAGCTTACATCTCCTGGGTCACAGTTCATCAGTTAGGGAGCCCAAGGCAGGAACTCAGGGCAGGAACCTGGAGGCAGGAGCTGAAGCACAGGCCATTGAAGAATGCTGTTCACTGGTTTGCTCCTCTGGCTCATGTCCAGCCTGCCTTCTTATATGGTACACAACAACCTGCCCAGGGTGGCACCATTCATTATGGGCTGGGCCCTCTCACACTGCTCGATCATCAAGACAGTACTCCACAGATGTGGCCCCAGGCCAATCCAATGGAGCCAATTCCCCAATTGAGGCTCCCTCAACCCAGGTGTGTCAAGTTGACACTAAAGCATCCAGCACAGCATACTTCTCACTTTTTTGTCCTAAATTTTATCACTTAATATGCAGATCATATAATTTGGCTCAGATTCAAAGAGGGGAAGGAAATAAGCCTCTGTCATTTGGTATAGTTTGATTGACTATTCTGGGGCAAGAGTGGAGAAAGTAGGTCAAGTGTCGCAATATCTCTCATATATGGGCAATCAGAATTAACTTTTAAAATTAATTACTAAACAGCAATGAAGACTGTTCTTCCTTCCTTTTGGACTTAATCCACACTGATGTAGTTTGGGCCTCCTATCAAAGATCCCTACTGATCATGATGGGAACCTTTATAATAATGAAACCAACATAAAGGTACAGCAGGTATGGAACTATAATGATGACAGCATTTAACCCAAGAGTTCAAGTCATGATGACAAGCAATCCAACCACAGACTCAGTTAAAATGTTCTTATATGCATAATTTATTTTTTCTCTTTGAGTAAAATGTTTCAATTGATATGTTGAGATTGAGAGTCAAGAGTATTTTCCAACCTTGATGTTTATGAATAATTTATAAAATACTACATCCATGTTTGAAATTTATTTTGCAACCTTTTATTTTATTATGGCTCAATATGCATGTAACCATCCTTTGGATCTTCTTGACGGTGAATAAACACAAAATTTGAAATAGTCATTTAAAATCTTCTTGGTTTAACTTTATTACAAATCAGAAAATCTTCCTGAAAACTGATAATCACCAACCAAGGGCTCTGTTTCACACATCTGCATTCCATATGCTGTTTCCTTAAGCCAGAGATCTCTGAACTTTGTGCATTGATTTTTCTGCTCAAATCAGACTATTTTTAACCCTCTAAATTTAAATACATACAGCTCACTTCCTAAACACCAGTGCTACATGCATAATATAAGTAGATGATTAAGTCCCCATACTATGTCTGCAGAAGTCCTCTCATGTGTATGCCAGTGAAGAAGATTCTTCTCCAATTAATCTGACTTTGGATTTCCTCTGTTTGGGAGTATTTGTAGCAGCTCATCAGTTAAGGATTATCATTCTATATACAAAAACCTCATGCATTTTCAAAATATCCTCTGTAGCATTACAATGATTTGGAGTAATTGAAAGATGAGATTTTCATGAGTTCTCTGCACTGAATCAATTCTAAACATGTGCTTCAAATGGAAACTTATGCCCATACCATTCCTATAGGAACTTCATCTTAATTGCAGTGAACCATTTTCTTGTGAATAAGATTTGAATGTGTTATTTACAGTTGCCCCCTTTTTTTCTCCTGTAATGTTTCTTTCACATATGTCTTAATTAACTGATTCATTTTCTTAAATTTCTATCAAATTTTTATGTGTTTCATACTTAATTTTTCAATCAGTCTTAATTGCCTTTATACCGGATTCTCCCTTGGTACACTCCTGCACCCCTCCCCCAAGTTCATTTGTTCTATCTTTTGTGCTAGGTTCCATTGTGCCAAACTACACTCTATGCACACTCCTCAGGTCCATCTCATCCTCTGAGCTCTAGTCAGCCTATCCAGAGTCCCTTTCCTAAAGAAGTTCAGGTCTTATTCACCCAACCTCCATCAGCTGTCAATATTTCCTCAGCCTAAATTGGGTTCTGCTACCCATTTCTGCAGTTCTGTGTTGGGTTTTCACCTGTATGATCTTGCATGGATCTTCTGCATGCATGCTGATTACCAATGCTGTAAGTTCATATGAATAGGATCCCAGGAGCTTGTAGGATTTACTTCCTTTGGTCTTGCATCAATCCCATGGCACTGATTCTTAATGAGTTTCTTAAGAATTTTGAGGAAATTTTTATTCCTATTTCTCCTATGTGTAGAATGTAGGACATGCTGACATTATCACATATTCATGACTTGTTGCCTCAAATCCAACACCAGCCAAAAGTGCATGAATTTGAAAACAAGACTGAACTACCATAGATCTCTGGGAATTCAAGTAGAGTGTTTAGTGGAATGGCTCTTCCTTTCTGCAAACTGCTTAGAGATAAGCTGACTTCTCACTCATCAGGTTAGACTGTCTATGTCACCTTCCAGTGAAGCTGAGCTTTGCCCAGACTACAGTAGAGCCTGAAGAGCAGAGAGCTCAGGGTAAGGCACTGAATATGCAACCACTTACAGCATCACCCACTAAGAAAGTGGATTAAACTCCCAAAACCCTAATTCAGTGATTATTTTTATTTTATGTGTATTAATGTACTGTCTGCATGTAGGTTTGTGCACTCGTGTCGTGCAATGCCACGGAGGTCAGAAGAGGGCATCAGATTCCCCTGGAACTGGAGTTCTCCTGGAATTGGAGTTACAGACAGTTCTCAGAGACCATGTGGGTGCTGGAGATCGAACCCGGGACCTCTGCAAGAGCAGTCGGAGCTCTTAACTGCTAGGCCATCTCTCCAGCCCCAATTTCAGTGATTCTTAAATTGAGTGTTAAACTTCAGGGCCCACTTCACATTTGCCTGTTAATTTAAGGTAAATGTATGCACATGTCCAGATCAATGTATTTGTCTATCAATAACTATCATCTATCAATTATGTATCTAATGTATTTGTATAGCATTAAAAAACTACTATAGTGAATATGCACCTACAAGTCAATTAACACAAAGAAGGTCATTTTACTTGGAATATAACTTAGTTTAATCTGAAGTGAAGTATCTCATACTATGGAAAACATAGTATTTTATAATGTAAAATTATAAAGGTCCTAAAGTTTATTGGTCAAATGGTTCATATGTTTTCAAAGGGGGATCCATTTAGCCACCATTAAACTTGAATGAAAAATGGCTCCCATATACTGAGATATTTTGGACACTTGTCCCTACTTGGTACTGCTGTTTTAAAGTCCTCAGAAGGTAGATCTTTGCTGAAGGAAGTGAATCAACAAGAGTTGGGTCTGTCCTGTCCATTTTCTACTTCCTGAGTGCAGATGCAATATGAAAACCTCCTCCAAACTCCTGCTGTTTGAAAAAAATCCCTTTCCTCCTTAAGTTGCTGTTGTCGTGAATTTTGTCACTGCAACTAGAAAAGTACTACATGTATTTAACAAATAAAACCCTTAGAATTCATGCAGGGTCCTTTCTTCTCCAGATACAGAAGAAACACTGGATGTGTTCTTTCCTTCTATCAAAACTAAAGCTTAAAAAGGACATATAATCAATTCCTTGAGGGTCCCCTAATAAGTTTCTGAATACTAAGTGTTCATCCTTACACACACACACACACACACACACACACACGCACACATACAATCTTAGAAGTGCTCATGAATTTGAGAGGTGGTAGAGGGTACATGGTAGGAGTGGGGAAATGGAGGAATGAAAATGATGTAAGTACAGTGTAGTTAATATGAAAATCTAAAAACAAATAAATTTACAAAATGTGAAACCATTACAGCTCAAGTTTATGTTATTTCTTAAAATTCTTCACCCTTCTTTTCAAATTTGCATTTTATGACTTCAAAGAGTTTGTAGAGCTATGACATTCCACTAATGCTGAGATCCATAATAAAGGAATTAGGGATACAGCCAAGAGTTCATAGGAAATTTTTAATCAGCTTTGTCACAGGCAAATTCCTGTTTTCCTCAGTCTGCAGTATCAAGGTAGCAGTTGTGGCCAGGATTTCCACTTTCAATATCCTACACTGCATAAGGCATTCTTTTACTAATGTATATGATTATCTATATATTTTGTACACACGACATTTTTTTATTAATAATTACCCATATGTTTTTTATAAAATTCTTACCATGTACTAATCATTCAAACACGTGAACTACATTCTGTCAAATCATCACTTTTACTTGACAAATGAGTACCCAGAATATTCACATAATATTTCCTCTTGAACAAAACAAAAGTAACAATCATTTTAAACAAAACAACAAAAACTCTGTCAAGGAAGAGAGCTGAGGACATAAATTCACTGCATTTTAGACTAACCTTGAAAACACTGCCAGACACATGACACTATCCAAAATGAATTAGTTCATGAATGGATCAATCAGTCAGTAAGTATGCTTTCCTTAGCTTCCCTCTCCCCTTCAGGAAAGACATTTTCACTCACCGGTGTCTCAAACAATCCTAGAACACATTGAACCATAGACCCTTCTTGATCTCCTGGGCAGTGGAATCTGACAAAGCAAAGGAGAAAATGGGAAGAATGTGACCCTTATAATTGATAAAAAGAAAAAAATGATATATTATCTCAGTGTTCCAGAACACAGGATATCATTTTACATAATGCCCATGGTGTCCCATATAGTATTGGATTGTAAGAACACAATCCTTATGCCCCCTTTTAAGTAAAGCAATGAAGAGATTAAAACCAACCAATCTGTTCCCTTTCTATAACTCCACACTCTGCTATGCAAAAGAAAAACATATTTCTAGTCCAATTTTATGAATTTTAGACTATAGGAACAGGTTTTGCCTGCTTCCATCTAATTAAAAGATGCAATGCTGATCAAGTCTGATTTTTCATTTTTGAACCAAGAAAGTTTATTGATGCAAAGCTAATCTTAAATGATAGTATCAAATATTAATATTCTGGGAGGCAACTCTCTTTCCTCTTCCCCAGATTCTACTTTATTGTTTTTTCTGCCAAAGGAACAATTAGCCATTCCATAAATAGATCAATATTTTCCCATACTGTGGATGATGAGATCTAGTCTCCAGTGTCCCATCTGTATGCTGGCACCAAGCCCACCTCCTGAGATCAGCTGTGAGCATGTTTTTGGCTCTCTGTTTCAAGGGTAAGTGGTCTCAGCAATATTCATCAGCAGACCTAGTCTCACACAGCTGAGAAGTAGGGTGGAGAATTGAGGTCTTTTAGAGTCTAAATCTCTGGTTCCTGACAGTCTAATGTGATTCATTAAATCTTTGTATTCTTTTTTTTAATCTTTGTATTCTATGAAATGAAAATAAAGTTCTCTTGGTTAAAAAATAAAACCAATTCAAAAACTTCAATTTCTTGCTCTCTGATGCTTTATCCCTGGTACTTGGTATCTTTAGATGAAGCAGTAATGCAGGTATGGCAGAAAACATCGATGGGATTTGAACAGAATCTATTTGCCTTTTCATCTGAAGAAATGCAGAAGCAGAAAGATTTACTCATGTTTTGGCTTTGTTTCTAAAATAGTCTGGCCATAATAATGCCTGAAAAGGAAGATTTGTTTGTGTGACTTGAGACAACTCAACTAAACTACTCACCTGATGTTTTCATGGAATGGATACAAATTGAACATATAATTTATCATTATGTAGGAATGAAGAAAGGAGTCTTGAAAAGTAAATTTTTAATAAAAAGGAATCAATATGACCCATATATTCGAGATATTACTTCCTCGGTGGTAGAAAGAAGTGACACTCAGGATATTAGACTAAATTTCATGTACTATTTTTAACCTTTAAACTATAAAAATGTCAAAAGATAAGAGAGATTCATAATGAATTACAATAAAAAGTGAATTAGAAATTATTCAGTTGAAGTGAAGCAGGGTTCAATTATTTCTGAACATAAAAAGGTGAAACATTGTATCACATGCATAGTTTCTATGGTATGACCCCACACACACACACACACTTTGCCATCTTTATTAAAGTCCAACTCTGAGTATATTAGTTACTTTTCTGCATTTGTGACACAACACTATGGCCAAGAAAATTAACAGAAGGAAAAATTGATTTGGTTTGGTCCCAGGAGGATAAGAATCAAGCAACTTTATGGACTGAGCCTTCTCAGCAACTCCAAAATTTTATTTTTATGAATAATGACAGTCACCCCAAAAGATTGTTGAGATAATAAATAAACCAGGAAACAGAGCATTTGCCATTGGCTCCTGTGACGTTAGAAAAACTGTTTGGATCTTATAAGTAGTTTGAGTTTATCCTAGATTGATTATTACAGAGAGCCATAAAATATCTTTCAACCATCTTCTGCATAATTAAATGCTGATATGTGAGAATTATATATGATTATCAGTCTCTAAGATGTGTTATATCTGATTTCTGTCACAGGCTTTAAAATCTTTCTTGTACATTTCTCTGTCTTTATATCTCTGCTTAGAATATTTTATGTTTTATATACAGTCATTATTCTTTCCTGCATTCATGGTGGTCAGCATTAACCACACCAAGTTTCTAGCTGATGCTATACAAGGCTTTAAGATTTTCTTTAGCAATGATCAAATTATTTGAGTCAGCAGAAGAAATAAAATGAATATATTTGCTATTCCCCTCCTAATAGTAGAACCTAATGACATCATTGGAACTGCAGTTTGGGCAGGGAATTAAGTTTCAGAAGAGGACTACAGGATATGAAAGGAGAAGAACAGTGACTAATATTGCTGTTAGTATCTGCTAAGCCCATCTCTCATCATAAACACTTATTCATCATTACCTCAGCATGGTGATTTACAAGAACACAAATTACCTCATCCTGGAAATTTGTCAGTATGATACTCTAATAATAAAATATTCAGATCCACACAGGTGCTTCTGTAAACATGACAGCAGCATTTATCCTTCAAATAAATTGTAACAAATGGATATGGAAAATGATAGCTGACAGTTTTTTCTAATATGCAGAGAAATATCACTTAACCTATTCTCTCAGTTACAGAAAGTTAATTAACCTCTAGTGCAGAAATTTCAGAGGGAAAGAAAAATGGTTCAACATAGATCAGACAATGTTCATGGAATTGTTGTGCTGTAGCTGAAGACTGTAAAGGGGTGCATGCTTTACTCTCTCTAAATTAACAAATAGCTCTAAACTAAAATACAGTGTTTAAGAAGCACTGTTTTCAAATGTGAGACAAAAGTAGAGAGTGAGTGATGGAAAGGTCTACACCCTGTCTTCCTGAAACACGGAAAAAACCAGACCTGGACTTTGCCTTTCCTGAGTGCCTTTTACACTATGAAACACAGCCACATTAACCCCAAACTGAGCAGAACTGAAGGTAATAGTTCCTGGTATATAACTAACAACCCCTCCACTACTGAAGGAAACCAGATACCCATGTAACTCTGGGTTTTCTTCTGTGGGCTGTCCATCCAGTTATAATAGCTCCCTCACTTGCAGAGTTCTATTCTAAAATATTTTTCTGAGAACCAATACTCTAGCCAATCAGGTTTGGACCACAGGTACACACAGGTTTCACGTGATTCCCTAGTGATAATTTTTAACTGGGATTTAGAAAATTCCTGAAAGCAATATCTTGCAACCCTGTACTTAAATTATGCACAATTTGGATTTGAAGAGTAATCTTTTACCACCCTTGCTTTAATAGGAGCAAAATTTGGTCTACAGAGACATCTGCATATTACCTGAGGCAAGTAGAGATTGAAGATGCAGTGGAGCTCTCTAGGGGTTACCGCAATGCTTTAAGGATTCAGCTTCCCTGGACCAAGATTCTGGGTAACTAGCTGGTCAGAGGAAATCACAAAGCATTCTGGCCATAAATTGTCCAATAATTGAAGAACTTTTTTTGCCTTTGGGCTTAGTTGCACTTCTCAGAGATGCTCCTCAAGCTTCAATTAACATGCCAGTTTATGATTTGGGGGCTGCCATGTGAACTGGCTTTCTTTTCTGAAATCAACATCCATCCTTATGGGATAAGGCAGAGCATGGACTCAAGATGAACACATCTGCCTTCGCTTTCCCCATTATCCCCAACCTTCCACTTCTTCTTCATATCTGTTCTTCACTAAATATGCCTGGTGTTTAAAATAACTATTACATATGTATTATAATATGTGTTTCTATTTTATGAGTGAGAAATGAAATCCCACAGCAGTTGAGTAATGGAATTAATGCTAAGGAGTTAGTAATCAACCAAATTGAAACTTTAAATCAAACTTGATTTTCTAGTCCAAATTTGCCTCCAATAACCGACTGCTCGATGTTGATCATCAACTGATGTTGATCTAGACAGATCAACATCCTCAGATATGTTGCTTAACTGTACCTATGGCTCATGAAGTAAATGTAATTTATTCTGTGTCAAAACATTTACTGTTTCTTTTTTAAATTTTATTTATTTATTACTTTTTATGTGTATGAGTGTACTGTCTGCATGTAAGTTTGTGCACCCATGTCATGCAATGCCATGGAGGTCAGTTTCTCTGGAACTGGAGTTAAAGACAGTTCTTAGCTGCCATGTGGGTGCTAGGAATCAAACCCAGGTCCTCTGCAAGAGCAGTCGGTGCTCTTAACTGCTGAGCCATCTCTCTAGCCCTAAAACATTTAATGTTTCTTTAAGGTATCTCCATAAACAAATGCAAAGATCTCTCAATACCTCTAAAACATACATAAAGACATGTGAATTTCACTATGGGATAGAAAGCTGAAATATAAAACTATGTATTAGATTTTCACATAAAGCTATATTTTTATCATGCCAACTAAATTTATTCTCTAAAATGTTTGCAATATGATACAAGGAATTAAATATTATATTTGATTTTAAGAAAGGAAATAGAATATTTGTGTATTTTAGATTTATTAGATGAAGATAATTTTCCTTTCAGTATTCTTTTTTAATAAAACATTTTATTAATGTTTTGTGTATTTAATTATCTTTTTATTCAATTTAGGCATATCTCCTTTCCCTTCCCCCCACCCCACCCCAGTTCATGCAGTCAGTCACACATGTCTTGCATTTTTTTCTCAGTCTTTTTAAAGTTTTCCTCTGCAGAGGTTGATTGTTTGGGGCAGAATTTAACTATTTGAGTCAGTTCCTTGACCCAGTCCTTAATAATTTTGTTATAAAGCTATATTTGTCAGGCCAGGTGTGGTGGCGCACGCCTTTAATCCTAGCTCTTGGGAGGCAGAGGCAGGCAGATCTTTGTGAGTTCAAGGCCAGCCTGGTCTACAGAGTGAGTTCCAGGATAACTGGGGCTACAGGGAGACCCTGACTCAAAAAGACCAAAAAAAAAAAAAAGCTATATTTGTCTTAGAACACCACCTTTCTTTGGGATTCCTAATCTGTTATTATTTTCATATCATCTTGACAACTTAGTTCACCCAGTTTTTTAGAGCAAATAAGAAGTAGTGAGCAATGAATAACATTTTATAGAAATATTAAATGTGAATTTGGAGAATAAGATATGCTAAAATATGAAGAGCAGATCTTAACAATAGCTTAAGATAGTTGAAAGATAAATTACTAGTTAAATACCTACCTCAAGATTTTCATGTCAATTCCACTTTAACCAAATATCACAATCAGAATGACTACACTCCATATTACAAATACTGTCTAACCCTAGTACATGCAATACTAAATTTAATATCCTTATATTTCTACAATGTCTTAGTTTTCAAATTTTAAAGATGAAAGGACTGAAGCTCAGAAGGGGTGAGAAATCTCACACATTTTGTAGGTACTAAATTGGCTACAAATACCCACCATATCATTTCTTCCAAGCAGGGGACCACAGTTCCTGTAATACAGCTCAAGCTCTGCACTTGTATTCCTTAAATTATCTTCCAAGATGTAACTATGTATGCCATGACCATATGTGACTATGTGTTCTTGGTTGTTTTTGTAAGAAATGGCAAGGACGAAAAAAAGAAATGAAGTGGTTCTGAAAACTGTTGCCTAAAGCAAAAACTCCTGACTTTGTGGCATATGGAAGATACTCATATAATAGGTGCTTTCACATTCCATAAACTCCTTCCTGCAGGCTGTGAATTTTTAGTAGATCTTTTGTCTTCCTTCAAACTTGTTTTCATGTGATTTCAACTTGTACTTCATCTGAAACTCATTGTCACTATCTTTTGAAAAAAAAGTGTATTCCTCAAATCTGGTACTCAACAGGTGTTATCTCATGAATCATTTTGCACTGGAGCATTGGGGCACTACTCAAAGACTTGCTAGTAAGGTATCTCTGACTACTGTGCTTTCCTTTTCCTTATTAAGTCAGTGCATCATACTTCACCTTCCCTCCTGTCATTCTATCCAACACCATATAATCAGAAGCAAGAGGAAACACTGATTTGTTTTTATATCCCTCTTTAAAATATATATATATATATATATATAGACACCAGATATATAATATCAAAACTCTGGTGTCTGCAGGAATAAGAAATCTTGAGACCACACTGAAAAGCCATTCATTCTAGGTGAAAAATCTCTTTTCTTCACATATTAAGGGATGAAGCTTAGATATCTGTCATCTCATACATTCTAGATCTACACACACAATGAGTGGTTAGAGGTACTTATTGGTAAATATAAGAATAGATATTTAGAAAACAGTAAGAAATTATGTTGGTCTAAGGATGTGACCAATTAGGTTTTTCTCTGGGATCTGTGTCTTCTATAACCATGTGTATTTGGATTTGTTTAATGCCATGAATGAGTTCCCTCCCATTGAGAAGGCTTTAAGGACAATTAGATAGCTCTTGTTTGGCCCCAGGAAGAAAGTGATACTACGCAGGGCTATAGTTTGTTGTGCCAGTCATTGTTGTGGTTTAAAGCCAGCATTAGACCAATGACTGATTTTTCTCCTTTAGAAGCTTGCTTAGTATCCTCTAGAACTATGAGAACCAGATTTCAGGGTGGAGACTTCCAGGTCAGTTCCAGCTTGACTGTTCCAATTTCTGTGTCTGAAGTATGTTCTGTCATCAGAACATACCTTCAAGTTCAGAGAGGCAATCAAGAGCTGTGGCAATACCTGTGCCATTTTGAGATAGATGATAGATAGATAGATAGATAGATAGATAGATAGATAGATAGATAGACAGATGATAGATAGATGATAGTTACATAGATACATACATAGATATATATATTAGATACATACATAGATACATAGGTATATAGATACATAGATATATACATAGTTACATAGATACATATACATAGAGATAGATAGAGAGATAGATAGATAGACAGAATGTGTATTTTTCAGTACGATTTTGAACTAATGTATCTCCATCTGTTTTCTCACACCATCTCTATGCTATTTGTCTTCCCTCTCTCTGTATAGCTGTCCCAATTCTCTCCCTACTTAAGTAACCCCCATTAAAGGTGTCAGTATAAAGGGGTCTCTATATTTTGGATTTTTTGTTTGAATACTTCTGAGAACAAATAGCTATAAAATATAAGTTAATGTAGTGGGCAATATTGAAAAGATATAGAAATACATTTTTTAATATAACATAGAAGTGAGGAAGAGGGCTGGAGACATGGCCTAGCAGTTAAGAGCACCAACTGCTCTTGCAGAAGACCCGGGTTCGATCCCCAGCACCCACATGGCGGCTGAGAACACCAATTCCAGGAGAACTCCAGTTCCAGGGGAATCTGACACACTCTTCTTACCTCCACAGCATTGCATGACATGGGTGGACAGACCAACATGCAGACAGTACATTCATATAAATAAATAAATAAATAAATAAATGTCATTAAAAAAAGAAAGGATCATAGTTCTTAAAAGAAATGTACTGCTCGTGTTGGCACATGATTATGGGATATGCTGAAGAGCTACAGGCAGAATCATGAGTTTGAGGCCAGCATAAGCTACACTTTTACTTTTGTAGAATTTTACTAAAAAAGAAAAAAAAAGAATTACTCAGTTGGTCTCATAAATAGAGATTTGGTGCTAAGATCCACAAATGAGGGACACCATAAGTCATTATTTTTTCCTTCATTTTTGTTGAGTCTTTGTGTATGTCATATAATACATATGAATCAAATTTAGACTTCTTCCCCTCCCCACTGTGACCTCCCACCAGATTTCAAGTATTCTGCCATATCTGTTAAGTTCTATCCTCTCCAGCATTTGTATGCAGATGTTTCCCAGTACAAGTTCACCCACAGGTGCCTAGTCAGCCTATCTAGGGTCACTCCCCTAAAGATAATCTACAACCCCTCAGGCCACAGTAATCATTTGTCAATATTCTTTGGCTACGGTTGGGGCCTGTTGCCCATTTCCCCTGTTCTATACTGGGTTTTTGTCTGATATTATCAACATGGGTCATGTGAACGCTGTCAGTATTACTGCAAGTTCATGTGAATGTCCTGAACATTTTATCTGGGCATGGTGGCACACACCTTTAATCCCAGCACTTAGAAGAAAGAGGAAGGCAGATCCTGTAAGACTGAGGTCAGCCTGGTCTACATAATGAGTTCCAGGCCAGCTGAGGCTATAAGGAGACCCAGTTTAAAGGAAAGGTATATACAGGGAACCTATTTTTGAAATTGGAATCTCATATTTTTTTCCTTCTTTTTTTATTTTTTTTTATTGAGCACATATCCTACAACATTTCTTAATCAAATTTAGACTCATTTCCCCATCCATGCCCACCCTTCATGCCCACCCTCCCCCCATCAGAGCTCATGGATTCTATCATACACAAGTCCTGTCTTGCATCTTTTTCTCAGTCTTTTATGACCTTTTTGGTGCACAGGTTTACTGTTTTGGTCAGTTCTTGAATAGATTTTTCTCTCTCTTTTTGTTCCCATTTGATTTTATATTATTCCAAAATATGCATACATACACTCCCATGCTGTGTCATGGAGGCCAGTGCAGGAAGATCAAGACAGGACACATACTTGCTGGACTTCATTTGGGTGACCATGGAGGGAGGGCCCCAGTGTGGAGCACAGGGGCAGGATTGATGGTTGTTTGGGTTTGCCAAGGAGGAAACTTCAAGCACTTCCTTGGGGAAAACATGACATCTTTTGGTTAAAAATAAAAAAGGATTATATTTAACAGTTAAAAATATTTTATAAAATAATATTTCTCTTTTTATTGATACATGCTACAACCATTCATAAATTATCCTTATGTAATCCTATGGTGTGTTCTATCATATAGGAATAATAATATTCATATTCTAGAAAAAAAGAGAGAATATAAAGTTATACTTCTTTTTACATGCATGGAACCCCATATTTTAACACCCTTACAGTGCCAAGTCCTTGCACTATTTTCACTGGATAGAGGTAAATTTTAAGGATGCCTTACAGTATATACACTATGAGTATATATGAATGTCTATGAACTATTAGAGGAAGAAAAACTATTTCCTTCTTCTACTGCTTAATATACTTCATAAGGTCTAATTTTTATCTCATTCACTTTGTATATAATGGAGTAGGTTCAGAATAATGCTGAAAGATACACACCTTGCTGTCAGATCAAACTGATTGTGGAATATGGATTCTGTTATCTCCAAGGGAAAGTGTGCAGCCTTGGGAAAATTCCTCCAGTATACTTGTTTTTCCTTTCTAAAATTGAGATAATTTTAGTACTTCTTACTCTACAGTCACATGCATTTAACATCATATCTGGCAGACAGACTTCAATGAGTGTTCGTGATGATATAGTCAATGGAAATGACTACAATAATGAGATCAGACCAACATTTCACTTTTTCTTTTAAGAAAAAGTATTTATATGCATGGGAATGTTTAGAGATTCTCTAAAAACTTTTAAATAATTAACATTTTGTTAAAAGTTCTCTCTAATGCATTAAAAACATTCATGTCAAATCATAGAGACACATAATTTCAGTACAAACCAACGGTAGGAATTAAAGAAGCAATACAAAACACCTTCCTTTCATAGATATGCAAATGGAGGGTCATAATCTATTTAGCAGTATCTGGGACGCTTTGCTTTTTTTCTAAGACTTTTTGGCCTATAGCACATTGAAAAAAAAGTATATATATATATATATATATATATATATAGAGAGAGAGAGAGAGAGAGAGAGAGAGAGTTGCCTAGCATAACAATTCTCTGTCAAAGCTTTCTAAGAGATTAATTTAGTACAGTTAGCACCATGAGGATACAAATGGAGCGAAAACTGACAGATAACATAGAGAGAAATGTAGCAGAAAGCAATCCGATGTATTTTCTGTGTTGTTCAATGAATAAGAAGCACAGAGCTATACCTGCTGGTACTGTCTTGCAGAGCACATGATATTTCCTGTTGACATGACAAATATTTCATGAGATATCTACATCAATGGCAATTTGAGTGTTTCATATTGTCCACTGCAAAATTTTCTTCCCATTTCCTCCTAAACAAGAAATATCAACAAACAATAGTTGGGGGGTGGGAGGCAATAGGATTAGAAAATTAGAGTTCTATCACCACTGATGCAATAATTAGGTAAGACAAGCATCATCCAATGACAGTAAAAAATAGTTGGTGAAAATTTATGGAGGAAATTAGTGGTTCTTTTGCCACATAAAATTTATATTTTATTCTGTAAGGCACATGGTAATCGAGTGGTAAGTTTCCAGGAAAATACAGAAAGTCTAAGCTGTAGCCTCAGCTACACATGGATTTAAAGTCACCACTGTGGTCTGTGAATTGCGTCCCAGTCATGGACTATATTATCTTTAATAGCAGCTTTGAGCCAGTTTTGTCATTACTGTGATATGTGCTGGGGCCGAAATGACTGGACCAGTCTCTGTTGCCTAAGACTATTGGCAATAAAAAGCCATTACACGGTAATGAACACTGAGCACTGCCTTTTTCTGAACCCCAAGAGAGAGTGATGGCAAGTTCCTCAGCTTTAGATAAAAATACTGAAGACATTATGCTCTAGAGTAATAAAGTGCAAGTGCCAACTATGTGTCCCTTTCTTCTCACCAGAGCATGTCCAGGCTAATCCATTAACTCTGTCCTATTAACCCCATGATAAAAGGATCTTCCTCCTCTCTGAGCCTATTCCTCTGCTTACCAGGAATATCCCTAACACTTGACAAACACAGGTTTACTATGCACAGAGACCACATCTAAAGAAACCAGAGATACTGAGATTGCAGAATAATATTTAGCTATCTCTAAAGGCACAAAGCTCCTTTCCTTTCCACTCTGTGGGTCTACTTCTCTTTTAATTTGCATTGTGTTTCCTGCCTGGGTTTTCATTGTTGAGGATATTGCTTGCTCATATCTAAGTGCTGGTGAAAGTTCTAGAAACAGAAGTAGAATCTAAGAACTAGCCAAATCAAAAGCAAACCAGAACATATAAAACAAGCCTTTTTATGATCCTAGTCCTCTAAACTGCCACTCCCAAATTCTCAGCACCATCAAAATTTTGGTTGGTCCTTGTGTATAACAGAATTAATAATTAACCCATATATATGACATATGATTATATATACATGTGTGTGTGTGTTTGTGTGTGTGTGTGTGTGTGTGTGTGTGTGTGTTTGTAATTAGGGAATTTTCTCCAAAATAAATTTTACCCCACTGCTTAAAGAGATTGAAAATTTGGGGACAATAAATGCTATTTAAGGTCTTTCCAAGCCCTAGATATTCTATGACTAAAGTTAGAAACTGTTTTTTTGTTTCTCCTTGAACTTTAGTTGTGACCTATATAGAACTTAAAAACAGCTCACCAAATCCAAAAAGTCTACCTCTTGCTTCAACAGCATCTTGACATTCTAAGAGCAAGTTAAACAGAAAATAATCCACTAATACACAAGGAGAAAGAAAATTATTTTCTCATCCTCCAGGCATTTGTTACTAAACAAGAGCAAGTGAATATGCTTAGCTTTCTTAGTGTGGCTAGCCACAGATATTATTAAAACCAGGAAATTATCTACCCTTGCTGAGACTGCAAGAACAGCAGTCCACTTAATCACATCCTGTGATCATGTATCATCCAAACGAGACACGCTATTGGTACTCACACCACTGGGACATGACTTCAGGAAGAACCTAGGATAAAAATTAATGAGTTGTATCATCAGCCTACAAATTAGAAGATAAAGTAATGTCATATCTAAAAGCAAGCACGAATAATTTAGAACCTATCAACAGCATTTGGATATTTTAGTAAAAAAAAAAAAATAAAAGGGAAATGCATGTCTGTAGTAGAGATGTTACTGTTTGAGAATAATTTGAAAAAGTGGTCAATCTATCAATAAATAATGACAGTGTACCGGAGAAAAATAGTCAAATATTTTCAACTTTACCACCCATTCAACATTATTAGTATCATTGTTACTATTATTATATGATATTACTTGAATAAATCCCTGTGTAAGATAATAGGTCAGTCAGTTTTCCTAAGCATCAGTTATCCTCATTGCGAGTCTGAGATAGCCACACAATACCCAGTTCATGGATAAATATACAGCCAGAATTATAACTTAGATCTCAGTTGAAAACCTGATTCAAGTGTGGTCTATTATTGCCTGCATCACACTTCTTTCCAGAACTTTCTGCCAGAACATTGTCTGCACATCTGAGGGGTTAATCTCATAGAAGAGCACTATATAATAAGTTTGTTTTCTGTTTTTTTATTGATGTTTTGTGTATCTCATACATCATTTTTCAATTCAATTAAGGCATATTACCCTTTCCCTAAGTTTAAGGCCGCTGGCACATAGGCACATTAAGATAGTCTACACAACAATAACATCAAAAATTAAATGGATGAAGAATTTTAGAAACTCTATTTGATAAATGAATACAGAATTGTAGAGAATATATTCATCAGTCATTAAACCCATATTCTATATGTTATTAGGAGGCAATGGAATATAAAATAGCTAGTAGCCACAAAGAAGTGAAAACAGTCTGTATAAATGAAAAGATAAATTTATATCTACAAGCACCCATTTATCACTCATTTGAAACAATAAAGCTGCTATAGCATTTGCTAAAACCTCGGGTAGTATGATGGATTCATCAGGATGCACATTGGCTCTATGATATTTTTAGAATTCTTTCTAATTTTGTGTATGTGTAATTCTCTTTTCTGAGCAGTGTAACCTGTAGAGATATCTCTACAACTTCCTTTTACAGAAATGAAAATTTGTATTTACATGTTTCTTATGTTAATGATGTCTTCTTTTCTTCACACCTGTGTTTCTAAACAATTAAATTCAGAAATTTTAATATATCATCCAAAATCATACATGCTTTCTCTGGTCTCCATTCTCTTTGTTCTTCTTTCTAGAAAATACCTGGTCTGGTCATTCTGCTTAGCAGTTTCTAGAACACCAAGCTACTGGATGTATGAAATATATTTCAAATTAAGAAAAAGTAATGCCACATATAGCTCAAAAGAATAGTTGGTAACGTTGTTTAGAGTGGGAAGTAGGATTTCTAAAATGCAAGCTGGCTTAAAAACATAGTGTCTTGACTGTACTTGCTTATAAAGGTTTTGTTGATCTAAGCTGGAAACATATATTTGAGGTTGGAGCTATTGAAAATAAAAGAAGCCAACCATCCCCACCAGGACCTTATTCTCTGCAGATTATATAAGCATAAATAAAGACAACTTATACTCAGACTTAATAATTTAGGAGCACTGGGGTTTTCACCATTCCCAACATCTCCACCCCAGTGTGGTCCTAGTCCAGCAACACTGAAAAGTTGATTTTCCCTAAACTAGCTAGGTCTTTTATGATGTACATTTTCCATGCTAGTCCTTCCTTGCTACTGAAAGGATTTCAGCTCCCTCACTCTCCACTCCCATAGCTCTTATGAATCCATAACAGCATTGTATTTTCATGCTTATAAATAAACTTTTTTAAAGTGAAATAAAAACTTTCTCCTGGGCAAGTTTTACTCCTACCTTTACTATCTGTTCTAGTTCATATATTAATCACATCAATTACTAGGTTGACTTCAGAGCACTTGTTTGCAAGTATGCTTCATGTAATACTTAGTCTTTGAGTTACTTGAGGACAAGTAGAATTCCTGATTCATCTTGAATCCCTAGTTCTTAACTGACTACCCATCAATAGAGATTTGCTCAGCAAATGTGTGTTGACATAACTAAATGAGTTTGTTAACATAGAGCCTGGATTTCATTTCCTCTCAAACTGTAGGAAACAGGCTACAGTCCCAAGTGAGTCACTAGACAGTGATTAGCCTGGGCAGATACTCTGCTTCTAAGGCTTAATGTTTGAAAAAAAAAAAAAAAAGAATAAGGCCAAATGTTCTACCTAATTCTAATGATTGTTGCAACAACAAACTTGAAGCATCTGTAAGACGTTCCTTAATTAATATAAAAGGATTGTACATAGAAAATTGTTTTTCACTAGCATTTATTATCATGTGAACATGTTTTTAAATATGTGCTATGTTGAGTGATATGGGTACATCATTTGTTAATGTCTATTCTAGGGGAAAAGACAATACAAATATCCAAATCTCTCCTGTCTGAGAAGAAAAGCAATATGTGAATGCCATTAAATTTTGTCATCTAAAAGTCATTTATCTCTTAGCTTAATTCCCCTTTCTTTATTTAAAGAAAAAACTTAGAGAAAAGCAGCATAAAGGAGAAAGGGTTTTTATCAGCTCACAATTCCAGATTTCATAGTAAGGATCCAGAGGCAAGGCTTGAGGAACTTGGTCACATCACATGCACAGCCAAGAGCAGAGGACCATGAAATGATATGTGGATGTCTGTACTCAGCTCATTTTGCCTATTTTTATACAGTCCTGGATATTAAGGAATGTCCCCATCCACGCTGGGTGGCTATTCTCACATCAATGATGCAATCAAATAATGTTTCACATGTCTATAGGTCAAACTAATCTAGGAAGTTCCTGATTGAGACTCCCTTCCCAAGTGATTATAGCCTGTGTCAAGTTGGCAATCCAAACCACCCATCACAATCATTTTGCATAGTCTAAAACCATCTCAAAGTCATTCATTCGGCTGATCCTTCTAGAAATCATTCCTTCAGCAATTAGCTATTGAGCATCTGCTGTATGGAAGGTGAGTGGAGGTGAAGACACATCAGTGAAGTGAGGTAGTCCTTGCCCTTAAAGACCTCATCAATGTCTAGTCAGAAAACAAATCGTGTGCCATAAACAATGACCATAGAATGTGGGAAGTACTCTAGCAGACTAACAAAGTGTAAGGCTCTTGGAAGCATTTTTTAACCTAACCGGGAGTGTTGTAACCAGGGAGCATTGTTGCCATAAAAAATATGTATATTTTGTCAAAACTTGTCTTTAGCCCATGGTTGTTCTTTTTTTAATTTATTTACATATTTGTTTTTATTTTATGTGTATTGGTGTTATGCCTGCATATATGTTAATTGCACCTATGTTGTGCAATGCCCACTGTGGTCAGAAGGGGATGTCAGACACCCTGGAACAGGGGTTATGGACAGTTATTAGCTGACATGTGGGTGCTGGGATTTAAATCCAAGTCTTCTGCAAGAGCAACCACTGCTCTTAACTTCTTGCAATCTCTCCATGGTTGTTCTCAATCGTGAGTGGGAAGGTCTCCTTGAATTCCTTCTTCAGTTGTTGTTGGTGTAAAGAAAGGCTAATGATTTTTCTAGATTAATTTTGTATGCTGCCACTTTACTGAAGCTCTTAATCATTTCTAGGAGTTTTCTGGTGGAGTTTTTAGCACCCCTTAAGTAAACAATCATATCATCAGCAAAAAGGGAGAGCTTGACTTCCTCTTTTCCAATTAGTACTCCTTTAATTTATTTTTTGTGCCTTACTGCCCTAGCAAGTGTTTTCAAGCACTATATTGAAGAGGAGTGGTGACAGGGGGCAGCCTTGCCGAGTTCCTACTTTTAAAGGGAATGATTCTGTTGTTTCCCCGTTTAGGATGATGTTGGCTGTGGGTTTCCTGTATATGGCTTTGATTACATTGAGGTATGATGCCTCCAATCCAATTCCCTCTAGGACTTTAAGCATGAAGCGATGCTGGATTTTGTCAAAAGCTTTTTCAGTGTCAATTGAGATGATGGTGTGTTTTCTGTCTTTCAGCCCATTTATGTGCTTGATGATATTTATTGATTTTTCATATGTTGAACCATCCCTGCATCTCTGGTATGAATCCAACTTGGTCATGATGGATGATCTTGATGTGGGTCTGTATGTGATTTGCCAGTATCCTGTTTAGAATTTTGGCATCTGTGTTCATTAATGAGATGGGTCTGTAGTTCTTTTTGGCTGTGTCTTTGCCTGGTTTTGGTAAGAGAGTGATGCTGGCTTCGTAGAAGGAATTTGGGAGAATTCCTCTGTTTGTATCCTTGTAAACAATTTGAGTAATAATGGTCTTTTTGAAAGGTTTTATGGAATTCTGCCATGAAACCATCTGGGCCTGGGTTTTTTTTATGTGGGAGGTTTCTTATTACATCTTCAATTTCTTCATATATTATTGGTCTGTTTAAGCTGTTGATCTCTTCTTGGTTGAGCTTTGATGATTCCCAGGATTTCAGATATTCATCCATTTCTTCTAGGTTTTAAAACTTAGTAAAGGTTTTTGAAGAATTCGAATATGATTTTCTGGATCTTTTCTGTTGCGATATTTCCCCTTTCATCACGGATTGTATTGATTTGGAGTTGTTCCTTCTTTCTTTTGGTTAATTGGGCTAGAGGTCTGTTTATCTTGTTTATTCTTTCAAAGAACCAACTTTTGGATTCATTGATTTTTTTGTATTGTTTTCTTTGTTTCTATTTCATTGATTTCTGCTCTGATTTTTGTTATTTCTTCCTGTCTGTTGTGTTTAGGGTTCATCTGTTGTTGCCTCTCAAGTGAATGCAGCTTTCAGCTGCATTGTTAGATAGTTCACTTGTGCTCTTTCTGTTTTTCTAATGTAGGCATCCAGGGCTATAAAATTACCTCTTAGGACTGCTTTTAAAGTATCCCAGAGATTTTGTCGTGTTGTATTATTATTATCATTCAGTTCCAAGAATGCTTTTATTTCTTTCTTTATCTCTTCCTTGACCCATTCATTATTGAGGAGCATGTTGTTTAGTCTCCATGTATTCTTGTAGATAGTAGGGCTTAACCTGGTTTTGATAGTGAGCTTTATTGTGTTGTGGTCTAATAGAATGGATGAAATTATGTCAATCTTTTTGTACTTGTGGAGGTTTCTTCTGTGTCCCAGTATGTGGTCGATTTTGGAGAATGTTCCTTGGGGTACTCAGTAGAAAGTGGATTCTCTGGTATTAGGGTGAAATATTTGGTAGATGTCTGTGAGGTCCATTTGGAGTATCATTTTGTTCAGTTCATATGTCTCTCTGTTTATTCTCTGTCCGGTTGACCTGTCTAAATGGCTCAGTGGGGTACTGCAGTCCCCTACTATGAGTGTACTGGAATTAATCTGTGCCTTGAGGTCCTGGGGAATTGTCTTTATAAAGTTTAGTGCACCAGAGTTTGGTGCATTTATATTCATAATTGTGAATTCTTCATGGTGAATTGTTCCTTTGATTAAAATGTAATGGCCTTCTTTGTCTCTTCTGATTTCTTTTACTTTGAAGTCTATTTTGTCAGATATTAAAATAGCAACACCTGCTTTCTTTTTGGTACGATTTGCTTGGAATATATTTTTTCCATCCTTTCACTTTAAGGCCGTGCCTATTCTTGAAGGTAAAATGTGTTTCTCATGGACAGCATATAAATGGGTTCTGTTTCCTAATCCAATCTCCCAGTCTGTCTTTTGATTGGAGAGTTTAGTCCATTAATATTTAAGGTTATAACTGATAGATTTGTGTTGTTTCCTTTCACCTTTTTATCCATTTGCATTTTTGGTCTAGGTTTCTACTTCTGCAGTTATGCTTTTATTAATTTCTCTTTCTAGATGCCTGGGGATAGTTGTTCCTTTCTTCTGTCCTTTGAATTGCTTCAAGTATTCTTTGAAGGGTTGGTTTTCTGGACATGTATTCTTTCACCTTGTTTATGTCATGGAAGATTTTTCTCTCTCCTTAAACTATAATTGACATTTTTACTGAGTAGAGTAACCTGGGTTGGCATCTATAGTCCTTTAACACTGGGAATGCTTTGCTCCACGTTCTTCTTGCTTTCATAGTTTGCACTAAGAAGTCAGTTGTAATTCTGATAGGTTTCCCCTTATAAGTAACTTGTTTTTCTCTTGTGGCTTTCAGAATTTTGTCTTTCTTTGTTTTGGGCATCTAGCATTTTAACTATGCTATGGTGTGGGGAGTTTCTTTTTTTATCTTGTCTGTTTGGAGTTCTATGTGCTTCTTGAATTTCTATTGGTTTGTCTTTTTTAAGTTTGGGGAAATTTTCATCTATTATTTTGTTGAAGATCTGATCAATACCATTCTCTTGGGATTCTTCTCCTTCCTCTATTCCTATGATGTGGAGGGTTGATCTTTTCATAGTGTCTCACAGTTCCTGGTCCACTTTTGTGTATTTTTAAATTTTTCATAGTCTTTATTTGAAGTTTTTAGTTGTTCTGTGTTATCTTCCAGGTCTGATATTCTTTGTTCTGCTTCCTCCATTCTACTTCTGAGGCTTTTTCCATTCCTTTCCTCTTGATTGGATGAGTGTTTGATTTCCTTTTTCATTTCCACTTCTGATTTCTTTAGTATTTCTACTTCTTTTTGGAGCTTCTCAATCTCTTCCTGTAGTTCTTTGCTCTGCTGGTTGGATTCCTTACCTTTTCAACATAGGATCTTTTCAGTGTTTCCACTTCCTTCCATAGTTTTACATTCTCTCTGTCTAGGTCCTTCTTTAGTTTTTCATTCCCTTTTTTTTAGTTATCTGACTTACTCTTTATTGTTTTTTTATTTCTTTGAGTATGTTCATAATTGTACTTCTAATATCTGTGGCCTGGGCCATCCCCAAGGGTATCCTACTGTAGGAATCTTCCACAGGGTTCGTCAAGCTTGGCGTGGAATTATCATGCACCATTCCTACGTTGTCTCTTCTTCATGTCCCTGGCATGTGGGATTTCTCAATGTTACTCCTAAATGCCTGTTCACTGTGTTGAAGGCTTACTTTTCTTGCCTCCTTCAGATGCCTTCGCTGTTTTTTTGATTTGCTTTTCTCCTTTTTTCCTTGCTTATGGAATTTTGACCTGTCTAAGATTTGGGCTTTCCATTGGAAGTCTAACTCACTCTTCCCTTTCTTTTCTGAAGGTTCTCCAACGAATTCACTTGGACACTCTTTTGGCAATCCTAGTTGGTGGGTGTGTGTGGGGGGGTGCTGTTTAGCCCAAGCCCAGTACCTGTGCTTCAGGTGTCCCAGGAAATCCCCAATCTCAAGTCTCACTCAGGCCCACCTTTTATACCAGCTAGGAGGACAACTCCGCCCCACAGCCACACAAGTCAATTTAGCCAAAGATGAATAGATCAAACCAAACAATCTGCCTGGCTGAAGCACCCAGCTCCTACCTGTGCTTCAGGTGGTCCCAGGAAACGCCCCCCCAAGCTGGTACTTTCAACCCTGCCTGACATCAGACTACTTTGTTTCAAACCTTAACTTTGGTACTTGGTGATGATATGGCTTTAAGAAAGTGATACAAACATTTCTGAGCATTAGTTTCCTATATCTAAGATGGAAATATTAAATTACTAGTTCTTAACTCATAAGCAGAAGGAAAAAATAACCTAAGTCCTAAGAATATCATCCAGCATAGAAGCATTTTGCACTGGGTGTTATTACTAATTCTCCTATTTATCTTTCTTCTAGTCTCTAGCGTGGGCTCAACATTCATTCCATGTCAATTTCCATTTATTAGTGTTCCTTTACATGCCATTAATTTTCCAAATGCATTTTATAGTGGTACACAATGAACACTGAAGAGAACTAATCTTCACCCCTCCTCCAAAAAAAATGTATAAATGAAGTATTTGTTGTCCTTACAATGTTGAACTCATCTGGCATATCTTTGGAGGGAAAGTGACATAATGAATGTTTATGTCACCAGAAGCCACATGTTGGAATTCTGACTTCCAAGCCCATAGTTTATATGGGGTAGAGTAGAATCCTTTGGTGGTGATTAGGTCATGAGGGTGGAAACCCTTATAAATGGAAAGTTCTAGTATAAAATGTATCCCAGTGAGCCCCTTTCTCATTCATCCTTGGGTGAACACAGAAAGAAGATGCCACCTGTGAGCCAGAAAACAGTTCTCACCAGACACGAAATCAGCTAGTGCCTTTATTATTATTATTATCATTTGCCAAAGCTGTAGTAAATAAATATCTCTGTTTGTAAGACACACAGTACAAGGTACTTTGTTACTACAGAGTCATGCCAAATGGTCATCAGATATTTTGTGGGGTAATACTAGTTTAGAGACCTAAAGATTAATTGTAGTCTTTCATGATTAGAAAAAAATTCTACGTCTCATTTTTTAACACACTTTTCATCTGCAAAAATGAGGTTATTAGAAGGGGCAATTTTTCAAGAAATGTATTTATCAGGAAATTAACATTTTATCTTTAAAAAATCTTCCAATGTGATGGGTACAAATAATCATTTCTTCCTTATCTATTGTCACACCCAGTTACTGATAAGTGCTTAAATTAGCCTCTCTCTATTTTAGCCTATAGCAGTTTGTATCTCCTGACCCTTAATTATATGATTTATTGAAGTTCTCTAGATTTTTGTAAATTCATTTGACTTCTACAAATCTTCTGATAAAGGGCTTGAAAATGAGACCTGGATAATTTCCAATTACATCATGTCTCAAAAGACTCTAAAACTCTATAAAACTAAGCTGCAATTAAATGAGTTTAAAATTATATAAAGAGAACATTTAATGATCCTGTCCAAGAGCCTTTTGGATGTGTTTTTATAATGTGTATTAACTTAAAAATTAAAAGGTTTGTTTAAGTTACTGAGTGAGAATATATTTTGAAGCCAAACTTAAATGTGTATTTATTTTAAAATGTAGTTTAAATTTAAAATTGAATCATTTACAAAGTCTCCTTTTTCTCAGAAAACCCACTGGACATGAATGCCTTCAGCACAGGTTTTTTTTTTTTTTTTTTTTTTTTTTTTTATGCTCTGATGGCACTACTTCCTATAGAGAGAAGAAGAAGGATGAACAGCAAAATAAGAGCACCAAGACAGACAAGAGCTTTGCAAGAAAGCTAGATACATTACAATCATCATGGAAACACAGGACCATAAGTTTACATGAACTCTTTCAGTTAACAAAAGAGCTTTCTTTAGTTGGGAATATTTACAGAAACACTTTAAGAAAAGTTTCAAACAAGTGATTTTTTTTTTTTATTCTCTAAACATTTAAGTAGAAAGCACCTTGGTGAATGAGTCATTGTCCATGAAATGAATGCTACAAGTTGTAATTCCAAAACATTCCAGTTACAATAATTAAAAGATGTCCACGCAATTTCTTATTATGCTGTTAAATTAGGTTAAGATCAAGAAAGAGGTTGAGGAGAGAGATTGTCAAGGATTTGATTTACAGACATCCATCCATGGGGGGGTGTTTTGATTTACAGATATCCAAATACCACAGTAATCTGCTAGGCACTAAAGTTTGCACAGGAGATCCAATAGAGTTGGAATCATAAAATGAACAAACAAACTGAAAGAGATGTTTGCTGATATACTTTGAAGAGCTTGTTGTTCCCAAGTTGCTATGAATTAGGAAAGAAAGAACAAGATAATTTGATATTAGAACAAAATAAATCCATCACTTTATTCCCTATATTATCCAAATAAATGTGGTTAGATATTGTCAGATGATAAGCAACTTAAAAAGTACAACTCAGAACACATAAGAAACATTTTACAAGTATAAAATTCAAACTATACTTTGTTCATATCATATCAAGAGAAAAATTAAAATAGTCTATTGATATTTTATGTGGAATTGCCAGGCATGGTGGCTATATCTGTAACCCAGGACTCAAGAAGCAGAGACAGGCAGATCTCTGTAAGGTCAATGCCAGCCTTATCTACATAGCAATCTCCAAGCCAATTGAGGCTATAGGACATCCTGTCTTAAAAAAAAAATAGGTTGTGAATCCCCAAAGAGGTTCTAGAGCTGACCTAACATTTATTTTCAGACCTTGGGTTTTTGGTACATGATGGAGGGAATGTGTGCATCTTTTAGAGTAACATGGGATTAAAATGGAAAGATGTGAATCAAGATATATGATATGGAAATAACATACAGTTTGTTTCCAAAGGATGCAATTTTAATATAGGTGCAATATAATAGGCTGGTGCAAATTAACCTTTCTGGGTGCTTATGGACCATACTTAATGCCTATACCAATTGGGCCAAGGGACCTAAGGGATAACTTTGTTCCTTGCCCTCAGAGGTCAATCAAGTCTTAGGAGATTATGCATGGGGGCATCTCTTGAAATGTCCTGCAAATGTGGATCACCAGTTTTCCTGTTCAGGGAGGTCTTGGAGAACCACTAATGGGACTTCAGCCAGTGTCCAGTCTATAAAGAAGAAGTCTGCTCATGCTTCAGAAAAGGAAGCCTGGTCTAGCAAGACCTGATTTTGTCCTTGAGTGGATGGAGATGGTAAATGAAAAGCTAAAAGGAGCAAGGAGCTCCCACACTCCTCCCCCCACCAAAAAAAGACCTTGAGAGACCCCTGAGGACCAGATCCTCAACTGACCTTGAGAAAACAAAATCTTGCTTAATCTGGACTAACTATGTGTCTTTAAGCATCCAAAAGGAAAGTACAACCAGATATAAATAATCAGTAAGACTAGAGAAACTACTGCAGGCATAAAACTTGAGATCTTAGTAAAAAGACAAAAAGAAAAAAAAAAAAAAAAGAGAGTACTGTCGTTTGGCCTGTCTTCAATTCTTACTGGCAAGTCCATCTACTCTGTGGCCGCCACCACTTTTGGTACTTCTCAAAGATATTTTTTAACCTTTCGATATGGACTGAAGACTCATGTTTCTCCAAGAATCCTCCAAACCTTCAATGCTAGATGGGAACTAACTGAGATCACAGCTTGTGGACTAAACAGCTAAGGGGATGTCAGCCTCATCAGACTATAGACTGCATTATTGGACTACCTGGGCTGTACCATGAGGCCAGTACATGGGGATCAAGACAGGATGCATGCTACTGGATTCATTTGGGGGACCAGGGAGGGAAAGAACCCATGTGGACAAAAGTGAGGATTGATGGTTGTTTGGGATTGCCAAGGAGGACTTTTGAGCACTTTCCTTAGGAAAAATGACATCTTTTAGAAAAAAAAAAAAAATCCTCCAATTCAAGTGATATGTATATATACATTTAACTATGTATAGTATAGTATATATATATATATATATATATAATAGAAGAATAAATATGTAGCAATACAAGTTGGAGAGAACAACAACAAAAGAACTGAAAAATAAAATCTCTGGAAAGACACAGAAAAAGATGCAGGACGTGTATGGCAAATTGCAGGGACTCAGTGGGGTGGGGGGCATGGAAAGAGAAGTGAAGTATATTCAATTGAGAAATGATGTAGAACCTATGGAAAAAGTTTAATAACAATAAAAATATAGGTTGATGACAGGTTAAACCTTCTTTGAATATTTTTGGTACACTGGGGTAAATAAAATACATATGTAAAATTAAAATTGATTTTACTTATTTTCTTCTTATCATGACTACCAGAAATTTTAATTGATTACCACATATATTTTTCCCTGGCCAGCACTGCTTTGTAACTGCTTAAGTCTATTCTCATTACAGTGGTAAATATGAATTACTGACGTTAGGATTTCAGGGAAAGAGAAAAAGGTAAGAATGGGGAGAGATTATATGAAGGCCTTCTAAGAACCTTAGGCTTGAGCTAGGTCTTGTTGACTAACAGGATTTAGGTCAAAGAAAAGGGGAATTGAAAAGAGATGAGCTAAGGACTCAAGGTGCAAGGGAAGTCCACACAAAGAACTGGTATTTGGGCTGCAGTTGTTATCATGTCACATGCATCTGAAAAAGATCAAACAAGGAAGAATGGACTTGAATAATTTTATTTTCAAACTAACAGCACATAATGAAAAACTGAATGTGTATTTCTAGTTTGAAATGTTAATGAATAACAAACACTAATCAGAAACTCTCTAAACTAGCCAACACCTGCTTCCAGTTTGAAACACTCTGTGCAGTGCTTAGTACAATTAATGGGATGAGAAACCAAGGTGATTATTTGTGCAATTAAAGAACCCCATTATACTGAGGAAGCTTAAAATTTTGAGAGTCCAAAACCGCAGGAAGTCAGAATGATGCCAGGCTTCCTAATCACAATATTAAGTGGAAGAAGACTGTAGAGGAAGACTCTCAGTTGCCAAGGAAGAAAACACCCTAAACCACAATGGGTTAAAGCTAACAAATGTTTGATTATTGTTGGAGAAGTATTAGGTTCTGGCTGCCTCTGGCATCATTGGTGCTCTCTGCTGACTTCCCAGAAACCAGCATCTCAAAACCCACACCCAGGCTGGCTTTCCTGATTTGACTCAATCCTGATCACATGGCACCCCCTAATCCAGTGTCCTACATAACTGCACACCATCACCCCAAATGCTTTCCTCTAAAGGGTGAAACCAACCTGCACCTGCCCTTTTCATGATGCTACTTTAACCCCCAACTTCTCCCCTCTACCCAGAGGTAGAAAAAAATACCAGCAGTCTGTAAGAGAGGCTACAGACCACGAGGGGGGTTCCATTCAGGCTTATCCTCTGCCCTAACAAACCTGCTTGTTCTATAAAGGTTGATTTCTCACTTCCTTTCCTGACTTCATATTTTATCTTTTTTTCATTTTATATATTTTAATACTTTTATTGATGAATTGTGTATTTCATTCATTATCTTGCAATCCTATTCAGACACATTCCCCTCTCCCTCCCCCATCCCACCCCTGTTCATGCCTTCTGCCATACATGCCTTGCATCTTTTTCTGTCTTTCCAAAGTTTTTCTCTGCAGAGGCTTGTTGTTTTGTGCAGAGTTTAACTGTATATCATTCAGTTCTTTAACCAAGTCTTTATGTTGTTGTTTTTTATTCTCCTTTGTATAGCTCTAATAAATGCCTATATAATCATTGCATATACACCAAAATTATGTCCTCTGAAAATAAACTATGTTAATTCTAAAATGTGTTTAGGAATTCACATATTCTCCATTTAATTTTATATTACTCTAAAATATGAATACATAGCTTCCACCCATATACAGTAATTACACGGTCTGAAAATAAGGGGTAGGTCGATTCTAGAGCCTATTAAGATATTTTTAATGAATTTTTGTGCATTTCATACAATACATCTTAACCATATTTAGACCTACTCCCCATCTATATGCCCCATAGCCTGCCCATAGGATTTCATGTATTCTGTCATATATATTAAGACTAGCAAGTCAAGTTTGTGTGTGCAGATTGTTTCTCAGTGTGAGCTCATCCACTGGAGCCTATTCAACCTCTCTAGCATCACTCCCTTAAAGAAGACCAACTCTCCCTCTCCTAGCAGTGATCAGCTGCCAATAGTTCAGTGCCCATTTTCCCAGCAATATGTTAGTTCTTGTCTGATTAGGTTTGCATGGTGAGTTTTTGCATGATGTCACCATTGCTGTAAGTTCACAGGAGTAAGTTTCCTAAAGCCTGGAACACTGCTTCCTTATGGTTATACACCACCCCTGGCTCTTAATCTTTTGACCCCTTCACTGCAATGGTACTTGAGGTCTGTGTAGATGAGGTCTAATATAAGATTCCTATCCAGAGACATGCATTCTGCAGGCCTTTATTCACATTTTGGCCAACTGTGATCTTCTGTGTTCATTGTCCTCTATTGGATGAGGAAGCTTTGCTGGTGAGAGTTGATAGATGTATTGCCATTCCCTCTACACTGTTCCACTATGCTCAATGAGCCTTAGGTGTAGAGGTTCTATTGTAGATGTATCACTTAGGGCTGGACATCTCATGGATACATATTCTCTGTGTGTGACCACTTGTAGAATTCTATAATAATCACCGTATATTGCAAAAATAAGCTTCTTTGATGAGTGGTGAGTGGTAAACTTGTCTGTCAATATAAGCATCCATATTCACTTTATATTTTTCAATATCTTTAAATTTTATATGTATGAGTGCACGATCTAAATACCCCTGTGTCATGGAGTGTCCACACAGGACAGAAGAGGGTGTTGGATCCTCTGGAACTGGACAGTTGTTAGTTGCCATGTGGGTACTGGCAACTGAACCTGGATCCTCTCCCAGAGAAACTGGTGCTCTTAACCAATGATATATCTCTAGAACCCCATGGAAAATTACATTTTACTTAGGGATGTGCCAGACATAGTGTTTTCTCTAGGCTCTGTGAACTGTCTAGCCATTTGTATTGGACTATTTACAATGTCACACATGAGTTCCCTCCCATTAACAGCTTGGTAAGGAGAACATACACAGTTAAATTATGGGCTCATATACCTCAACTGGCCCTGGTATACTTTGCTGATTTGATCTACCCCATCAATGTATTTGAGCTGTACTCCATATTTTCCAGAATCTGATATCTGAAGATCTGGATGCACAAGTTGATTATAACTTCACTGTACTGTTATGTCCTTCTTTATGTGTTGCCTCTAATTATTCATTTTGTCACAAAACTGGTTTACAAACATGGTTGGTTCATGTACCTAAGAAAGATAATAGAGCCTCTCTCTCTCTCTGCCATGCTGCTCTGTTCCACCAGGTGTCTGCAGGTGGCCCTAGCAGGCAGCCACTGCTGGTAATTCCACATGGAAGTAAATCATGTTCCTGGTATGACTTAAGCCTCATGTACCTTGTTATCTGGGGTCTGGGGGTGCCTGGCCCTTTTTACAACCTAATATTATGGTGCCGTGGACTCGGTCAGAGCTCAAGATGTTTTTGATCTGGCGGAGCACTCTCCAGCTCTCACCCTGAAAAGGACCTCCTAACATATTTTTGGAACCCCTGGGACAAACTTGCCAGCAGCAGCGTATTTCTCTGGACAACCAGCTTCCGCATTTCACGATGAGGTACCACTCTGCTCTCCTCCTTCCCTCCTTCCCTCCCTCCCTCCCTCTCTCCCTCTCTCTGTCCCCACTTCTGCCCACTGTTCTTCCTCCCTCCTCTCTCTGCTTATCTTCTCAGCCTTAGCCCATCATTGTTTTGGACCCAATGGGGCTCGCAGTCTGCCTCAAACTGGGTTCCTGATCCTGCCATGCTTGTACTCCCCCCAACACCATTTTGAATCCATAGGCTCGCAGTCTGCCTCAAACTGGGTTTCCGTGCACAGGTGGTACAACTCTCTGCTCTCCTACACTCTCCTGCTTCCCTCCTCTCTCTCTCTCTCTCTCTCTCTCTCTCTCTCTCTCTCTCTCTCTCTGTCTTCCTTCTTATTCTTCCTTCATTTTTAGCCTCCCATTCTGCTTTTCCATTTTGGACCCCTGAGAGCCAGTGTATTAGGGATTCCCTGATTTTTCCAACCAGATTACTGTCCACTGGGACGCTGGGGACAAAATCTGGACCCATTTTCTGGTTCCCCCTGTGAACTTCGGGAAGCTGATCTACACAGGCCTGTGAACCCGGTTACTCTGACCCCTGACACTAGGGCAGATATGCCCTAGCCCTCAGATGGTATTTTTAGGCTAAAAAACTTTATCTTGTTCCTTCAGATCTCTGATTCTCCCCCTTCATTTTTGGCCTCCCATTAGAGGATGAAGTTCCTCCACTCCACCTCCAATTAGAGGACTCAGGTCCTCTACTCCATTCTGCTTTCTTTTGAGGCTAAAAAAACTTTACTTTCTTCCTACAGTGCTCTCTTCTCCTCTCCGTGGCCCACCGCACAGCTGCCCTGCCATGCGATTTTCCCCCTTCCCCACACGGCCATGCACTGCCATGCCCTGCCTCCACTACAGAGGGCTTTGTTCAAACAGTAATGGGAGAGGCAGCCACGCCCATTCCTCAGCTTCCATCTTGAGGCTGCCTCATTTCCGATGAGCGACAACCACTCTGTCTAGACCATGTGGCAGGAAGCCTGATTTTACATCATACCTGACAACTACATCCATTTCAAAATACAATCAATTTTCATTTTTTTACTTTTGTATGGATAGCTAATTTTTTTTTGGTTTTTTTGGTCTTTTTGAGACAGGGTCTCCCTGTAGCCCCAGCTGTCCTGCAACTCCCTCTGTAGACCAGGCTGGCCTTGAACTCACAAAGATCCGCCTGCCTCTGCCTCCCAAGTGCTAGGATGAAAGGCGTGGGCCACCACGCCTGGCTGACAGCTAACTTTTATAGGCTTTTGTTTGAGAATTTTACATAATTTGGCTTTTTAACAAACATTGTTTTGTTGTTGTTGTTGTTGTTGTTTTGTTTTATTTTTGTTTACAAGACTTTTACTTAGATTAAGGTGTGCCGACCATACCCTGTCCCACCTGCATCCAGCCTTTGCCTCAGGCAGTAACCTTTCACTTGCCTGAGATCTTTTGATTTTTCCACTAACTAAACTTATTATCATTAAATTAGCAGGTAATATACACAAGCCACCATATTTTTCTGCCTGCCCTGTCCACCATCCTTCACAGGTGCACATGAACAGCCTGTGCTGCAAAGCACAGTATGGGCATACAGGCTGTTTCCACCTAAGTAAATGTCTTAAACTCTAAACGATTCTGTGTAAATGTGACAACTGTAATTAATGGTTCCACAGCCCCTGGACAACAATGGAAAACTTTAGATAAAAAGCTACTTTTCCCATTGTCCAGAGTTAATGGATATAGTTAAGTCATGTGTCTGTCCACCCTGTCTGTGTATTATAACTGTTCTTCAATGTGTCTTTGTAACTGTCATGTGTCCATGTTGTCCTGTGTGTTTTTTTTTCAAAACAAAGTGGCCACTTCAAACTTCTTTTATTCTATATTGTGCACAAAAACAAACAAAAAAGACAGATTATTTACTTTTGACATGCCTCTTAAATTTTTTTCAAAAGCCTGATTTGAACCCAAGTTCCTAGGTTTCTACACTGCTTATCTGAAGGTTTTATTTCTTATCTGTCCAAATTATTTTTTTCCACAGGTATTACAACTAAAAAATTTTCTTTTCCAGTTTTTTTTTCTCTTGTTTCCAGATTTCTGAAGACCTGAGTTTGGACCCTTACGGGTTCACTAACAGGTGTTCTTTTTTTTTTTTTTTCTTTTCTTTTTCTCCTATGCTATGCCACAGTCCTTCTGACCAAAGACCATTTTAAAAATATCTGGATTCATTCATACTTTGGCACTTGGACAGTGGCACATGACTTCCTCTGCAATCCCCTCCCTTTAATGAAGCAGACTACATACCTTTGGTGTTGTCAGTTCTTTAATTATTGTATATATAATTCTGTTTTCCATCACTTGTTAAAGTATTTCAATAAATTCATAGTTTTAGAACCAAAGGTGCAAGACGTCATCTCAGCCTTGTCAGTGCAACTAATTAGACCTCCATGTTTTTAAATAATATTTCTAAAGGTGCTTCTTTTTCAGTGCATGTGACTGTTCAGTACAACCAGTAGGATAAAATCTTTTGAAAGAATGTGTGGATAAATGTGTGCATCTGTATGATATTGCTAAACAGCATATTAAGATCTGTCTGTGTATGATTGCAATGCATGTGCCTCTGCTCAGTACAACCTTTATAAAGTGTCATCACCAAATTTATTTTTAGCACCTTATTTATGAGTGTATGGACGAAGTACTGTTCACTTTTAAGAATTCTGTAATGTAATTATGGCACATACAAGAAATTGTGTTCCACCTACCAGGTACTTTATACCTTGTTACAGCCTCAAGTGAAACAGACATATATAAATATTGAGTTACCCATACATACTAAAATTGTTTTGTATATCTGTTATACTTTGCACATGTTACTTTTAATATTTTTAAGAGAAATTAGGCTTTACTTCTGGTGACCATATTGACAGTCAGAATGTAACCAATTTGGATGAGCCCTAAGAATTTCCTGCCTGCTGTTGGTATGTGACAATGCCACACCCTTCCTTTTCCTTTTCAGAGTTATAATTCAAAATCTGAGGACAAGTGACATGGCCTTCATTTGAGAAGGTACTGGATTTAACCTCTTTATTATCTTGGTTTATTTCATGGGCTATGTTAGAACATTTTGCCTTTCATGGTTTAAATCTATTGTACTTTGGGTACCTAAATGACCTTTATAGACCTTAAAGAACAAATTGTAGGCCTTACTGAATAGGTTTAATGTCAACTTGGTACACCTGAGCTGAGAAACCTCAATAATTGCCTTCATTGGGCTGGCCTGTGCCCATTGTGGGCAATGCCATTCTTGGCCAGATATTTCAATATTGTATACAATAGGCTGAATATGAGCCAGCAACACAAGCTGGTAAATAGCATCTTTTCCTAGCCTGTGCTGCAGCCACTACTACCAGGCTCCTACTATGAGCTTTTATTATTAGAATATTTTTGCCACAACAATTAAGAGTTTATTAAGAGTGCTTAAGTTGGGGCCTGGAGAGATGGCTCAGAGGTTGAGAGTGCCAACTGCTCTTGCAGAGGACCCAGGTTCGATTCCCAGCACCCACATGGTGGCTAAGAACCATCTTTGACTCCAGTTCCAGGGGAATCTGACACCCTCTTCTGACCTCTGTGGTGTTGCACTTCACGGGTGCATCAACGTACATGCAGACAGTACACTCATACACATAAAAAAATAATAAATTTTAAAAAAGTGTTCTTACGGGACTGGAGAGATAGCCTAGCGGTTAAGAGCACCGACGCTCTTGCAGACGACCCGGGTTCGATCCCCAGCACCCACATGGCGGCTAAGAACCGTCTGTAACTCCAATTCCAGGAGAACTCCAGTTCCAGGGGAAACCGAGACCCTCTTCTGACCTCCGCGGCGTTGCACGACACGGGTGCACAGACCTGCATGCAGACAGTACATTCATACACATACAAAGATAAATAATAAAAAAAAAAAATTTTTTTTTTTAAAAAAAAAGTGTTCTTACGTCAATGTTCAAGCTTTACTTAGGAGTTATATGGTAATTAAAGTACCAACTTAATTCAAATAACCCTCTTGGAGGTTTAGCAACCACACTTGAAGCTCCAATCTGATTTGGCAAGAGGGATTTGAAGGGACAATATTTTGGCCCCTACCCTCTGAGGTCAACTTGGGTCCTAGTGTCCTGCATCAATACCTTTGTACATGTCCTGTGGCAGTGAGTCACCAGTCATCCCAGGACAGGGAGGTCTTGGAGATTCACTTAAAAAGGACTTCATCCAGCCAGTGTCCGGTCTAGGGAGGAAAGTCCATATAGAGGAGAAACTCCTGATGCTTCAAAAGGAAGCTCTGGTCAAGGAAGGCCTGACTTTGTCCTCACATAGATGGAACTGGTGAAGAGAGCCAGGTGCAAGGCCTGAGTGACCCCCTAAGGACCAGAACCTCAACTGACCTTAACACCAAAATTAGTTTCATTTATCTGAGCTAACTATGGTTTTAAACACCCCAACAGGAAACTGTAATCTAAAGAAGAGAAAATGAAATAACTTATTACCAGAGAGATATGTGAGAGACCTACTGAGCCAAGTTAGAACATATCTCAGATAGATGACAGATTCAATGTGCCATGCCAGAAAATACTACCTTTTATATTCTCGTGGTTATGGCTCTCATTCTGGAGCCCTGTGTACTAAATCTGGCCCTCGTTCTAGAGCTCTGTGTACCAAAACTTTTTTTTTTCCAATCCCTCAAACCAGGGTAAAAGTCCTCTCTCCCTCTGCAGACCCTAGACAGGGACCCTCCAATTGCTAATGCACTCAGTAGCCCCCCATTGGTACTGTGCAGTCCCTGCACTGGTATACTCATATAAGACTCAACCAGCTTGTCTTTTCAGTTGCAGAAAAAAATGTACACTAAGTACTGGCCACTATCAATCAGGACCAAACCCACCAGGCAGACCACCGAGAGCAGCCAAAATGGAAAACTAGATTCTAACCCTCCAGCCTGACAGCTGTTCCCCCAAGACTTTGCCCCCCGTCAGCTCTGAAGCAGATACAGAAGAGAGAACAGCGCCCCATTTCCTTATCATAAGCAAAAGGCTGGAATGTTAGGCCTGGGCTTCCCAGAATCCCAAGGGACACAGACACCCACTTTCTCCAGAGGCTGTCAATCTTCTGACTGCTTCCTCTGTACCTGAGGCCCTGCCCCATGGCTATAAGTGGGTGGGCCTCAGTCTCTCTCTCTCTCTCTCTCTCTCTCTCTCTCTCTCTCTCTCTCTCTCTCTCTCTCTCTCTCCCATGCTGCTCTGTTCCACCACTTCTCTTCAGGCGGCCCTTGCAGGTGGCCCCTCTTGGTAATTGCCCATGGGAAGTAAATCATGTTCCTGCTGTGGAAAAAAAATATAATAGATCCATACTACAATTTATATCAAGATGGGCCTCTAAGCCTGGATCCAGTACAAACACCACTTATGTGTTATTATCCAAATAGGCAGTGGGATCCCTGATGAGTTATTAACATAGTCAGACTATGTCACTTCGCAATCACAAAATCAAACAATACTGGCCTCCAGGGGGCCTCCATGGAGAATTGGTATATGGAGAAAATAGAATTTTAGCATCAGGAATCTCCACAATTCATTACATACAGTATCATACATTCATCAAGAATAGCATGAAATGACCCTGAGGGGGGCTTGGAACTCCAGTATTATGCATGGGTTTTGATCCAATACAGGATTCCACCTGGAAATTAGGATCTGTCAAAAACTGTGTTCACTTCTGGGATGGAAATTTTCACTATAAAGGAAAATAAAACAATAATATTTACCTAAAAATATTAGGGTTAAAAGCATCTGTATTAAACCTGTATGCTATTTTATCTGGTAATATTGTCATTACCCACAACAAAATTTATCACATCACTTGTATAAATGGTAAACTACAACAATGTATTGACACTTCCTATTGGGTTGACCATGATAAAAATCTTGATTCTAAAAAGACCTGGTGCTGCCTGGCATGAAGCTAGATAAGCTCTGGCAAGAAACTACTACTGTAGCACTCATCCAAGAGGTTATTCAATACCTTAAACATCATGGCAAAAGATTTATAAGTGAGTTATTGAGGAGTTGTTTTCATGGCCACTAGCATAGCTGCAGCAGCCATCTCCACTGTGGCTCTATGTAAAATCATTCAAACAGCTGACTTTGTCCAACAGTTCCAAAAGATTTTTACCAAAATTTGACCCACCCAAATTCACACTGATCAGGAAATCTGGGGCAGGGGGGCATTCAACAGTTAAAAGACTTTTTTGTGGCTAATGTCACAAGTAGAGGATTTGAGATGACTCCATACATTACATTGTCATTTTACTGCTATTCAATTATGTGTTATGCATTTCAAATAATGAATTTGAACATGACTGACAAAAGGTTAAAAATAATTTATGGGTCCTTGATCCTTTGCAAAATCCTTCATTGGATATTTTAATATTTCAAAGTCAAGTACTTAGAGGAACAATGGCCCAAGCACAAATTGTCGATGGTGAACAAATTTGGAAAATTATGGCTAAAGGATCATTAGACCCTTCCAAAAACTTAAAAACTCCAGCAGGGCATGGTGGGACATGCCTTTAGTCCTAGCACTTGGGAGGCAGAGGCAGGCAGATCTTTGTGAGTTCAAGGTTAGCCTGGTCTACAGAGTGAGTTCCAGGACAGCTGGGGCTACAGGGAGACCCTGTCTCAAAAAGAAAAAAAAAGATACTCCTATTTTCTCTCTCCTAGCCATTGCAGTTATAGTAATTGTATTAGCCTTGGCTTTTTGTGTGGTCAGCCAAGCAGGATGAAAGCAACTAACAAGGAAAGAACACTGGGTTCCCAAACTGGTCATGCTCTAACTTTGTTACATAAACAGGAAAGGGTACAAGCTGGTGACAGCCCAAAGACTTGCTCACCAACTCACTCACATTCAGTTCATTGGCCAGTCAGTCCCCTGACATCTAGACAAAACTCCAAACAACTTTGAACTGGAATCCCCAAACCCAACTGCTACTTTTAGCTTCCACAATGCCACTTCACATAAGCCAAGACAAAACCAATCTGAAAAGATCCTGATGCCTATAAGGCTCTAGCTTGTTACACTGGGAACAGGCACTGGGCAACAGCCTGCTCTCACCATCAGCATCACACCAAGCCGTGTTCCTCTTTTGGTCAATAGGGATACTGAAAATGGAACTTCCCTTGAGGGAAAGCCCTCCCTCCATAGTTCAGTCCTTTATGCCCTCACAACAGGTTATTTTTTTTTATTTCTCCTTATAGCCACTGGAATGTAGAGGCTTAGATTCATCAGCCCCTGCCCAGAAGTATGAGTACCTGGAACACAGGATTAGTGGGACAGTGTCCAGCCATCCTGTTTTTTCCCTAAGGTTGATACTGGGGCTAGTCCACATTCTCCTGCTTTCCTGTGTCTTAAAATAAATTTCCTGAATGGTTTTCACTGAAAATATAATCAGTTACTCTGGTGAGGTGGCAGCAGGGGGGGGGGGCAGGGAGGGGTTCATGGTTCTAGATTTGATTTGAAATTTTGTATGGAATGCACAGAGCCTCAATAAAAATTGGCTTTGAAAAAATATATAATCACTGAAAATATAATATTAATTTTAAGTTTTTATTGAGAATTTATACATTTCCAGTGGTCCCTAATCAAATTTAGAGACCCCCTCCATGCCCCTAATTCCCCACCAGAATTCATGCATTGCATCATCATCCATGTAAAGTCTTATCCGGTCAAGCTTTTATACCCAGATGGCCTTCTATGCAAATTCATCCACACATCTAAAAATCTTAAGTGAGGCAAAGTCTCCCTCACCCACCACTGATCAGTCTCCAGTAGTTCTCAGTCCAGGGCCTGCCCACCACCCATTTCTCTCCCCCCATTCTGGGAACTCATTTGACTGAGTTGGCATGGGTCCCATGCACAATGCCAACATCACCACAAGTTCACATGTGCAAGCTTCCAGTAGCCTGAAAGCTTCTGCTTCCCTTCCTTCACCAACCAGCCCTGGCTCCTACAATTGTTCCACCTCTTTTCCACAATGATCCTGAGCTGTGGGAGGGTGAGGTTTAATATAGGAGTCCTATCCAGGTACACACACTATGGAGGCTGCCATTCTTTGAAATTTGACTGGTTTTGACATTCTGTGTTCACACTCTGTTGTACAAGGAAGCTTCAATGGTGAGAATTAAGGGATGCTCTTGTTTTCATTCTGCCGCTCATTCTGTAATGTTCCATGCGGCTTAGGCTAGAGGTCCAACTGTAGATGTGTCTCCTAGGATTGGGCATCTTTCTGATGTATTTTCTCTATGTCTGACCTGTTGTGGGATTCTGCAATAGCATCCATCTGTTGCAAAGAAAAGCTTCTCTGATGTGTGGTGCACAGTATATGCTTATATGTAAATATAAAATCCCATATGTAGTGTTAAGAAAATTCACTTGTCTAGAGATATGACAGTGATAGGGTTTTCTCAGGAATCTATATCCTTTCTAGTCATGTGCATTTGGCTGAGTTTACCATGCCACCCATGAGTTCATTCCCATTGAGAGGGTTTTAAATCCAATTAGATAGGTGCTGATTAATCCCCAGATAACAGTGTCACTACTGCACCAATAGAGGTAGTTTGTTATGCAGATCATTATGGTCAATAGGCTTTAGGAATGGGTTGGAACATGGATTGATTTTCTCTCATAGCCATCCTGTCTTGAGTAGTGGGGTCTTATTTTCTAGATCTGGGAGATAATCAAGAACTTAGCATGTGTTATTTTGAGAGTCTCTTGGATAACTCTCACTAACCACTCAAAGAGAGTTCTCTTCTCCTCTGCCACGTTGTTCCTTGCCATAAAATCCCCAGATATAAATGTGTTCTAATTTTCAGACAGTGTATGTGCATTTCTCATGTGGCCACAGGGGCATCCTGTTACACTCTGGGTTTTCTAGCTGCCCAAGATCCATTCATCGCTACTCTTTCTTCTTTCCTTCCCACCTCTCTCCTCCTTCCCCAGTCTCAGCACTACCAGTGTCCCCAACCTCCCCCTCTCCTGAGTACCCTCATCTTCCACTATGACTCCTGCATCTCCTTCCCTCCTCACCACCAAACTAAACAATCCTGATTTCCCACCTCCCCCCTAGTAACATCTGTTCCCTATGATCCCCCTCTTTAAGATTCCCCCTTGTCCTTTACTTCTTTGTATCCTTTCCATTTTTTTCTTAATTTTTTATATATCTAAAAGGAGACCATAAGGTATTCTCATTTTTCTCTTAATTTTTATTGACCTTTTATACATGTCATAGCACATTTCTTAATCAATTTAGACCCCTTCCCCCCATCCCTGCATCCCCAACCAGAAATCATGCATTCTGCCATACATGTTAAGTTCTCTCTTGCATATTTTTCTTGGCCTTTTTGTAACTCTTTCTATGCAGAAGTTTACTGTTTTGGTCTGATCTTTAAACTAGTATTTTTTGTCATCTTCTATTATATCAGGATATATATTCACATATAGGTGATTGTTGCTACAATCCATAAATGAGGAAGAACACATTTTGCTTGCTTTTCTGCCTCTTTATAAGTTAATTTTGTAACCTGCCAATTTACTGAAAATATTAATCATTTGAATTGGTTTTCTGGAGTAATTTTTTTTTTGGATCTCTTATGCAAATAGAGATAATTTGACATCTTTCCAATTGGTACTCCTTTAATTTCCTTCTTTTCTTTTATTGCTCTTGCATAGATTTTGAGCACTGCATGGAAAAGGATTGGGGATAGTGGGCAACTCTATTTGGTTCCTGATTTTAATGGGAATTCTTCTAGTTTTTCTCCATTTAGAATAATGTTGGGTGTGGGTTTGTTGTATATTTTAATGATTTAGAGGTATGTTCACTCCAGACCAATTCCTTTAAGGACTTTTAACATAAATACATATTGAATTTTGTCAAAGGCCTTTTCTGTATCTATTGAAATGACCATTTGATTTTTTATCTTTAAGTCCACTTATATGTTTCCTGACATTTATTAACATATGTATATTGTCTGGTCTGCCTATGTCTCTAGAAAAAAATATGTATATTGACCCATCCATGCTTCTCTGGAATAAATCCTACCTGATCATGGAGAATGATCTTTGTGATTTGTGTCTGTATGGGTTGTGCAAGTATTTTTGCTGAGTATCTTTGCATCTATGTTCTTTAAGGACATGGGCGCATAGTTTTCCTTCTTTGTTGTATCTTTACCTGATTTTGGTATTAGAGTAATCCTGGCTTCATAGAAGAAGTTTTGGAGTTCTACCTCTGTTTCTATCTTTTTAAATATTTTAAGCAGTATTGGTTATTGATCTTCTTTGAATGTCTGATAGAATTCTTCCATGAAATCATATGGGTCTAGGCTTCTTTTTAGTTGGGAGGTTTTGTATTATTTTCAATTTCCTTACTTGTTAAAGATCTATTTTAGATTTTGATCCCTTCTTGGTTTAATTCGAGTGGTGGCCATGACTTTAGAAATTCATCCATTTCTTTTAGGTTTTCAAATTTAATGAAGTTTATATTTTTTGAAGTACTCCCTTACAATTTTCTGGACATTTTTGCTGTATATTATGTTTCCCTCCAATATCTCATTTTGTTCATTTGGACTCTCTTTTTTTGGTTAGCTGGGCTAAGAGTCTATCTTGTTTAACTTTTCGAAGAACCAGCTCTGAGATTCATTGATTTTGTTGTACTTTTTGTTTCTATTTTATTAATTTCTGCTCTGATTTTTTGTAGTTTCTTCTTGTCTACTAAGTTTGTGGTTGGTATATTCTTTACATTCTAGATTATCCAGTTGTTCCGTTAAGTCTTTTATGTGTGCTCTTTATGATTTTTTTTTTATTTAAGCACTATGAGCTGTAAACTTTCCTCTTAAGACTGCTTTTAAGATGTCCCAGAAGTTTTGTCAAATTATATTTTCATTTTCATTTATTTCCAGGAATACTTTGATTTATTTCTTAATTTCTTCTTTGACACAGTGTCATTCAGGAATGTGTTATTCAATCTCCTTTTGTTAGTGTAGTTTCTTGGGCTGCTTCTGCTGTTGATTATAGGCTTTATTGCAGGATGGTCTGATAGAATGCATAGAATTAATTTTTTTTTAATTTGTTGAGATGTGTTTTGTTTCCCAGAATGTAATCCATTTTAGAAAATCTTGCATGTGCTAATGAATATAAAATGAATTCTTTGTTGCATGGGTAGAATATTTAGTGGATGTCCATTAGTTCCATTTCTTGTAATGTGTTATTTAATTCAGATGTCTCTCTGTTTATTATTTGCCTGTGGGAATGAAACTTTGTGTGTGGCTTGAAACAAGAACTTGTAAGACCTGTCCCAGAGATCTCCAGTTGTCTGATAACTCTGGGCATTCAGAATTATCTGAAGCAGGAAGATTCGGGATATTACAATGATTCCTGCTTCCCCCTATCTCTGCAAAGTTCCAGACCCCTTCCCTTGAGGCATTGAGCAAAATGTCACACCTCTCGTTACCTGTTGCAGAGACCAGAGCTAGGCAGCCCCATGATAAGAACCAAGGTGGCTCACCCCTCCCTTCTGCCTGCTCCCCACTTCCTTTCCCAGAGCACAGTAGACTTCAATATGTAGACCTCGCTGACAGAAAATAAACGGAGTTCCTATGTCCCCAGCTCTCTGGGTGTGTGTGAGTCTGTTCATTTCCACTGGTGATCTCCTGCTGTTCCCCCCCCCCTTCTTGCTGGAGTGAAGCCTAGGGACTGTCAGCCTGCAGGCAGGAGACAAATCCTGGAACTGAGCCAAGAAGGGAAGGACAGCATGTGGAATGAGGTCACATGTGACTCAAAGACATTGAACAATGACATTTGCCCAGTTGACCTGTGTATTAAAGAGAGTGGGGTATTGAAGCCACCTACTATTACTGAATTGGGGTTAATCTGTGTTTTATATTCCTAGAGTATTTTTTTATGAAATTGGGTGCACTAGATTTTGGTACATATATATTCATGATTATAATATAGATAGATAGATAGATAGATAGATAGATAGATAGATCAATTGTTCCTTTGATTAAAATTAAGTGACCCTCTTTATCTATTTTGGTTAGTTTTAATTCGAAGTCTATTTTCTCAGATATTAGAATTGCAACACCTGCTTGCTTTATAGGGCCATTTATTTGGAATTTTTTCCATCCTTTTCACCCTAAGGTAGTGTCTATCCTTGAAGGTGAGATGAGTTTCTTGAAGACAACAAAAAGATGGATTTTCTTTCTTGATCCATTCTGCTACTCTGTGTCTTTTGACAGGGAAAGTGTGGACATTGATATTCTGCCACAAACCGTCCCAACGGTGGGCTCACTCAATCTGCGGGAACCAGGGTCTTGGAAGGAGGGCATGGAGTTCGGCGAATGTCAGTCAGAAACGACACCAGAAATATGGTTTTGAATCTGTTGCACTTTACTGAGATCAAGTCAAGTTTTTATATCACAAGCCTGGGAAAGTGGCTGGGGATTAGCACTTCCCCAGGAACAAAAGGCTCATTACTAAAGGAACTCACACTGGGTTTACAAGGACAGTGTATTAGTCACTTTTCTGTTGCTGTGATAAAACACCAGACCAAGGAACTTATAAAAGGAAGAGTTTATTTGAGCTTACGATTGGCGGTTCCAGGGAATTAGTCCATTGTGGCGAGAGGCATGGCGGCCGGATCCGGAACAGCAAACAGAGGGTCACATCTCGCAAAGAGCACAAGAAGCAGAGAGGAAGCAACTGTATACCACCAGGCTTGTTAAACTCACTAAGCCTGCCCCTAGCAACGCACTTCCTCTAGCATGGCCACACCCTCCAAGACCTCCAAAAACAGCGCCACCAACTGGAGGCAAATGTCTGAATACCTAGAGCCTATGGGGGACACTCATCCAAACCACCACAGACAGCAAGTCAGATAAATTTTACACATCAATGGAAGTTTACACATAGTATACTGCTCACGCTGTCTTGGCAGGGAAGATAAGCAACAAAACAGCAGTCCTAAAACTACAAGCCATAAACAGCTTTTTTTTGTTGTTTCTTTGAAGTTCCAATTTGATGTTTCTCATCCTTCCTGGGGCTCGATTTTCCCAAGGCTGCTTGTTATCTTTAGGCTGTAATTCAAGCCAAAAGCCTGGGAAAGCTTCTTAATTAGTTCTGTTTTTCTTAAAGGAGAAAGCTCGCCGCGTGCCTCTAACTAAGTAATTACATTTTAACATGCATAACTGTAACTAAAACTTTTATCTTACTAATTCTATCAGATGTAGCTTCCTGCTTAAAGGACTGAGCTTTTGTTTTTATTAAATCTGGAAAAACACTTTTATTATTTGTAACTGACCTATGATATCACTCAATGTAATGTTTTTCATTCATAATATCTTTGTGGGGGCTTCTAGGACAAAGGAGCTTTTAGATACTGTTTCTCTGTATGATTTTGCTTAGGTTCATGAAGCTTCTGTTTGCCTGATTTATTTCCAGACACATTTAACTGTTCCTTGTCTGGGATTGAGGTTGTGCTAAACTCAGGAAAAGAGTCAAAAGACAGTGTGCAAAGTCCAACACTCAAGAAGCATAACATCTTTGTAGTGTGTCATGGTCTTGTAAGCTAAGGCCGAGTACTCTGCCAGGGACCACCAGGGAGCTTAGCCTCGGAAGACACCTATCTCCCATCTGTTATTATGACTTTTGTCATTGCTCACACAGACGATGCTGGAGTTGGTGTGGCAATATTCCATATTATTATTGAAAGGTGGATATTGGATACTGTCATTTTAATTTCTTTATGTTTGTGAACTTATTTTGTGTTTTGATTATTCATCTGTCTTTGTTTACTCTCTGTAGGCTCTTGAGCATAATCATTCCTACAGTAGGTCCTTTGAATTGCTTCAAGTATCCTCTATAGGGTTGGTTTGGTCAACATGAATTACTTTTAGACTATTTATGTCATTAAATTTTTTTCTGTTCCCCTTCAACCATGATAGATACTTGTGCTGGACAAAGTTGGCAATTATGGTCATTTATAACTGGGAATTCTTTGGTACAGGCTCTTCTTCCTTTCAAGAATTGTTTTTATTTATTTATTTATTTGTGTGTGTGTGTGTGTGTATGAGTGTACTGTCTGCATGTAGGTTGGTGCACCCATGTCATGCAATGCTGTGGAGGTCAGAAGAGGGTGTCAGATTTCCCTGGGACTGGAGTTAAAGACAGTTCTTAGCTGCCATATGGGTGCTGGGAATCAAACCTAGGTCCTCCACAAGAGCAGTCGGTGTTCTTAACCACTGAGCCATCTCTTCATCCCTCATGAATTGTTTTTTTTTAATTTTTTTTTAATTTTATTTATTTTTTGTTCATATATGAATGTACTGTCTGCATGTAGGTTTGTGCACCCGTGTCGTGCAATGCCGCGGAGGTCAGAAGAGGGTCTCGGATTCCCCTGGACTGGAACTCTCCTACTGGAATTGGGAGTTAAAGACAGTTCTTAGCCGCCATGTGGGTGCTGGGGATTGAACCCGGGTCCTCTGCAAGAGCAGTCAGTGCTCTTAACCGCTAGGCTATACCTCCAGCCCCATGAATTGTTTTTAATATGTCATTAAGCCACATATTTTTATATTCCTGAGCTTCCATCACAAGTTTATGCCTTTCCTCCTTAAGCCCTTTGAGTTGTTTCTTTTCTTTAAGTTCTTTAAACATGTTTATAACTTTTCTTTTAAATTCTGAGTCCAGATATTCCTAAGGGTGGTTCTCATTGCAGGGTGCTTCTGGAGGACAAGTGGGTTTTCTTGTGGACATATCCTTTTGTTTTTTTTAATTATTATGTGTTTTGTGCTGCCATTTGGACATATCAATGTGCTTTGTTGGTTATTTGTCCAGTAGTAACTTCTATTTTGCTTTTGTTTAATTGAAATTTGGTGTTTATATAACTTGATTACTTTTTGTTCAGAGTTCTAGGTGGGCAGGTCTGTCCAGCAGATCAGGAGGAAGGGAAGATGGTGTTTGGGAACACCTGAGGGTGAACTCACCAATCTAGGCTAGGGTATTTAAATAGGGTTGTTTTCACACACTGATTACAACTTCCTGATAACTACATTCTGCCATTTTTTAGTATATTTCAGAATTTTTTTTATTAACCAGGTTACAGCAATTTCTCCAGATGCTACTTGGGACCATACAAGGACTGTTTAGGCAGGCTGAGAGGTTATATTGGGTGTACTTTAAATAGTTTTGCAGAAACAGCACAAGGCCATAAAATCAGTCTGTTCTGAAATGACATAGAGGTTTTGATCAGGAATAAATTCAAATATATTCTTTCGTGTAGTGTATTCCCTAAAATATTGATGTTACCATAAGAATTGTCAGCAATACTCCATATTCTCTACATTGATACTAGTCAGGGTGCCTGAAACAGTAATTTCAAGACTACTCTTTAATTGCAGCAATCTTAATAATTTCATACATGTATACAAAGAAATATGATCATATTTACCACCAATTTCTCCTCTTTAAGACTTCTGTATCCCATATACCCCCTCAACACACCCCTTTCCCAGTTTCATGTAATACATATATATATATATATATATATGTATATATATACATATACATATATATATGTATTATATACATATATATATGTATATATACATATAAAAAAAAAATATATATATATATTCCACTAATATATAATTATATATTATATATTACTGGATATATATATATATATATATATATATTCCACTAAGTGCTGCCCACCCATATTTGTACATGGGTGTTGGACCATCTCCTCATGAATGTGAATCTCATCAACAACCACATCTTCAAAAACGATGATTCTTATTTTCCCAGCAATTATCCAGTGCCAATGGCTCCTCAATAAGGAGTGGTGTCTAGAGATCTTTCACGGTATTTCTGCTGAGATATTTGCAGGTATTTGACATTTCACAGATCTGGTGCAGATAACCACAGCTTCTGTGAGTTGATGAGTGCAGGAGCCTTATCAAGACATCAGTTTCACAGCATTCCTCCTCATCCAACAGCTCCTACATCCATCTGGTTTCCTCTTCTGAGATAGTCCCTTAGCTTTAGTTAATAACACTAAATGCATATTGTTTGTCATGTCTGTTTTCATATTTGGCCTCTTGGTATATCTCTGATCAATAATATCTTCATTCTTATGACACTCCATTTTTGTCATTTAGTAATGCCTATTTTATAATATTAATAATCCCTGTGAAGTTAGAGCTATAGAAATTTTTCAAAAGTATCCATGTGCAGAAACTAATTTCCAAAGCTGGTAAAGGGTTTTACCTAGAATGGAACAATGAGCTGAACCAGGTCAAAAAATCAAACCTTCTTGAATAAAGGCCTATGGCCCTGTTCATGCATATGTTCTTTTGACAGGTATCAGATCCACAAAATAGCAGGGTTTTTTTTTTTCCTTTAAGACATGCTACAAATTTGTATCGAGGATGATTCACACAGAGTTACGCAGAGTGACAAGAAGCCAGTTTAGGGAATATCAACCACAAAAAAACAAAACTCTCAGAGCCCCTGTTTGGGAGATATTAATGAAAATTTAAACCATGACATTCATAGGCAAAGAGAAAGTTGTGCCTTAAAAAAATAACACTTCCTGAGTTTGTGTTTCTCTTCCTCTTGTTTTAGGCTTCTGAGACCTCAAAACTTATTAACAACTTAGTCACTAAAATATTTTTCAAATGTGTTAAAAGGTATAGAAGAAGAAAGAAAAAAGAAAAGAAGGAAGGGAGGGAGAGAAGGAGGGAAGGAAGGAAGGAAGGAAGGAAGGAAGGAAGGAAGGAAGGAAGGAAAAAAGGATGGCAGCAGAGAAGGAGAGAGGGAAGAAGTGAGTTATTACAGATAAGCAGTAGTTTGTGTGTGCTGATGACTTCATTAGCCTTATACTGAATAATATTGTTAATGGCTTGATGTGATATAATTAATTCCAAAAATACAGTAATTATAATTAAACCAACAATTAAATTTATGGGCCAAATTGAGATAAAGGAAATAAGATGCATACTTCATCAATGAAAATATTAGTTAATGAATAATTAACTAAACACTTCAAAATTATGTCGTTTATAGACAGTCTTCACACTGTTTCTTCTCACAGCAGGAATAAGGATGTGTCTCCAGCATACATTCACCAAGTAACTGATTTCTCTCTTCATGCAGAGAGATCTTTATGTAGAGCAAGTAAACACAAAAATGAAAATTGCACCTGTCTGTCTAACTTCATAAGTTGATCAGTGCATACAAATCATGAACTAGTTTCACAGTCTGGGATATTTTATAATAATGGTTATTGTCATGAATCCCGTACACATTTATCTTGTAAACATATTCTTGAATCACTAGGTGCTCTAAAACTTCTGTGGGGTCCATGTAGTGTCCCTAGAAAAGTTGAAGAAACAGAGACATAGAGTTCATGTCATTTGCCCCTAGTCTCAAGGCAGGCAGTGACGAAACTGATTTGAACCTTAGTCAGTCTAGGGAAAATGTCTGGTCCTTCTTCCCATCTTCTGCTGCCTCCTTGTCAATATGGCCTTAGTGCTATTTATAGTGCTTCTCTTGATCACCTTTTAAATATACTTATAAAAGATAAATTTAGATTAAATGTAGACTTATTAAATGTAAACTATATCAGGTTTTAAATTATTGAGTGAAAGCCACTTCTCAAACACAAATTCTAAATGCCTGGCTTTTCCTAACCTGGATCTGAAAAGGAAGAGGACAAATGTGGTAGAAGTTGGGAACAGTTTGATGATGGATCCAGCTGCAGACAGGACAAGAAGAATTTATCTAATGCTGTGGCTAAAGATGCACCTTCATCAATTTATCTGGCTCTTCTAACATGATGAGTGTAAAAGTTAGTAATTATTATATATATATATATTATATATAATATATATTATATATATATTATATATATATAGTATTATTATATAGGTTAGTAATGTCTCTCTAGAGAAAGAGAACCTATAAGCTATGTACAACCTCTTAAAAGCAAATTCTCCTTCCCTTTCTCATGGTGATTTCAATTCAGCTTCTCTGTGGACTGTAAGATGTCTACCCCCTCTAAGAAGCACAACCTGATTTGTTTAGTTCTTGGATCCAAAGACTAGTCTCATTCAGAGACATCCTCACAGACAAACTCTGGATGAATGTTTATCCCAGTATCTGGGGTCCCCATAACCTGATTAAATCAGCACATTAATTCCCAGTCAGGTGCACATACCTGTATGTTTATGAAAATGGTTCTGGGGCTGGGGAGATAGCTCAGCAGAATCTGATACTCTCTTCTGACATCTGCAGCATTGCATGACATGGGTGCACCTACCTACATCCAGAAGGTACACTCATAAAAATAAAATAATAAATAAAATTTAAAAGCCTAAAAAAAGGAAAAAGAAAATAGTTTCTGCTCTGTCCTAAGGGGGAGTTTCTTGCAATGCTGCATTTGAGCACAACTGAAGTCTGATTTAAGTCACACAAAGGGGGAGTCATTATATGGGCCTGCATAAAATTTGAATTTGAATTTTAAATCTTTTTGTCTGTTAGGAAAGAAGTAATTTTGATTAATTGGTTGATTTTTGTTTTTATCACATTCTAGAATATGGTTCCCATTTAATTTTAGAAAGAAGAAAATCTGAAACACCAGGGTCAAAACAATGAAGGAGACTCTACTGATACTGTGTCTTCCCAGTGCCTTCTGGTCTCCATAGCTTTCTGAAGTCAAGAAAGAAGAGGGCTGGATCTTAGTGGTTAATAGTATGTGCTGCTCTGACAGAGAAGTTCAGTTCTCAGCACTCAAGGGTTACACCAACCTGTAACTTCAGCTCCAGGGAGGCAGTGCTGCTGGCTTCTATGGGCACATAGACTCGCATGCACATACCCATGGAGAGAGAGAGGGAGAGAGAGAGAGAGAGAGAGAGAGAGAGAGAGAGAGAGAGAACAGATGCACTTACCATTAATGGAGTACATGAAATTGGGCACCAGTGGAAAAGGAGATGCAGATAAAGTAGGAGGTCTAAATATGACCAAAATATACTGTAGTAAATCCATAAAGATTTAATAAAATATTTTAAGTATATTTTTACTGAGGACTGGAGAAATGGCTCAGTGTTTCAGTTTTTATAGCTCCAATTCCAGGGGAGCTGACACCTTCTTCTGACCTCCATGGCATTGCATACAGGCATAACACTCATACATGTAAAACTAAATTTGAATTTTTGTGTATTTCAAACACAACATTTTAGTCTTCTTTATACTCTTCATATAAAATGTTAGAAATTAGAAGAGAATATGAGAATTTGGGTCATAGAAGAACTGCCATTAACATTGCTCAAGGGAGTAGAGAGAGAGAAAAGATAGGGTAGAATGAAAGACCAGTCACAAGTGCATCGTTGACCATCTGCTCCAGGTTTCAAATGCTAAAATTTGGAATAAATTTTATGTGAGGATAAAAGTATTATACATCTTCAAGCCACTTTAGGAAGAATAACTTTTTTGCTAATTTGTTCTTGCAGACAAAAGGATGCCTAAGCAATATGACTTTTAAGATGCTATCCTCTTACTGACAGTAAGCTGTTTCCCAAAGGACAGCTGTCAATTGGGGTTTTATGTTTTTATTGAAGTTCTGTGAAATTCATACAACATTTCTCAGTCCAATTTACACTCAATACCCTTTTCTATGTCCCCACCCCATCTGAGTCCATGAATTTTGCCATATATGTCTTGCATCTTTTTTTCAGTCTTTTTTAAAGTTTTTCTATGCAGAGGTTTATTGTTTTGGGCTGAACTTTACTGTTTCAGTCAGCTCTTTGACCCAGTCCTTTTGTTATTGTTCCCTCCAATTTGTATTGCTCCAAAATATGCATATATGTTCATCAAACATATACCAAAATTATGACATCTGAAATTAAACTGTATGTTAATTCCACAATATGTTCAAGAATTCACATTTTTCCACTTTAATTTTATATTACTCTAAGTATGCATACATACCCGCCCCCCATATACCACAATTATAAAGTCTGAAAATAAGTGGTAGGTTCATTCTAGAGCCTATTAAAGGATTAAGGGATTTATAACAACACAGTTGCTTTCAGATAAAAAGAAATATAATATTAGCATTCCTCAGTTTGCCTGACAACTAGGGATTTGGTGCTAGCATCCACAAATGAGGGATACCATTTGTCATTTTTTTTTGTTTTCTGGGACTGTGTTACTTCACTTAGCATAATATCTTCTAGTTCCATCCATTTAATTGCAAAGTTCATAATGTCATCTTTCTTTTCTTTTTTTTTTTTTTTTTTGATGTCATCTTTCTTTACCACTGCATAGAACTCCATTGTGAAGATGTACATTTTCTCTAACCATTCCTTAGTTGAGGGGCACGTGGGTTGCTTCCAGCTCTTCAGTATTGTGAAGAGAGCTTTGCCCTGGGATTCCCAGGTCAATTGGTTTTAATTAAGGAGAAACTTACTATATATTCTCAATTAAATGCATATATTTGTTTACTCTAGAATTTTCCCCTTTATGGCTTTCTATGACTTAACTTGTCAACACTATATTGCTATTTCTAGCAAAGAAAATTGGTATGAGGATTTTAATACTTCTTTACAATAAAATACAGGTCTAACCTCAAAGAGTGAGCACGGAGAGAATTCTCTCCTGGAATAAGAAAGGAAGAGGGAAACATCCTCCAATATTAAGACAATTGTGCATGGAGAGTGCAGAAGTCATCCTCAAATGTCTACTCCAACATCATCACAAAGAGGCTTTGTGGATGCAGGGTTATCTTGGTGAGGAATGCACAGATGGACTTCCTTATTAATGTTTATAAAAATGTCAGAAGTAAAACTCAAAAATCCTGGAGGTAGACAGCTCAGCAGATTAGAGTACTGGATGTTCTTGCAGATCTAGGTTTGATTCCCAGCATGCATCTGACAGCTAACAGCTGTCTGCAACCCCAAGTCCAGGGAAATTTGATGACCTCTTCTGACCTCCTCAGGCATTGTAGGACATGTGTACACTTACATATGCAGGTAATACACTCATACACAGAAAATAAAACTAATAAAAATTAAGTATTTTTAAAATCCCAAATCTCAATTAATTGAGGACAGCCCAAGAAAATTTAATAAGTGTCTAGGAGGACTTATGAGCAAAATATTATAAAATAGGAACAAATAGGAACTTCAGTGAGATCATCCTTTCTTTTCAGATTTATATATTTTCATTTTATGGGTATGAATGTTTTGCCTGCATGTATGTAAGTACACCATGTGCCTGAAGCAACTGTAGAGACCATAAGAGGGCTTTAGACCCCTCAAACCGGAATTATAGACAGTTGTGAGCCAGCAAATTGATACTGAGAACAGAACTTGGCTTTCCTGAAATGGCAGAAAGTGCTCTTAACTGCTGAGCTGTCTCTCCATCCTCTCCAGTGAGTGAGATCATTCGAACCTGAGGACTGAGAAGAGACCAGAACCTGGCAAAAAGTACAAACTATCCAAAGCAGCACTGGCTCCTGAGTCTCTGCAATCAGTAGATAAAAGCTGTGAGGAAAGATTCTACCTTTTCGACTCGCTCAGATCCTTTTTATTGTTGGGCTAGTTGTGTGTGCAGACATGTGTGTACACAAGTTTACATGTGTTTGCCAGTGCTTGTGCCAGTTCATCCATGAATGTGGAGGCAAGTGTCCAGCTTAGATGTCATTACTCAGTACATTGTGACTTTGGGTTTTTATGATTAAGGACTCTTATTGGCCTGAGACTCACCAAGTTGGTTAAACTGGCTGGCCACTTTGGCCTAAGAACCCACCTGTCTCCATCTCTCCATTCTGTTTTGAACAGTATACTTGTCCTCCTGCTTGGATGGCAAACACTTCACCGACAAGGCTATTCCTCCTTGCCTCATACTTACCCTTAATATGTTTATCCTCAAGAGGTACTTGTTACTAAAGATGGTGCATAAAGAATAGCAGCTTCCTTAATTCCCTTTGGTTTATTTACTGAGCAATAAAAATATAACTTGAGAGTTAGAATAGAATGTTGGTATTCTTATAAAAATATTCATATATGTCATGTAAAAAACTCTCAAAATGAAAAAATAAATGTTTCATGTGCATGACCAAGGGTATAATGCAAATAACTGCATTCTAAAATAAATGTATTCTTCATCCACACTGCTGAATAGAGAAATTATAAATATTAACTTTCTATAACAAATATGAACAATTTAATAAAGAGACTCAATATTAATATTTTATGAAATATGAGGTGAATATTTTCTTCCACTGCTTTTTCCAGCTGAGCAAAAAATGTCTGACTTTGGAATAAGTGTAAAATAGATGCTTTATCATGAGTTTCTTATTTTCCAAAGTATGAGTAATGTTGTTTATTGTGTAAGTTGTTACTAGGTAGTCACCATGGAAATAAGATTGATTTATAATTTTTCTCAAGGAAAATCTTCATTTTATTAATACTAAAAAACTTCAGGTTCTTCAATATATCAATTTCCAATACATTTCAGAAACTTAAGAAAATATTAATTTTAGAAAACATAAGCATTCTTCCTTTGGACAGGATTCAACTCGTATCACAGGTTTGTAAATGAAAACATAAATTCTAAAAAGGCACTTAAGGATAAGTAAACATTACAGTATACTTTAATTTAATTATTATTTAAGAAATCCCCTATTTTGTATTACTCAAGAATTTTTTTTATTTTTTTAAGAATTTTTTAGACTAAAACAAAGAAGAAAGAAAACAAGTGAATCACTCAGAAGATGGAGCAAAGATCTGAACAGAGACTTCACAGAGGAGGAATTAGAGATGGCTGAGAAACACCATAAGAAGTGTTCAACATCGCTAATAATTAAGGAAATGCAAATTAAAACCACCTAGGATCAAGAAAACAAATGATGCCAAGTGCTGGAGAGGGTGTGGAGAAAGGGGAACACTCATCCATTGTAAATTTGTGCAGCCACTATGGAAAACAGTGTGGAGAGCCCTTAGAAGACTCAAAACGAGCCTGCCATTTGACCCAGTCATGCCACTCCTGGGTATATACCCACAAGACTCATCTTACTGCAGAGATATATGCACAGCTATATTTATTGCCACTCTATTCACAATAGCAAAAAACTGGAATCAACCCAAATGCCCCTCAACTGATGAGTGGATAGAGAAAATGTGGTACATGTACACAATGGAATTCTATGCAGCGGTAAAGAAAGACAACATCGTGAACTTTGCAGGTAAATGGATGGAGCTAGAAGACACCATGTTAAGTGAAGTAACACAGTCCCAGAAAAACAAACGACAAATGGTATCTCTCATATGTGGATGCTAGTACCAATAACCCAGTTATAAATATTTCTTGTGGAGAGGGATGCATATTAAAAGAACAACAACAGAAAGATTGCATCAGAAAACTGACTGAAATGGTGACTAGGGAAGGGTGGGAGGGGTGGGGGAGGGACACAGGTGTATATTTCGATTGGTGCATATTTAATTGACATGAGTTTCAACAAGTAGCACTTTTGCCCAGACTCTGTCTACAGGATCATGTGTTAGGACTATAGGAAAGAAATATGCGGATATATTAAACAACGTTGGTTTAAAGGCTGAAAAAATGGTAATTCATCTAGTTAATTGGATATGTAAATTGTTGTTTGTCCACATTAGCTGTAATTAAAACTGTATAACAATTACTTTGGATTGGAAACAAATGTTCTCTATAATTTTTGCTGTCATATAGAGATCACCTGGTAGCAATCTCTTTTTCACCTATAGGAATGATTTTTTAAAAATACATGTTTGTTTCCCCCAAGTTTAATCCACATACAGTTGACCCAAAACAGCATGGGTGAACTTGATGAAAAGGTGGCCTTGATGTCCACCCTATAGGTATACATAATACAACTCCTTTGTTGAGACTAATGGGTCAGAAATAAACCTAAAATAAAAAAGGGGGATATAGATCAGACAGAAAACTTTTTGTCAAAAAACCTTGCAACCAAATCCTTAAAAAACTAACTGCGGGAAAGGATTTATATTTTCCAACAGTGCCAGAGGATTACCAACTATGAATGGCTGAAAAGAAAATGCGCCTTTGGCATGAGTAGGATAGACCAGAAAGTGCAGCAGAAGATTGACTCCTCTGGGCATGAAGGGAAGAAATGCCTCAATTGCTGCAGACATCCCAGGCCCCTTCTGGATCACTACTAGTAACAACGTATTTTTAAATGAAGTCCTAACGAAGCTTAACCTTCTAGTGCCGCAAAGTTTTAATACACAGCACATGTATTCTTTTTTTTTTTTTTCTTTTCTTATTTCCTTTTAATTTTGTACTTCAATTTTTTAGTATTTCCGTCTGTGTATGCATTACTGTCTGCATGAAGTGTGTGCACCCGTGTTGTGCAATGCCGCGCGAGGTCAGAGAGGGGTGTCGGATTCCGCCTGGAACTGGTATTCTCCTGGAATGGAGTTCCAGATTCTGGGTTTCTCTCGGCCGCCATGTGGGGGGCTGGGAATCGAACCGGGGTCCTCTGTAAATGAGCGGTCGGCGCTCTTAGACCACTAGAGCCATCTCTACAGCCCACGGAAATGTTTCTTAACTCTCTCCCAAGAATAAAGCACACTATGAGTATTCGATGAGGTCGTTCTCAGAACCACTGTAGATTGGAGCCATCTGTTAAGAGGTATTCTCATTGTAAGAATCGTAAAACTGCCTTCTTTAATTTAGATAAATGTACATATGAAACATGAAAAGGATTATATTCGCTATTCAAACCAAATAATATGCTAAAGTCTCACTTAAAGCTAATGCACTTAAGCAAATGTATATAATACAGGAGTTCTGACTCAACAATGGATTATTCTTTTGTTTCTTTTTTTTTATTGATGTTTTGTGTATTCAACATACTTTTTCCAATTCAGTTCAGGTATATATTCCCTTCCCCTCCCTTCCCCCCAACCTCCCACCCCACCTACCATCAGATCGTGATTCTGCCGTAAGTTTTCTGACTTTCTTTCTCTGCTTTTTGTTTTTGTTTTTCATTTTTTTACACGTAAGTGATAATTTGTGAGTACACCATCCTTCATGTAAAACCAATTTGCAAGCAGTTGTGCCCCAACCCACCCAGCTCATGGGTATGCCACTCTGTCACAATACAAAAAACTGGAATCAACCCAAGATGCCCCTCAACTGATGAGGTGGATAGAAGAAAATGTGGTACATGTACAACAATGGAATTCTCTATGCAGGTAAGATAAAAAGACAACATCAGGAACTTTTGCAGTAATTGATAGCGTGAAGACATCCATGTTTAAGTGAAGTCACACAGTCCAGAACAAAAAACGCATGGTCATCTTACATATGTGGAGCTAGATCCAATAACCCAGGTTTCTAAAGAATTCGTTGGAGAGGATGCATATTAAAAGAAACAAACACACACACAGATGAGGAATATAGATATGGTCTGAGAAACACTCAAGAACTTTCACTATCCTAATCATTAAGGAAATGCAAATAAAAACCACGATTAAGATATCATCTTACGCCATGAGACTGGCTAGGATCAAGAAAACAAAATGAATACCGAATGCGAAAGAGGTGTGGGGGAAGGGGAAACACTCACCACTGCTGGGTGGGAATTAAACTCATACAGCCACTTGTGGAAAGGCAGTGTGGAGAACCCTTGAAGACTTGGAAAATGAACTTGCCACCAACCCAGCCATAACCACTCCTGGGCATGTACCCTCAAGACTGTACGCCACCACAGAGATAACGTGCAACGGCCATTTGTATTGCAGCTCTCTCACAAGTAACAAGGAGCTGGAACAACCAAATGCCCCTCAAAACTGAGATGGATAGAGAAAAATGTGGTAGAATCTAACAATGGAGTTCTATGCAGCAGTAAAAGAAAGAGGACATCACGAGCTTTGCAGGAAAATTGGCTGGAGCAGATGACATCAGATGCCAGTGAAATACAAGTGCCAGAAAAACAAACGACAAAGGGTATCCCTCATCTGTGGATGCTAGTGCCAATTACCCAGTTTGTAATTATTTCTGTGTGTAGGGCCCCCTGAGCTTTTGTACAAACAGTGGCGGAATGCATTTTTTGGAAACACAACAACAACAACAACAGAAATAAGACTGCAATCAAAGAACTGACGTGAAACAGTGAACTTCTGCCTTCAAAACAGTCAACTTCCCCATGGACAATATTGAGAAAGGACTAAGAGATGAAAAGCATGCTTTGCAGTAATGCATGAGTCTCATGGTGGGGTTGGGAATGGGCGGGGAACACGGTCTAGATTTGTTAAAAAGAAAAAAAAAAAAGAGAAAACACAGAAAGTTGCATCTCAAGGCTGACTGAATTGGTGACTCGGTGAAGAGTTGGTGAGGTGGGGAGGGAAGGCCAGAAACAATGGCCATCATTCTTATCAAGGAGATGTTGGCCCAGGGATCCAAGCCCCCACAAAGAGGTAAGTTCTCATTGCCTCGAAACTGGAATATCTGCAGGAAGATGAGGCGATATACAGCGCCCGCTGTTGAAACCCTGATTATAACATGGGAAAGAGTAGATGGAGACCGCACTTGCAAGTATACATGATGGTCTCTGGAATCTGCCAGGAGAGTGTTTAACCAAAGTCCACTAAACCAATGGAGCAAATATAAGGTCTCCTTGAGTCAAGCAAGACTCCTCAGTCAGGCAACCAGCTATCCAACCTCACTCTGACCTGGAAATATTGTGGAGCAGTGGCAGCCATGTGTACTGTAATAACCCAAATGGCTATTGGCATTAGCTCTCTCCTTGGTGGAATAACCCACGGCTGATGCCAAAAGTACAATCCCTCTATGTGGTTAGGAAGATGTTATAAACCAGCAGTATGAAGAACCCTGCTATACTTTACTAGAAGAAAATTAATTCAGGGATAACCGATACCATCCAAACGATCTGTGTCTATACCAAGTGAACTACCATAACAATAGGTACTTTTTTAAATAACTATATAATCTATTGCATGTGCTTCTCATAGTAGGATCGAAAGGCTATATATTATACTGTTTAAATACCTATATGTCTTAATTGCATGCTGCTTCATTAGTAGGATCGAAAGGTTTTAAGACTGAAACGGCATCCATGAAAGAAAGAACAGCCAGAATTGACTAGAGACCAAGAAAAACAGCTCCAGAGAAAGTAGATTGTTTTTGCTTCTCTCACCTGTAGCCCGGCTTTTTCTAAGCACTAGGGAACAATCTGTCGAATGAGGGGGAGCGATGCGTAGAAATGTAAGGGCTGCGATTGTGGGTGAATGGTGAAACTTACAACACTATAGCTGGACACTCATTTTGATAACTTGATTTGAACATACAAGAGCCCCCCCCCCCGCTGGATTTTATAAAAGGATGGGGGACCCATGCAGAGCTGTCCGCTCGGTTTGGGCACAACTGCTTTGCAAATTGGTTTTTTTACATTGAAGGATGCTTGTAGTCACAGATTATCACTTATTGTTAAGAAAAATGAAAAACCAAAACGATAAACAAAACAAACAGATGAAAAGCCATGCAGGAAAAAAGTTATGGAGAATGCATGATCTGGATGGGTAGAGGAGGGATTGGGAAGTGGGAAGGAAGGGAAAAAATATCATGCCTGAAACTGAATGATTGGGAAAATGATTGTATTGAAATTACAAATAAGCTTTTATAAAAAGAGAAAGAAAGAATATTTTCATCATTTAGATCTGATATAAGATAATATTATTACTTACTTTTTATTGAAGAGAAATTCAGGTATATTGGAGTATTAAAATCCTAGACCTACAATTGCCCTCCCCAGTCACCCACTTCCATATTTCCTCTCCATACACCGCAAACTCCCTCTCAACCCATTTCTTGTCTCCTTTTGGCTGTTAATATCTTGTATATAAACGACAACACACAACAACAATATATATATACTATATTCCTTGGTATTAACGATATATTATATATATAGTAAATGTGTATATATATATATATATCACTGAATCCATTTAGTGATGCTTGTGTGTATATGTGTTTAGGGCTGACTACTTGGGGATTAGATAACCTCTCTAGGAGCTCATACCTGGAGCAAACTGATTGTTTCTCCTGACAATAATTGTCTATAGCTCTTCATTTAGATGTGTGACTCCATGAAATTTCCCCAACCAAACTTGCATGTCAATTAATGTTGTCATTATACAACTTTCATTACATAACATGCTACCATATTGTGGAGATTTCCTGGGTCCATCTTTTATCATGTCAAGAATGCATTATTGAGCAGCAAGTGTCTTGTCTTCTAGCTCTTAGAATTTTTATGCCCCTTTTTTCTTCAGGTTTTCCTAAGCCTTAGTTGCAGAGACTGCATTGGAGATGGATCATTCAGGGCTGACACTCCACAATCACTTATTCTCTATATTTTGGACAGTTATATATATCTGTAATAGTTAAATAACAAGTTTATAAATTCTTCAATCATGTCATACAATGAATTTGGATCATATTCAACACTTTCAACTCCTCTCAGATTCAAGGTTTCTTCCCTAACTTCCAAATTTGTGTCCCTTTTATGAAAGCCAATTAAATCCAATTTAATGTTGAGATTTTTTTCTAAATTTGCACCTGAATTTGAACATGTCTCTGGGAATAATTTTAGATTATATTATAAATGATGTAACACGAATGTATTCTCATGAGAATGAAGCATCTACAAACACCACATTTAATATTTGGCCCTATCCAAGCCCTGCGGTCTGGTAGCACATCATAAAATCACATTCCTCCTGGCAAGAGTGACAAAAAAAAAATCAAAGGGAACTTTCCCTACAAACAACACTCTTGAAAGTTCTAACTTTATCCATTCATTAGTTGAGGCACACTTGAGTTGCTTCCAGCTCTTCTGCTGTAGTCCAAGGTGGCTTGCAGCTCCGCTCACACAGGGACATGAGCATCTAAAAAAGAGCTCATTTCACACCGCTCTTCTCTGGAATGCCAGGCAGGCATTCTGTTAGCCCTAGAATTCCTTTGATCTGTGGATTGATTAGGCATCCTGGGAGAAGTTTCCACCTGTGAATGTTAATGTAAAGATTGTACTATTTGCTTTTAATCTTTTCTCCCATTATTAAGTGATTTTAGACCCCCTCTTCAAAGTTTTACAAAGTTATTTCTCCTAAAAGCTTATTTTCACCTCCATTCTTGGATGTAAGCACATTCTGTAAACTCTAGTTTTCCCAGGCTTTGAATATATATATATATATATATATATATATATATATATATATATATCTATGGAGAGAGAGAGAGAGAGAGAGAGAGAGAGAGAGAGAGAGAGAGAGAGCTTGTACAATGAAGAGTAGGACAGCCATCAGGAACAGCCATTAGGGAAAAGCCATCATGAACTAGCAATAAATCCTAGCCATCATTTATTTTTCTATCTTTCTATCCCCCTCATACCCTTGCCCCTTTGATAAAGAAGCCTTTGCTAGGAGAACCTGCATGATGCCTACCTGAAGAAATACTTTATGATAAACAGAGACTCAGAGGCCTGAGCTTTTCCAGGGAACTCTCCTGAGCAAGTTCCTCTGAAGCCACCATCTGTAGCAGCTTTTCACTGCATCTTACAGCTTTGGGGTGTGGGTCGGGGGGTGGGGCAAAGACTGAGCCTATTCACAACCCCCTCCCTTGCAGGATTTGCTGTTGTGAAAAGAGCAACAATAAACATGGTTGTGCATGTATTTTTGCAATAGGATGAATCCTTTGAGTATACACCCAGGAGTGGTATCACTGAGTCAAATGGTAGGTTTATTTTTAGTCTTTTAAGAGTTCTCCACACTGCTTTCCATAGGGGCTGCACAATTTTGCATTCCCACCAACAGTGAATGAGTGTTCTCATTTCCCCACAACCTTTCCAGCATTTGGTATCACTTGTTTTCTTGTTCATAGCCAATTTTACTGGAATAAGATGAAATCTTAAAGTGGTTTGCATTTGCATTTCCTTAATTAATAGTGATGTTGAACAATTTTTAAGATGTTTCTCAGCCATCTTTACTTCTTCTCTTGAAAAGTCTCCTTCAGGTCTTTTCTCCATCTTTTGATTGGATCATTTGCTTTCTTGGTCATTTGTTTTTTGAGCAATTTATATACTCTGGATGTTAAACCTCTGTCCAATATGTCACTGGTGAAGATTACCTCCTACTCTGTGGCTTTTCTCTTCACTTCTTTGATTGTTTTTTTAATGTGATCCCACTTGTTGATTGTTGATCTTATTTCTTGTGCAACTGATTTAGAAAGTATTTTCCAACACCTATATCTTGTAGGTTACTGCCAATGTTTTCTTCTAACATTTTTTTTTTTTGGTCTTTCTGAGACAGGGTCTCCCTGTGGTTCCATTCACATTGAGGTCTCTGATGCATTTGGAGTTGACTTTTGTACAAGGGTTTAATTTCATTCTTCTATAAGTGGTGATCCAGTTTTGCCAGCACCATTTGCTGACGATACTGCATTTCCTCTATTGAGTGTTCTTGCCCCCTTTGTCAAATATCAGGTGGCTGAAATCACATGTACTAAAATTGGGTGGCTCAACTGATGAGTGGATAATGAAAATGTGGTACATATACAAAATGGAGTTCTATGAAGCAGTAAAGAAAGAAGATGTCAGGAAATTTGCAGGTAAATGGATGGAACTAAAAACAATTATGCTAAGTGAATTAACACCATCTTGGAAGACAAACGATGTATGCTTCCCTCATTTGTGGAACCTAGCACCAAATCCCTATATGTAAGTTAAGGTGAGTAATTTGTTAGTAAAAATAATGTCACAGTGACTGATATTACTATAAATATAGTTCAAAGTTTATTTCTCCATTTTCCTGAGTCCTAAGATTTATGACAAAGAATAAAGCTCCTTTTCAAAACTACATCAAAACATACATCAACATGTTATGTCATTTGAGAACTCCAGTTCCAGGGGAATCCAAGACCCTCTTCTGACCTCCGTGGCATTGCACGACATGGGTGCACAGACCTACATGCAGACAGTACACTCATACACATACAAAGATAAATAAAATTTTTTTAAAAAGAATGTAAATTTAAATGTCTTTTCACCTGAATGCAAGCTTACTGTCAAATTGTGAATCCCTAAATGTGTTTTGGAATTAACCTATAGTTTATTTTCAGACTTTGCAAACCTGGTATATGTGTGGAGTCTATAGATGTATATTTTGGAGTAATATAAAATTAAATAGAAAAAAAACACTTCAACTGTCTATGTAATTTAGGAATGTAAAGTTATATTTCTTTTTACCTGCAAGCAACTTTAACTGCTAAAATATGAATCCTTAAATGTGTTCTGGAATTAATCTATAGTTTAATTTTAGAATTTTTAATTTAGGTATATGTGTGGAATGTATATATCCATATTTTGGACTAATACAAAATTAAAGGGAACAACAAAAACAAATATTTGAAGCCAAAAGGCCCACCATAGTTGTGGGTGGTCCAGATAGAAAGACATGGAAGAAGGAAACTTGCTTTTTGCCTGCTTGCCTTCTCTCTAGCCGGTGAGTTTATCTATCTTGTTGTTTTGGCATTCCTTTGCTGATATTAGAGCTGACCTCTTCAGGCTTCAAATGTAGACTGAAGACTAGCAGCTCTCCAGGGAGCCTCTAGATCTTCACTGCCAGATTAGGGCTGTTGAGACATCCAGCTTTGTGGACTGAGCAAATACTATATTCTTGGCCCCACCAGTATGAGACTACTTGAGCTACTTGGATCATATCCTGAAAGTGAATCTAATAAATATCCCTTTTAAAATATATATTAAAAAGTTCTAACTTACTCTTATTTGACCCCACCGCTCAAAAGTACCATAAACTGGCAAAAAAGCATTTGAAATATGAGCCTTTGGTGACCCATATATAAACTAGAAAATTCTTCAGTTGTCTTTTTTTATCTATAGAGTTGAGTGTGGGAAGATTCATTACCATTATTATATATTCATGGATTGTCTTGGATCAAGCTCCCATGTAAAGAATCTGTCAAACTCAATCACAGGGATAAGCCCTATACTTCAATTGGTGAGGCATCAATAATATTGAGGCTTTGGGGAATACATTTAAATAAAATGTCACACACTAATCTTCCTAGGGAGGATATTCAATGTGTCAGATATTTTATTATTTGGCTTTGATTGTCCCAAAGTAGCCTAATGAGAGAATATGGCTGTCATGGGATTATAGCATCAAACAAGAAATATTTGCCATGAAAACTTGCTTCACCTCTTTCTCTAAAATACTTGTAAAGACACACATTTGTCCTTTGATATTAAATATTATTACTATATAAGTGTTTAGATTACAGAGCTTTCACTTAAGATTTAGATAAAGTTAATTCCTCATTGATTATAGAAGAAACTTTAAAACAAGCTGTTGAGTTCTCAAGTGGACTAAAAATAAAGGAAGTTAAGCAATAAGGGCTATGACCAAAAACAGCAGCTCAAACAGAGAAAAGCAAGTAGCGAATATTCTACTTTCTATTGTGTCACAAATTGCTCTTTATCTCTATATAAAGGAAAAAAAATAGATTATTGACATAGATAGATGGGTGATAGATGTTACATGATAGATATAAATAGATGGGTGGTAGAGGATGGATAGATAGATGATAGATGATAGATAGATAGATATTATAGATAATTGATAGAAATAGGTGACAGGTAGATAGATGATAGAAGATAGATAGATAGATAGATAGATAGAAGATAGCTGGATGATAAATCAATAGATAGATGATGGATATATAGATGATAGATCCAGAGATGATAAATAGAGAAATTATAGATAAATATATAGTTGATAGCTAGATAATAGATAGATAAACAGATGACATGATAGATGATAGATAGATAGATAGATAGGACAGCTACATAGATAATTGATAGATGATAAATGATAAATAGATGATAGTTGATATATAGATGATTTATAGATATAGATGGTAGATAAATACATACATAGATGTTAGAGAAATAGTAGACAAATACATAGATTGATCTATAGATAGATATAGATTATAAATAGATGACAAATAGTTGATATAGTATAGATATAGATGATGGATAAGATAGACAGATTAGATAGATGGTAGATTAGATAGAAGATGGATAGATAGACAGATAGATAGATAGATAAACAGATAAATATATAGGAAGATAATAGATGCATAGGTAATGATAGATATTAGATAGACAGATGATAGAGATGATAGTTACATGACAGATAAAGATGAATAGATAGATGATTCATAGATAAATAGATAGATACATACATACATACATAAATGCATAGAAGATAGATGATAGAGGTAAATAGATAAATAGATAATAGATACATACATACATGATGCATAGAGGCATAGATAGGTAGATTATAGACAAATAGATACTACATTTATGTCACAAAAATTCTTTTTAATTTGGATTAAAAAGTTGTTATTCTGATGTGATAAAAATGATTGAATATAAGTATTAGGACCTTCATGGATGGGCTCAGAATCTGATGGGCATATGAGGCAGATTTTAGCCATAAGTAGATAGATTTCATCTGATAATAAGTGATGTTCTGTGCAGCATTTGCAAATACTATATCCAAAATCTCATTCAGATGCCCTGGCCTCTATGACAGGATTTTTTTTTTTGTATGCGCACTAAGGGCCCAGATGTTAAATTACATTACAGTTTTCATCAAGAAAATAAACAATAATAATCATTAGCATCCACCCTTAGAAGTACAAATTTTCAGAGATGATATTTGGGCAATGCTGAAGGCTGAAAATTTGAGCTTATGGCTAATATGTTGTGTATTAGGTTTCCTTAGACTTAATATGTGATGCTTCCCATATTGAGGTACAATTGTCTTATCCAAGGTCCATTTGGATCATTCTCAATGCCATAGACCCAGTACCCTGTCTAACTTGAATAACAGTGGATGAATTTCCCTATTCCTAACCTTTGCCTGAACATATTCAGAATTAAAGTGTCTTTGTTACTTAAGCTTGAAAGAGAAAAATAGAGTTTCCTACTTAATGTTTCAGTCTTCAAACTATATTTTGTTATCTTAAGAAACTTTATCCTAATTTAAAGTAATTTTAATGCAGTAGCAGAATAAATAGAACTTTGACATATTTTTATATTTCACTTTAGCATTTCATGTATTTTAAATGACAGCTCAATCCTAAGCCTAAATTCATTTCCCTTGTCATTAATTATGAAGTATATATTGTCATCTATTATCCTTCTGAAATGACATTTCTGCCAAAACATATTGAAAACATCTTAAAGGGGATGTGAGACTTTTATAAGTAGGTATTTTAGCTTTCCTATAATCTACCAAAAGCAGGTAGCTGAAAGTGCAAAATGTCTTAAGTAAATGATTTGATATTGTCAAGAAAATATATGGAATTCCGGGTTTTGTTACTTCAAAAGCAGAATGATATCACCTACGAGACAGTGCTTTTATTTTCCCACTCAGCATCTTCAGCATTTGGTTATGATCTTTAAATGTATGCTCTTGTGATCACAAAACTGCTACCACTTGTCGATAGGACATCCATTTCCTTTGCCATGGGTTCCAACGCACTGCATGGGTGGACACAGACCAGTATGTGCATGGTGTGGGTGGACATAGACTCACAGCCAGCACAACACCAGCTTGTGCCCAGGTAAGGCCCACCTGCCTGTGTTTTGCACACATCCCCTGCCTGTGGAGACTTCCTATTACCAGGAAACCTCCCAGCTTCCGGTTCCAATGTGTATTGTGGATGGATTTAAACTTGCAGCCAGCAGGTCAAACAGGTGGCCAAAGTAGCAACACAACACACACACACACACACACACACACACACACACGCACACACTCAAGCTCATGTTGCTGAGGTGCAGAGGATTTAGCAGGAGCAGTATTAGGAATTCTAGTCTTCACAGCCAATATTGAGGGACCAGAATCCAAACAAACAAACAAACAAACAAACAAACAAAAAATCCACTTGCCAAAGACACAAAGAAAAAACAACATGGGAAAAGCTCATCATAAATCCATATAGAAGTCTACTAACCCTGCAGAAGATTCCTACAACAAGATCTCCCTGGAAGGAAACCAAGACATGGACCTTAGAAGAACAATTGCAGACAAATTCAAAGAAATCAAAGAATATAAAGAAAAAAATCAGAGAACTAAAGAGAGAAAATGAAAAACTCACGAAGAACCTAGAGGAAGACAATGACAAATGTTGGAAAGAACTAAAGGGAGAAGATGGCAAACTCCAGAAGAAAGTGGAAACGCTGAAAAGGTCCCAGGCTGAAATGAAAAAGAAAATGACCAATGAAACAAGGAGCTACAAGATGAGAATGACAGGCTCCAGAATGAAGTGGAAATACTAAAGAATCACAAGATGAAATGAAAAAGGATTTGAACATTCATCCAATCAACAGGAAAGGATGGGAAAAAGTGTCAGAAGAAGAATGGAAGAAGCAGAAAAAAATAATATCAGACCTGCAGGATAACATGGAGCAACTAGAATGTTCGAGTAAAGATTATGAAAAGTTAAAAAAAAAAAAA
>VZQC01005183.1:304256-384175 GCA_009823505.1 Rhizomys pruinosus | reverse complement strand
GTGTGCTGGGGTTAATCCGTGCCTTGAGATCCTGGAGGATTATGTTTATAAAGTTCAGTACACCAGCGTTTGGTGTATATATATTCATGATTGTGAAATATTCATGGTTAATTGGTCCTTTGATAAAGATATAATGGCCCTCTTTGTCTCTTCTGATTAATTTTACTCTGAGGTCTATTTTGTCTGAAATTAGAATAGCCACTCCTGCTTGTTCTTGGTACCATTTGCTTGGAATATTTTTTTCCATTCTTTCACTATAAGGTGGTGTCTGTCCTTACAGGTGAGATGGGTATCTTGTAGACAGAATATATATATATATGTACATATATATGTACATATACATATATGTACATATATATGTACATATATATGTATATATATGTATATATATGTATATATATGTATATATACATATATATACATATATATACATATATATACATATATATGTACATATATATGTACATATATGTATATGTACATATATATGTACATATATATATATATTCTGTCTACAAGATACCCATCTCACCTGTAAGGACAGACACCACCTTATAGTGAAAGAATGGAAAAAAATATTCCAAGCAAATGGTACCAAGAACAAGCAGGAGTGGCTATTCTAATTTCAGACAAAATAGACCTCAGAGTAAAATTAATCAGAAGAGACAAAGAGGGCCATTATATCTTTATCAAAGGACCAATTAACCATGAATATTTCACAATCATGAATATATATACACCAAACGCTGGTGTACTGAACTTTATAAACATAATCCTCCAGGATCTCAAGGCACGGATTAACCCCAGCACACTCATAGTAGGGAACTTCAATACCCTACTGAACCCTTTGGACAGGTCAACAGGACAAAGAATAAACAGAGAGACATCTGAACTGAATTATTTGATACACCAAATGGACCTTACAGACATCTACCAAATATTCCACCACAAAACCAGGGAATACACTTTCTACTCAGTACCCCAAGGAATATTCTCCAAAATCTATCACATACTGGGACACAGAAAAAATCTCAATAAATACAAAAAGATTGAAATAATTTCATGCATTCTATCAGAACACAGCACAAAAAGCACAACATCAACACCAGGATAGGCCCTATTATCTACAAGAACACATGGAGACTAAACAGCACATTCCTGAATAATACATGGGTCAAGGAAGAAATAAGAAATAAAAGCATTCATGGAACTAAACGATAATGACAATACAATACAACACAACAGAACCTATGGGGTACTTTAAAAATAGTCCTAAGAGGGATGTTTATAGCCCTGAGTGCCTACATTAGAGAAACAGAAAGAGCACAAATAAACCACCTAACACTGAAGCTAAAAGCACTTGAGAGACAACGAAGGAACCCTAAACACAACAGACAGGAAGAAATAACAAAAATCAGAGCAGAAATTAGTGAAATAGAAACAAAGAAAACAATACAAAAACAATCGATGAATCCAAAAGTTGGTTCTTTGAAAGAATAAACAAGATAAACAGACCTCTAGCCCAGTTAATCAAAATAAAGAAAGAGCAACTCCAAATCAATAGAATTCTTGATAAAAGGGGAAATATCACAACAGACAACAAATGATGCAGACAATCATATGGGAATACTTCAAAAACCTATACTCTACTAACTTTGAAAACCTAAGAGAAATGGATGAATATCTGAAATCCTGGGACTCACCAAAGCTTAAACAAGAAGAGACTGACAGCTTAAACAGACCCATAATATATGATGAAATTGAAAATGTAATAAGAAACCTCCCTGACTACATTTGGTTTCCAATGTTTTAAGCTGTTTTTCTCTGACCACCACTGCATTCCATAGTCCCGCCCCCACCTTCTTGGCCACTAATGGTTCATTCTAAAGCCCTCAAGGGTATTTTCTTCATTCCACCAGCCTTTGTCCCTACACTGAGCCCTGTGGCTTCTTTTCCTTCCAGTGTAACTATTAATATCATTCTGATCAATATACTGCCTTTCAGACATAACAGTTAAGAAATGCATGGCAAGGAAAATGAATGGGAGGAGAGGAAACAGTAAAGTGAGAACCCCACATTGCAACTTACAATGGGAAAGAATGGGGGAATATACTAAAAAGGACAGAAGTCCCTTAAACACTAAGAAAATGAGAATTAAGGGAAACCACTCTATAATAATGGCCAGACAACCTTGCCATTGGCTAATGAAGCAATCTCTAAAAATGAGATGATTAGCAAGAATTGGACTTTGGGGCTCAAGTAAAAGAAAACTTTCATATAAAGCAGGCCTTGATTTACTGGAATACGCATATGATTATCTCATTATAGGCTCTCTACATTAGAGATAGTCTTGGCTGTTTCATTGTATTCACAACCATAGACAATTTTATTCTTCTCAATATGGCTAATTCAATCAAAGCAAACTCCATTTCACTTGTAAGGATTAGGATGCAGCACCATATGCTGCAATGGAAACCTCTTTGGGCACATGATATGATCTTCCTCTTTTTGTTAGGAAAACATGATCACTGTAAGCATATAATTTTGGATGGACAATTGGGTTTTTGAAACAATTACACAATTATTGGGAATTATGGCTGTCTAAGGTTTCTTTAAATTACTTGGTATTTTTAATTGAAACCATCTTCTCTATACTTATCTCATTATAGAAACCTAAGGATAGTATGCTACCACTGTAGTATATGTTTTTTAAGATGTTATGTAATGTATTTTAAAATTGCACAGCATCCCATGGTAGTTTCATTGAGAAATACCTCCCACAGGCTCAAATGTTTAAACACTTGGTTCCCAGTTGGTGGTACTATTTTGCTTGAGGACATGTGTCACTGAGGGCAAGTATTAAGCTTGCTTATGCTTAAAAAACTGAGCAAGCTATTTAACTCCCCCCATGCTCTGTTTTTCTCACTCATTAATAGGCATTGTAGTACAGGTCTGTTTCATTAGAACCAAATGCAATAATACATAAGCCCTAAGTACATGCCTGGCATATGGTAGAAACTCAATAAGTGTAATTAATTTTTATTGTTATTATTGATGTTGATGATGTTATTTCATAGCCTCTAGCCATGCCTTACATCTGCTGCTTTTTTCCTAAGCTTAATTAACAAAAGTACTAAAACTTGAAACTTGAAGAATGATAATCATTGACAAGAGTAACTCATTCTTAATTAGGGCACATTATAAAATCTTAGTACATACAGCCAATAAGACCAACTAATGTGCCAATATAACAGGAGGACCTTTTATATATCTGACATTATCTCAGGCATAAAAATTCTAATAGAAAAAGACTCAAGCAACCTTTGTTTTCATTGAACACTTAGTCCTGGTTGTTCTGTGATGCACTTCATTAATGTCCAAAGCAACTGAAAAAGAGGCAGATATGTTTTTTAATTTATTAGCACTTTTCTTATGTGTATGAGTGTACTGTCTGCATGTAGGTTTGTGCACCCCTGTCATGCAATGCCGCAGAGGTCAGAAGAGGGCGTCAGATTCCCCTGGAACTGGAGTTAAAGACAGTTCTTAGCCTCCATGTGGGTGCTGGGAATAGAACCCGGGTCCTCTGCAAGAGCAGTAGGTGCTCTTAAGCACTGAGCCATCTCTCCAGCCCCAAGAGGCAGATATTGTATCTCTTCTCTGGCATGCAGACAGATATACAAACACAGCGTTCAGTCCAAAAACTAGATGCAGTGACAGCCCTTTTTACTACCATTAAACTTTTCTGAATCATTATGAACTAGTTCAGATATGTTGGAGGCATCAGCACAAACAATAAACAATAAACACCTGGACTCAAACCTTGCAGCTTAAAAAACAAAATTTAAACTGAAGCCCTTTGTTAATGTCTTCTCAGTATCAAAGAGTAGCACAGATGTATAGGTTTATTCTCTTATCCAATTTACTATACCTTAGATTTTTTAATGTCTTCATGGACATCATTACCCAAGTGTTTCAAGAACATAGATTGCAACCAGTGTATTTTCAGCCTGATACTTGACAATATGCCAGATGAAGTAGCTAAGTAGTTTATTTCATTGTTCCCAAGATCTTACAATTGTCTCATTTTAACATATAAACTCAGTGAGCTTCCTTTAGGAACATGAGTGCATGGGGGAGGTGCTATCCACATGTAATCCTCTCAACGCAGAGTTATAGACATCACCCTCTCATGAGCAATCCATCCATGGGTAGATTGACAGCTTGAATCTAAATACATACTAAATAAAGTTCTAGAGTAGCTTTATACTGGATGCTCTATAAGCCTTAATTTTCCCATCTGCAAAATAGAATTATTATATGATTCACAATTTATACTTGCTTAAAATTTTAGAATTCTTGTAAAGTTGCTTAGCATAGTGACCAATGATTAGTAGATGTTTAATGAGTAGGTGCTATTGTTTTTGTTGTTTTTGTTGTCTGAATGAGAAAAATAAAAGGTATTTGAAAACCAACTGCCACATGTTAATCTTTGTACTTCCCTGATAAGTGAATATCTTTGCCTAGGAAAGGAATGGCATGGAGACTGGGTATGAGAGCTATGCAGGGAGCATTTGTTCTTGATAAGAACTTGTCTGAAGTGTTTTGTACATATGTGGGAACCACTGTAGGAATGACTTCTACAATATAGATATAATTTGGACTAAACTCTATTACCGACCTTACAACCAAAAAGTACTGTTTATAATGTAAACCAGCTCAGTGAACCACATGTTTCTCCTATGGCCTGAGCATATGGCCTTAATCCCTCTGGAACCCTCCTCACCCTCCACCCAAAATAGTGTGTGCATGTATGTATGAATGCTTTACAATCAAAATACTGAAAGTAGCATGCTTTTCTGATTGCAAACAATGTTAAAAATTGAGTGTATGTGAAATTTTAGGCGTAGGGATTAAAGGGCAAGATTCTGTGATAAGGGTGGGCCCTGACTTCTACTTCCCCAATGCATGCTAGAGATGCTGCTTGAATAAAGAAGGAGCCAAGCCCTGGCTTGAGAGCACATGGAGAGACATCTGAAGGAATATGTGCTCAGTAGTTTGCGCATGTCCTAAGGACAAGCAATAATAAACAAATGCTAAGATTCAGGCTGCTTCTTTATGAAGACATAACCAAAATTTGGCTTAGAAATGCCACAAACCATAAAAAAGCTTTCTGGTATTGCAGTGAACCACCTTCTCCTCTCCATTTCACTTCCATAACTAAGCAGCACTGGCCTCCAGATAATTATAACTAGAGCAATGGGAAGATTTCATCAGCAAGGAGAATTTCAGGGAAGTTCCTAGAGGGCTTTAACCCCAGGATACAGACTAAGTTAACCTAAGTAAATAGATTACATTTTTTTTAAAGCTGGTTAAAAGAACCAGTATCATTTGCACTGTCAAGAGAAAGATATTTGACTTCATGATACTTTCTAAAGGAAATTCTTTTAATACCCCAACTCAGGTCATCTTTAAACAACAGACCATCTCTAAGGTGCAGGTTGGTGATGTCTTTGATATTCTGAAGCAAATTTTTTTGTGTGGTAAAACTCACAAACTACATGGAACTGGTATTTTGAGAGTTATAAATAATAAAATTTGTAATAGAAGGAAAGAATGAAAAATGTGTGATTTCCTGGCAGAATGTGGCAACCTTGGTAATCTCAGGTTAGCTATAAAAGTAATGTTTGCAAAAAGCTCTTGCAGGCAGGGGTTCTGATTCCATTTTGATTCTGAGGAATTTTTTTTTCTTCTCTGTAGTGGAATTGGTATAGTCTAAAGAATAAGCTTCTATAGAATTTTTTGCAGACTTGCCAGTTTAAGGGTCAATCAATACATGTTTGCGTCAACCCAGTGACATTTTTACAATACATATGAAAAATACTATATTCAAAGAGTCAACTTCCAAAAATCTTGTTCATCTTTCCTTCAGACAAGAATAATATTGAAGTGAACAAGAGCATTTGACAGGATCGCGTTTGAACTTTCTTTCATGTGGGGAATGTGGGGAGATTTTTTTCAGCACATCCTGATCTTTTTCTCAGATACATTTTGACATAATCTGTTTCATATCCTTATTTTACAGAAGACTTTTTTGAATGTTCAGCCAATATAGGTAAACTACTATTACTTTTTTGCTGATGAGATTTGCTAGGACCAAGGTCTTTACTAAACCCTGGTTATCTAAAAAAAAATAAACATCAAGTTTGTACCTCATAAGGGAAACCCAAGTGAGATTCTTCACCTCATGACACCAAGGAGCCTGAGAACACAGATATCAAAGCTCAAAGTCTATTTCCCCTTGATAATCCTGCCTGCCACTCCACCCTAAACTCAGTGCTCTCCCCACAGTGCAACTACACTTTTATCTCTGATTCTTGAGTCCATTAAGTTCACTGTACTCTGAGTTTTCTTTATGATGTGCTCTGCCCTGAATGTTTCTCTCTCTCTCTCTCTCTCTCTCTCTCTCTCTCTCTCTCTCTCTCCTCACTACCAAATCCTCTTCAGTTTCAAACAAACCAGGTCTTACCATTGAACCAAAATGCTTTTTGTTTTTGCTCACCATAATGTGTACAATTTTTATAAATCTTACATAGGCATAGATAGCACAAGTCCAACAGGAAAGTATCTCTGATACATGGTTATGTTTATAATATTTCGACAACATTCTCTCATTAGAAAGTGATTCTTGATCAAGGAAAGCCTTTCTGAAATGTACTGTTAATATACATGTTAAAAGTATAGGATAAAGGAGCTAACTGAAGTAGAAAGGAAAGAATGTGAGAAAGACTGATATTCCTGGGATGGAGAAATGGAAGCTACATAGTTATATAGTTACTTAATTTTCGCATTAAGTCTTTATGAATTAATTATTTGTAAAAGATAGAGAAGGAAAATGACATGATCTGATGCTGGGTAAATCAGTGGGAAAGAGGAAGTGGATTAAAAAGACAATGCCATGAGCCAAGATTAGAAGCAAACTTCAGATTCATCTTCATCACCAATTCATCAATTCTAGCTTAGTAAGGCTCTTATAATATTTTTACTTAACTAGTAGACTATACTATAGTTTCCCATATCACAACTGGTTTCCCAAGTTTATGTGATATGCTAACACTTGCTATGAACAATGAATAGAATGTTATTAGTAGATCCAGAAAAAACTGCTGGATGTGCTTTCTGCCAGCTTTGTGGCCACAGATAAATGACTTCTTTTCCCCTCAGGCTCATTATCAATAAAACAAGATTAATGTTGTCATTAGTCACTCTAGTCAGTTATTTTAGTGGCATTCAAAAACACAGTTTGGCTGAGAATGTAGTATGCAGTGCTCTTGTTTAAATGTTTTGATTCAATTAAAACAGATTGCATTGCTTCTCTAGTAAGTATGATTGTCAGGACTGATACCCCAATTTGAGCAGGAAATTGTTTTGTGTACTGGTAATGCTCTCCTCTGCACCCTCTTGTGCTGGTCACTTTATTTACCTACCCAGTCTCTGCTGTAGCATGCTGATACTCTCCCTATCTCCACTCACTCTATGTCTTTAGCACACAGCATTCTCTCTTCCTGTAATGTTTAGCCCTCTTTATTCCTGGGCTTCTCTCAAGTTCTCTTAGTGATAATAATTCCTCCTGCCCTTAACCCCACAGAACTTTGTAAATAAGGTATGACACATCTTAACAAGTTGTACATTTGGTTCCATTAGCCTGAAAATATTTTGAAGGCAAGAAAAAAGCCTCTGCCCTTTACTCTGTGTAATAACCATTCCTGCCAAGTAGTATGGATGCATTAAGCTGACTATACCCTTATGCTTATTTAAGCAATCACAGGTATTTTTAAGTACCTACCAGAATCAGCTCCTATGCCATATACAAAGATAAAAGTTAAAGTATGAAAGATCATTATTAGAGTATACATAGAACTACACTTAGAAACTCTGAGTTACTTTTAGCTTTATGTTTATAAGGGAATTTGCTTTCTGATCCTCAATGTCCTTATCTTTAAAATAAAGATATTGCAACTATAAATGGCTCTGAAGCTCAGAGACCATATTGTTCCTGCAGAGTACCCAAGTTCAGTTCCTAAGACCTGCATCCATTAGCTCACAAACACCTATAATTCCAGCTGCAAGAGGCCCATAAGCATCTGCAATCACATAGATATGCACACATGTACACAATTTAAAAATAAAATTGAAAAAGGATATTAGTCTCATGGTAATTACTATGGTACATTCAGTGACACAAATGAGATTTTAAAGTTAGTACTCTAAGGATTGAGATAGATAACTACTTATTAATAATTATTTTGATATATATGGCACATATATTTACAAACAACAAATTAATCATGCTGCTATAGCAAATAGAAAGGGATAGATAGGAAACCCATAGAAAAGTGTATTCAGGGCTGGAGAGATAGCCTAGAGATTAACTGCTTTAAAAATGCCCATTTCTGGGGGCTGGAGAGATAGCCTAGTGGTTAAGAGCACCGCCTGCTTTTGCAGAGGGCCCGGGTTCGATTCCCAGCACCCACATGGCGGCTAAGAACCGTCTGTAACTCTAATTCCAGGAGAACTCCAGTTCCAGGGGAATCCGAGACCCTCTTCTGACCTCCGTGGCATGGCACAACGTGGGTGCACAAACCTACATGCAGTCAGTACATTCATACACGTACAAAAATAAATAAAAAAAATTAAAAAAAAGAAAAGTGTATTCAATGCACACAGAAATAATACAACACACAAGAAGAATGATACATAATATTATTCGGTACCTAAAGAAAGCATGCAAACAAAAATAACACACAATTTCAATTCAGAGCTATTCAAGAAATGTATGATGATGTATTCAATAATTCTATAGGAAATAAGACAGAAACTCCCTGGGAGTTGAGGTGGTTGAGGGCTTCAACATGGATGAGATCTGACTACAGAATAATAGGATCTAAGATGAAATAGAAGGAGGATGCCTGTACTTGCTTGTGGGGCAGCAACTGCAGCACTTGGGTCACTGGATAGCAGATGGAGTTGGCTCTAATTTTGCCTACTGTTTCTGAGTCTTTCCTCACCCTCTTTTAAACATCTCATTTGCCAGTCTTTTAGCTTAAGGAAGTTTGAATTCTTGGTTATGTTGAGGTTGTGGGGCATACTACAGTGATTCTGGTCTCCCTGCCTTCCTTGGGGGGGGGGGGTGATCTACCTACTCCGAATAGGGTTTTCTGTACAATTTAGCTAGACAGTTTCATTGCAAGCACCAATCAAGTTAGAATAGTCACTGTTTAGTGATCTTTCTAAACGAGCAAGATGTTACAAAAGTCTGAATTAGGTCCCATCATCAGGAGTTGTGAGATTTCTTTTTTTTTTTTTATTAATTTTATTTATTTCTGTATGTGTATGAATGTACTGTCTGCATGCAAGTCTGTGCACCCGTGTCGTGCAACGCCGCGGAGGTCAGAAGAGGGTCTCAGATTCCCCTGGAACTGGAGTTCTCCTGGAATTGGAGCTTCAGACGGTTCTCAGCCGCCATGTGGGTGCTGGGGATCGAACCCGGGTCCTCTGCAAGAGCGGTCGGCGCTCTTAACCGCTAGGCCATCTCTCCAGCCCAGGAGCTGTGAGATTTCTATAGTACTTTTAATAAAATGAGGGTTTCTTTTAAGTCCCTTCTCCAAGCCCTTAAACCATAACTGAGATTACTCTAAGCCTTTCCATTCTTTACTCTCCAATACAGACAGGACATTCACTTGTATGGCTGTTCAACTTGATTGATCCTAGGAAGCATTCAGTCACCCACCGGAGGCCGCTGAGTACAATGTATATATATCATATATATATACATATATATATATATATATATATATTATATGGAAAAAGAAACAACCAGAAGAAAATCTTTAAAATAAAACACAACTTAGAAGGGAAAATAAGGGAACTGGTTGTCAACACTACCCTGTAAGAAAATCAGAAGGAAGCTCTTGTAACAGAAAATAAATGAATCTCAGAACATTAGAGGGAAGAAGTAGCACTAGACATTGAAAACTTATAATAGATACAGGTTTCTTGAGTTTTCTAATTTAAACTGGCAGACAAAATGTATAGCATTTTCTCATGGTTGTCTTAATGCAAAGAGAGGAATTATTTATGTACACATACAGCAGGACAAAAATCCTGTACAAAACTGCAGAAATAAATAGCAGAGTCTAATTTTGGCTGAAAAAATATTGGCAGCTGATTGGGGTTGGGTGAGGAAGAACTGCCCTTCTTTAGGAGAGGGATTTTGGATAAACTGACTAGAAGTCAGAGGATGAGCTGGGATTGAGGATTGAGCAGGGAGAGTAGTTTGGCCCAATGGATCTTAGAACGAATGAAAAAATGTGTGAACTTGGAGGTGGGCCTGAGGAAGGGAGTCAAGGGGAGCCGAGGGAGAAGCAGGTATAAAGGGAATTAATACGAATTGAAAAATTATGTGTGAAACGCACAAAAAAGAGACTAAAATAGTGAAGTTCTCCCCAAAACAATAAGCCTCTGCTTTGAAAAACAAAACAACAAACAAACAAACAAAAACTCCAACAACTCTGGAAAGACTCAGAAAAAGATGTAAGACATGTATGGCAGAGTGCAGGAACTCAGGTGAGGTCGGGGGGGGGGGGCATGGAGAGGGAAGTGACTCTAAATTTAATTGAGAAATGATGTATGATGTATGGAAATAGTTTAATAACAATAACAAATTAAAAAAGAAAAATATTTGCTCAAAAAGATGCATATATAAGAGGAAGCAAATTAAAAGGAGATAAATTTTCTACTCAAACTGGTAAGTTTTCAATGACAGAAGACTGTGATAAGTTGCACCAACTAGGAAAACATCTATCCAAGGATTACAGGTAAATCAATTGGAAATTTTAAACAAACATTCAACTAACCTACAACAAAGTTGGAAATAGACAATAGAGGACTAAATCACAGAAAGCAGCAGCAGAACACAAACAAGAAACAATACAAACTCAACCATAAACATAGCAATAGTGATATCAAAAGTATATTTTCAAAACAAATTATTTCAGCATCAGAGATTCTCCAGGTAAATAAAAATAGACAATCCAAGTTCATGTTGTCTACAAAATGTCACTTTAAGGATATCCGTGACATGGATTGAAATTAAAAGAAGGAAGATAGAATCATGCAAACAACAATTCGAGAAAATAGGAACACCTTTAGTAATATATAAGTAGACTTCAGAGAATAAAAATACCAAAGACAAAAGATTAAATATTGATAAAAAATCCAAAAAGAAATCCTAAATGCCTACACACCAAAAAAAAATGAGATGCAAAATATGTGAAGGAAATACTTCCAGAACAGACATAAAGAAATAGAAAAATCCATAATTACAACCAGAGTCCAACATCTCTCCATCAAAAATAGATAACCAATTGAAAAACCAGCCAGTATAACAAGAGTAGACCTGTGACTTTGCCTCTAGCTTCGACCTCTAATTTGGGAACGATAATGGCAAAATTTATAGCTTGCTAAATGTCTTGAAGAGCAAATGAATTTATTTTTATCTGTTTTCAAAACCAATTTTTATTGAAGCTTTGTGCATTTCATACAAAATTTCCAATCAAATCTATGCCCATACCCCCTTCCTTGCCCCTACACTCCACCAGAACTCATGCATTCTACCAAACATATCTTTCATCTTTTTCTCTGTCTCTTTTAAAATTTTCTATGCAGAAGTTTACTGTTTTGAGCAGAGGTTCACTGCTTTAGTCAGTTCTTTGACCCAATCTTTTTGTTGTTGTTGTTTGTTGTGGTTGTTATTTTCTCCAATTTGCATCACTCCAAAATATGCATTTATGCATGTTACATATATCATAGGTTTGAACATCTTCAGCTTATGATTTTTTTTCTTTATTAGGCTGAAAGAAGTCATGTTTGAAGGCTCCTCCTTGGCAAGCCCAAACCACCATCAGTTCTACCCTTGTGTTCCACTGGGGTTTTCCTTTCCCATGGTCACCAGATGAGGTACAGTAAGCACCACTTCCTGTCTTGATCTTCCTGTACTGGTCTCTGGGAAGTCCACCAATGGCAGTCTATACTCTGAAGAGGCTGAAACCTCAGTAGTAGCTCAGTCCATAAACTCAATGTCTCAGCAGTCCCCATGTGGCACTGAAGGTTTGGAGGATTGTTGGAGAGACATGAGTCTTCGGTTCATATTGGAAGGCTGAAAAGCTGTGTCTCATGTCTTTGAAGGATGGCAAAAGCAGTGGCAGCCGCAGGGTAGCTGTACTTGCCAATAAGAAAGGCAAAACAACTGTGCTCTTTATTTATTTTTTTCTTTTTGTCTTTTTTACTAAGATCTCAAGTTTATATCTGGAGGGGTATACCTGGAGTACAATTTCTTAGGCCTTACTAATTATTTATTTCTGGTTATACTTTCCTTTGGATGTTTAAGGCCACTTAGCTAGTCCAGATTAACTAAGGTTTTTGTTTCCTCATGGTCAGTTGAGGATCTGTTCTCAGGTTTTGCAGGGGGAGGAAGGAGCCCCTGGCTCATTTTGGCTTTTCATTTACCAGTTCCATCCACTCGAGGACAAAGTCAGGCTTCCCTTTTTGAAGCATGAGCAGACTTTCCTATTTATAGACTGGACACTGGCTGATGTCTCATTGGATCTCCAAGACCTCCCTGCACAGAAAGACTGGTGACTCACATTTGCAGGACATTTCAAGTGATGCCCCCATGCATAGTCCCCTGGTTCTTAGTTGACCTCTGAGGGCAAGGAACAAAGTTAACCCTAAGACCCTCAGCCAAATTAGTATGGTCGTTAAGCATCCAGAAAGGCTAGGATACACCAGCCTGATCCTTTAACTATTGTATAATATTTTAGAAAAATGCTTGGACAAAAAAGCTCAAGCAGCCTTGTATAAGAAATACTAAGAAGCACTCCCATAAAATACATACTGTGGTTAGACATAATGTCATGACATACTAGATATTTCCTCATTCTTTTGATCTTATATTACTATAAAATATGCATACATGCCCTCCACCCATACACCAAAAATTCCTAAGTCTGAAAATAAATGGCAGTTTAGTTCTAGACCCTTCTCAATCTTTTTGTTTTTTTTTCTGTGTCCCAGTATGTGGTCAATTTTGGAGAACGTTCCATGGGGTGCTGAGTAGAAAGCATATTCCCTGGTATTTGGGTGGAATATTCAGTAGATGTTTGTGAGGTCCATTTGGTATATCGTATAATTCAGTTCAGATGTCTTTCTGTTTATTCTTTGTCCATTTGACTTGTCCAAAGGCCTCAGAGGGGTAATGAAGTCCCCTATTATGAGTGTGCTGAGGTTAATTTGTGCCTTGAGACCCTGGAGGATTGTCTTTATAAAGTTTGGGGCACCAGAATTTGATATATATATATTCATAATTGTGACTTCATGGTCAATTGTTCCTTTGATAAAGATGTAATGGCCCTCTTTGTCTCTTCTGATTTCTTTTACTTTGAAGTCTATTTTGTCTGATATTAAAATAGCAACTCCTGCTTGCTTTTTGGTACCATTTGCTTAGAATATTTGTTTTCAAAGCCAATTTTTTATTGAACCTTTGTGCATTTCATACAAATTTACAAATCAAATCTAGACCAGTGCCCGCCTCCCTGCCCCCACACCCCACCAGAGCTCATGCATTCTGCCAAACATGTTTTTCATCTTTTACTCAGTCTCTTTCAAAAATTTTAATGCAGAAGTTTACTGTTTACTGTTTCACACAGTTCTTTGAGACAGTCTTGCTGTTGTTGTTATTGTTGTTGTTGTTATTCCTTCCAATATGCATCACTCCAAAATATGCATATATGCATGCCACATATATCATACGTTTTAGCATCTTTGGCTTATGATTTTTTTTTTCTTTATTAGGCTGAAAGATGTCATGTTTGAAGGCTCCTCCTTGGCAAACCACCATCAGTTCTGCCCTGTCCTCCATACTGAGGTTTTCCCTCCCCATGGTCACCAAATGAGGTCCAGTAAGCAATGTGACCTGTCTTGATCTTACTGTACCTTTCTCAATGATACAGCCTAGGTCATCCAACAATGGCAGTCTATACTCTGAAGAGGCTGAAACCCCAGTCCACATGTTGGATGTCTCAGCAGTCCCCATGTGGCACTGAAGGTTTGGAGGATTCTTGGAGAGACATGAGACTTCAGTCCATACTGGAAGGTTGAAAGCTGTGTTTCATGTCTTTGAAGGATGGCAAAAGCAGTGGCAGCCACAGAGTAGCTGCACTGACCACTAAGACAGGTAAAACCACTGTGCTGTTTTTTGTTTTTTCTTTTTGTCTTTTTACTAAGATCTCAAGTTTTATACCTGAAGTACAATTTCTCAGGCCTTACTAATTATTTACTTCTGGTTATACTTTTGGATGTTTAAAGCCACACAGATAGCCCAGATTAACCAAGGTTTTTGTTTCCTCAAGGTCACTTGAGGATTTGGTCCTCAAGGGTCACTCGGGTTTTTTTTTTTGTGTGGTGGGGGAGAGGGAGCCCCTGGCTCATTTTGACTTTTCAATTACCAGTCCCATCCACTCGAGGACAATGTCAGGTCTTGTTAGACCAGGCATCCCTTTTTGAGGCATGAGAAAGAAGACTTTTCTCTTTATAGACTGGACACTGCCTGAAGTCCCATTAGTGGATCTCCAAGACCTCCTTGCACAGGAAGATTGGTGACTCACATTTGCAGGACGTTTCAAGAGATGCCCCCATGCAAAGTCCCCTGGGACTTAGTTGACCTATGAGGACAAGGACAAAGTTATCCCGTAAGATACTCTACCAAATTGGTATGGGCATTAAGTATGGTCATTAAGCATCCAGAAGGGCCAAGTTACACCAGCCTGATACTTTTCACTACTGTGTAATATTTTAGAATAGGCTTGGACAAAAGCTCAAGCAGCCCTGCACAAGAAATACTAAGAAGCACTCCCATAAAATAAATACCATGGGCAAACACAGTTTGTCATGACATTGTGTCTGCTTGGAATAATTTTTCCCATCCTTTCACCTTAAATTGGTGCCTATCCTTGAGACTGAGATGGGTTTCTTGTTTCTTAATCCATTCTCCCAGTCTAAGTTTTTTGTTTGGTGAGTTTAGTCAATTAATATTTAAGGTTATAAGTGAAAGATTATAAAAAGTCTGTTTGGAGTTCTATATGCTTCTTGTATTTGTATGGGTTTGTCTTTTTTTAGATTGGGGAAATTTTCATCTATTATTCTGTTGAAGATCTGATCAATACCATTTTCTTGGGATTCTTCTCCTTCCTCTATTCTTATGACGTGGGGCTTTGATCTTTTCTTAGTGTCCCACATTTTCCGGTTGTTCCTTTTTGTGTATTTTAAATTTTTTCATAATCTTTACTTGAGCTTTTTAGCTGTTCTGTGTTATCTTCCTGGTCTGATATTCTTTGTTCTGCTTCCTCCGTTCTACTTCTGAGGCTTTTTCCCTTCCTTTCCTCTTAATTGGATGAGTGTTCAATTTCCTTTCATTTCATCTTGTGATTTCTTTAGTATTTCCACTTCCTTTTTGTGCTTTGCAATCTCATCCTGTAGCTCCTTGCTTTGCTGGTTGGTTTCCTTTTTTTTATTTCAGCACGGGATCTTTTCAGTGTCTCCACTTCCTTCCAGAGTTTGTCTTTTCCTCCCTCTAGCTTTCTCTGGCATTTGTCATTCTCCCTTTACTTCTTTCCAAAGTTTGTCATTCTCTCCCTCTAGGTCCTTCTTAAGTTGTTCATTTTCTCTCCTTAGTTCTCTGACTTGTTCTTTATATTCTTTGATTTCTTTGAATATGTCTGCATGTGTTCCTTTAAGATCTGTGTTCTGGGCTATCTCAAGGGAGATCTCACAGTAGAAATCTCCCATAGGGTTGGTAGAGCTTGGTGGGGATTTATTCTGTGCTTTTCCCATGTTGTTCCTTCATTATGCCTTCGGCATGTGGGTTTCTTTCTGTTTTTACTCTGACGCTATGCAAATCCCAAATGTTTCTTCACTGTATTGAAGGCTTGCTTTGCTTGCCTCCTTCAGATGCCTTCATTTTTTTTCTCCTTGGTTATGGAGTGTTGATTTGTCTAGGTTTCAGGCTTTCAATGTTGATTATATATTGGAAGTCTAACTCACTCTTCACTTTCTATTCTGAAAGTTCTCCAAAAACAGGGCACGGAACAACTCAGATGGTACCCTGCTGAGCACTGTAGTCACTCTGCTGCCTGCCAACCAGTTTCCCTAGGTAGTTTCTAGGGCTTGGTGATGGCCTTGCTTTGGGCCCTAGAATCACTATTGTGTTTGGACACTCCCTCAGCAATTCCAGTTGGGGAGGGGGGGCAGATATGCCTCACTTAGCCTTTGCTCTGTTACTCTGTGCTTCAGGTGGTCCTGTGAAATTCCCAGATCTAAGCTCTGTGCACTCAAATCTCACAGTGGCTACAAGCCCACTTTTTTTTTTTTTTTTTTTTTTTTTTTTTTTTTGAGACAGGGTTTCCCTGGCCCCAGCTGTCCTAGGAAACTCACTTGTAGACTCCAGGCTGGCTTGAACCACAAAGATCCGCCTGCCCTGCCTCCGAGTGTCTAGGTAAAAGGCGTTGCACCACGCCCCGCCCACCTTTTATAACCAGCTAGCAGGCGTGATTCCACACCACAGCCACACAAGACCAATGATTCAATTATCCAACAATCAGCCTGGCTGAAGCCCGGCTCCCACCTATGTCTCAGGTGGTCCTGTGGAAATCCCCCCATCTAAAGCTTTGTGTCACTATGAGCAGAATTGAAAATTTATGCTTCTAATTTGTTTTAATATAACCAACATGTAGTAATTCCTCAATATAACCAACTGGCACTATCTACTTAAAAGACAGTAAAAGCTTGGAGTAGTCATATCACCTGTAGTTCTCACCCTTGGGATGTTGAGGCACAAGGATCTTGAGTTTGATTCCAAGCTGAGCTACTTACTGAGAGTCTTTCTCAAACAAACATGGTTGAAAATAGGTAGCTGGACTGAAGCAAAGTAAAGGAATCTCTGTTACAGGCTTCAGATGATATCGTATGGCATTCTTAGCCATTGGATTTGTGGTGGAACTTATTTAAAATAAATCATTTTAAAATGTTTTACTAGAGTACCTGCTAAATAAATTCACCCTAATAAACACTTTGCTCTTAATGCTATATGACTGGCCTATGACTCTACTTTTGGGAAGTAAAATTTAAGCTCAATTTCTTTAAATCTGTCCTACAAAGTAAAAGAACGGTTACACTGTGACTGTTGTATTAATTCAGAAAAATATTAGAGACCAAACCCAATTACAAATATAATAAAACAACTAGCATTTTATATCCCCAGTTAGTTTAAATGTCCGTATCTACCCTTTTTTTTTTTTATTTTAGTACATCTTTAATGATACAACCAATTTGCAAGCAGTGTGCCCCAGCAACAGCCCAAGGCTCCCACCATCCAGCTGGAGGGGCTTTGAAGTGTCAATCAAGGTTGATCAAAAAGTGTCCACGACTATATTGTCATAGTTCTTACGTACACCCCAATCGCAGCCCCTTACAATTCTACCACTCCCCTTCATTCTCGCAGATTGTTCCTTGGCTTGCAGAGATGGGGCACAAAGGTGAGCAAGACAGCACAACATCTACTTTGTCTGGAGATGTTGTGTTTGGACTCTGATCAGTTCGGGTGTTTCTTTTCATGGCTGACCGATTGCCAGGGATACAGATTTCCAATCCTGACTATTAAGCACAATCATTAGATATTAGGTATTAAACATGCTAGTTACTATGGTAGGTTACTTTGGTAAACACAGGAGTTTGGATGCGTGGTTAATCCCGGATTACTTTTTTTTCTGAGAAAGGATAACAAGGCCTTACTGTGCGTACAAATTCCTCCTAACACTAGAAGGGTATAGGCTTGTGGCAATCATCCACGAGTTATTCCTCCAAGGGAGAGCTAATAATCAAATAAATTTGGGATATACAGACATATGGCTCCCACTGCTGCACAGTATCTCCAAGGCAGGTTGGGTGTGTAGCTGATGTTGGTGGAGGTGTCTTGCTTGACTCAAGGAGCAGGTACTCAACTCTGCTCAAACTTTATCCATAAAGTATAGGCTTTTTAGGCTAGTGAATTGTTAGTTATTAAATTTAGGTGTACGTTTTGGTGAAAATTGAAACTAATTGGAATATAAATGTTAATTGTTTTATTTATAATTGTATTGGGTTAAGGTACACCAAATGGCCTCTATATTTTCTGAATTATACAACTCTCACATTATAACACTTTCTTTTACTTGTCGGACAATTTTAAAGGAACTAAGCTTAAATTTTCCTTCCCAAATAAGTGGCATACAGTCAATGAGAAACAGTTTGGGTAAATTTAATGAAACTTATGCCTTGGCTCCTGTTTTTGGTATGTGTAATACAACTTAGGCCATCTATAGGTAAAAACATAAAAAAACCTAAAAAAAATATAGAAAAGAGGGAGGTGGGAGGTGGGGTTAGTATCCTTTCTGGGATACAAATGGAAAACTCGGTGTTTCCAATCCTGTTGATAAATTTTCAATTTTTCTGATCTTTGAAACTAATAATGGGAGGAGAATTTTATGTTTCCACAGGTAAAAATCACCAATATAAATACCTGAAAACATACAACTTATGGCTATGCAGGATGGACTGGGAAATGCCAGCAGAGAGGTTGACCCATCTGAACATAAAGAAAGGGAACCTCAGACTGCCTGAGTCACAGACACTGAGCATCTCTCTGAATAATATTGGGGTTAACTGTTTATAATGTGCCCTAATGAACTTTACCTTCCAGATACTGAGAAACCTTCCTACCCTCCCCTTTATAGGAAAAGAAAAACATGATGGTAATGGAAACCACTCCCTAACTGTAAATTAGAGCAAATGTTATGTGGTAATTTCCTATAAAACAGGAATAACTACCCTTTTTAATTGACTGATAGGCACAGGAACTGTGAAAGGATAATTCTCTATCTAGAGCCAAATTCAATAGTAAAATGTTTATAAAGTTGTGTAATTAAGCAAAATATATTACTACAGGGAGAGCTCTGACATCAGCAATGAATTATTCTGCCGAGAGGAGATGTTGGCTAAGGGATTCAAACCCACCCCCCCCCCAAATTATAAAGGCCCTTTTGCCTATAAGTGGGATATATGCAAGGAGAAAGGCAGTAAGTCCCTGTTGTCGAAGACCTGGTGTGAGCATGAAAAATGTTATGAGATGTCACTTGCTAGAATACAATTGGCCTCTGAATGCCAGAGAGCGTTACCAAGGACCACTAAAGCAATCCAGGAAAAATTGTCTCCGTGAGACAAGCAAAAGACTCCTCCATCATATCAGCTACACCTTCACAGCCTGAGCGATACTGTAACAACAGTGGCAGCCACCGTGTCTATATATATATATAATTATTATCATATATATATATTATATATATACTCCCAAATCTATTTGGCTATTCGCTCTCTCCTTGGAGGGAATAACCACAGCTGATGACACAAGCTTATGTCCATAGTGGTTAGGAGATGTTATAACCACAATAAGAAACTCTGTCACCCTTTATAAAGGAAACCACAGTTTTACAGATTAGCATACCATCAAGCATCGTGCTATGCTCACAGCTTAGCTTGACATAAAATTAGTACTACTTAAATGCCTGTACATCAATAGCTTGTGCTTTGTTAGTTGAACTAAAAAAGGTATCACTGGAAAGCTGTCAACCCATGAAGGAAACAACGTCTAACAGACTAGAGTCCAAACTGACAACTCCAAAGGAAAGACGGATCTGTTCTTTTCTTCTCACCCACTGTGCCCCTTTCCAAAGCCCAGGTAACAAACTGCGGAAGAGGAGGCATGGTAGATTGTAGGGCTGCAAGAGATAGGGGTGAATCCGAGACTATCAGGAATATGGTCTGGACTCCTAACTGTTCACATGCCTGACATACAAGCTTCTCCAACTGGTCTATGGGAACCTTGGGTTGTTCAAAATTTGGACATAGATACTTGCAAAATGCACCAATTACCTAATTGTATGACATACTTAGTAACATCAATGTTATCTGCAAACAACTGTGTCATTATATTGTAGAATCCCTTAAAAGTAAACAAAAATGAATAAATAAATAAATAAATAAATAAATAAATAAATAAAAATAAAATGTTTTACTAGATAGCCTTGGGATGTTAGGTCAGACACAGAGGTAGGGAATAAATGGTTATCAACGAGACTAAAGATTGCTTGAGATAATTTGGCCATGGATCTGTAACATTCCTGTTCTTTATAGCCAGGAATTTCTAGTCAGTTAGAAGCCATGTAGAATCTTTAACTTAGTTCTTATTTAGTCTTGCTTTTTTTCTGGGAACATAAGTTCACAGTTGTAAATGCCCTTAAGGCTCCTCTTCTCCTCTTATGTTACTATGGCTGTCAAAGAACATTCTTCCTACCATTGAAATTTTATTCCTACTTTCCTAGCTATAAATCTTGGATGAGTGCATAAGGAAGAATTCTATGAATTTCTTACACATCTTAAAATTGTTGGTATCTATATATTGTTAACAGTGCTTTGAAGTATATATACATGACAAAGTTCATGTACTATAATGTTTTGAACTATGGATACATATCAAAATTCACTGCAGCTTGAAGTCTCAGAAGCTAAACACATTGGCTTGAACTATGGATAAACAAGACATTAGATACTGTCTCAATCCCTCAACCTGATTCCCTCAAGCCCCTAATTGTTCAAATAAGTCCACTGTCTTGATAGCTACAACAAATCAGATTGTTGTTTTGTTTGCTTGTATACTTATGTAACTAAAATCCTATGTTTACGATTCTTACCCATGTTGATAGAAACAGCAACTGATGCTCCAGTCTTATTATTGTTATGGGAATGTTTGATAAGCCACACTATGTTATTAATAGTCATACCTGGAGTAGTTTCAATTGTATGTGATTATAGTGAGTTACCCTAAATATTGAAGTATAGATATTTCCTCTATATAAAGATGGTAGATAAATTTAGAGATGAGAGAAAGAGAAAGAGAGAGAGAGAGAGAGAGAGCAGATAATAGGTGCTGCTTGTTGGGACAGTGAAAGATCTTTCTTTTATATCATCCAAGGGTTGATTATTATCAGTTTACAGAATACTTTAAAATTATGCGTATATGAGTTATGGTGGGATTTATGTGCACAGAACCTACAGAAGTCAGAAGTATCAAATCCCCATGGAGCTATAGTTGCTGGTGGCTGAAAGCCAACTGACATAGATGTTAGCAATGGGACACAGGTCCTCTGCAAGAATCATAAATACTCTCAACCAATGACCCATCTTTCCCATCAAAATCTTTGGTTTTGATCCTTTTATTTATTCTGCTCATTCTCCACAGTATTATAGTTTAGAATAGTTTCTTCCTCAAAACTAGAGAAGTGAGAGCATTCTTATGTATTTGTTGGTCATTTGCCATCTTCTATGGAATGTCTGTTTAAATTGTATATCCATTTTTTTATTGGGTTGCCAACTTTTTCTCTAATTCATCCGTATTTTTTTTCTGACACACATCTCGCATATGAATTCTCATATTCTTTGAATTTCCTTTGAAGCATTAATTGATAATAGTCTTAGATGCATGAAAACCTGTAATGATAGTCCAGGCAGCTCCTCTATACTACAAGTCCAGGTTACCTTCCTTTAACAATTTACATAATTATAATATGTTTAGCAATGTACTGATATGGGTAAAGGTTATTGAGATTCCTTTTGCTTCTAATGTCTTTTTTTCTAGCCCAAGATCTCACTGAGTATGCCACTTTATATTCAGTAGTCTGGCTCCTTATGCTTCATATGTTTCATTTTCATCTTGGGAGTTTATAATTAGCATGAATTATCACTTTGAGGCTAGTACTGACCACATGCCTGAAGTAGTGTTTGTCCAATTTCTCTGCTATGACATTCTTCTTTTTGGCACTGTCAAAGCTCTATTTCTTGTAAGGAGGTCACTACACTCACACTCAATGCTTCAAGAATAAGGGCTTTGCCGCGCCTCCTTGAGGGCACAATATTTACGAAATAACCAAAATTCTTCAGCATGGGAGATTTATTTTTTCTCTCTATTTATTTAATTAAATATACACAAGCATGTACATACTTCATGATGCAGGATGACTTTGTTTTGCTTCACAAATCATTGCTATAGAGGCCATAGAGAACTTCTCTAATTGGTTCTTGCATTTCTTGACATTTTCTCATTATAGAGGATCATTTGTTTATTTTTAAAGCACTTCCTTATCTATTTTGTCTCACTACAACATATTAGCATGGGGTTGGTAATTTGTAATTGAGATAAATTTGTTGGCTAATAGTTCTGGAGGCAGGGGAGGCTAGTTCAGGGTGTTGCTATCAGATGAGCACTCTCCTAATACATAGCCACAAGACAAAATATAAATGGGCAAGAATTCAACAAAAGTGAATCCATAATGACAATGACCATATTGTGATGGTCCTCTTGACTTAACTACCTCCCATTAAGTTCTGCATCACAGCATCAGATTGAGGCATCATAATGAGGATTGTTTCCTATCCATGAATTCTGGTGAACATAGAATTTGAACACAAAACCATAATACTTACTTTATGGTGCTGCAAGATATGCTAGAGTTCTCTTGTATTTTTCCTGTCTTCTGTTTAGAAGTGGACAGTTGTCTCAAGAGCTTTATTGGAGAATAATATTAGAAATCTAGATCTCTGTGTTAGATGGGTTGTTGCTATAGTGTTGCAATAGCTTGCCCCTCAGCCTTCTCCACTTACATATAAAAATGCATACAAAAATATAGGTGTATGTTTGTATAATAATCTCTGTATTGGGCTACACATAATGTCATACTGATATGTGCAATTCCAACCAATTATCAAATTCATCATCATAAACTAGCCCTCTTGGCTATCTGAGTAATCCAACAATGAGAAGCTTCCCATCGATCAACGTGTTTCATTTCTCAACTTCTATATACTTAGTGATATCCTCTATATATCTATATCAATCTATATCAATTACACTCCTTTAAACACAGTGGCTGTCTTTTGGTTTATAATATACTTTTTTTGTCTTTTTGAGACAGGGTCTCCCTTTAGCCCCAGCTATCCTGGAGCTCGCTCTGTAGACCAGGCTGACCTTGAACTCACAGAGATCTGACTGCGTCTGCCTCCCAAGTACTGGGATTAAAGGTGTGAGCCACCATGCCCGGCTATAATATACATTTTTAACTCATCCAACTTTATCGCTCCATTTCGTATAAGGCGCATAAAGCACAATATTCCCAATTCATCCCATGAATCAGCTCATTTATATAATGTGTGAACCTAAATAACCAACATATTATTGCTGTCTATGCTATGGAAAGTTAGAGACTTGGTATGCATTCATGAAAAAAATGTAAACCTGGGAGAAATTCAGGGATGGAAAGGAGGGTGAATATGATCAAAATGCACTGTCTGCAGGTAGGAGCACTTCAAAGAATTAATAAATATGTTATATTAAAAATAAAATAGTATCAAGAAGTGTAGTCTGTTATTCAGTAATTATTTACCAAGTGTCAGCTGTGACATAAGTCTTAACATCCTTCAGAGCCAGGTCAATCCTCTAGCTCAGGGATTCTTTTTTTATTGAATATTATGCAAGTATGGACTAGAAATTCTCCTAACCTGTACCCACTTTGCAACTGTGTTCATTCATGTGTTATAAATAAATGCATTTAATTACCCTAGTAACCAAGGTTTCCTAATAAGAAACATGAATCTTTCTTTATTTAATTCATCTTTTAAGCACATGGTATATAATCTATAAATATTTAAGGGATTACTTCGATTTTACCACAAAACAAAATTTAAAAGATAAACCTCCTTTAATTCATGTAATTTCTAAGATCTTAGCCAATTCAATGCACAAAAGCAATAGAAAATCCTCTGTTTATAGCTGCATTTTACACTCAGGAAATAAATCCTAAATCAAAACTGCAGAGCTTAAGTAATAGTTCATTCTCATCTGTTCATTTCCACTAATTATCAGGATTTATTGTTCAGCAAAGGTTCATTCATGCTGTGTGAAAAAAAAGATGGCAGAGAGACTAGGACAGTTTAGCTGATATTTTGTCCATACGACACAAACCCCTAAGCCAAAATTTCATTTCTAATTGCCACTTAGGTTTATGAATCTCACGGACTCTCTGATGAGCAAAAACCCTCATTGAGAAACATTATTTCCTTTCAAGCATATGTCCCGCCTCTGTCTTTCATCTGCTTCTAGACTTAAGAATCTGTTCAATTCACATAAACAGATAATCACTATGTTGAGATGGTGATTTTGAGGATAGCTAGATGAAACAGCTTCTGTTCTATAGTTGAAGAGATGTTGTTTGTTTCTCTATCACAGAAGCTCATATCTCTAACTGGCAGTTATGACCAGTTTCTAAGATGGGGCCTCAGAGTATTTCAATATAAAATCTATTTACAACAAAGAAATGAAATAAAGCCTCAGCCTTTTCTCGGTTCAGCTTAATTTTTCAAGTGAAATTAATTATTATATTAGAAAAATATCATTTTATGAAACCTTAGTTCAGCAAGCATTTACAGTGAACATTCTTTTTTAATTTTTTTTTTATTTATTCTTGTATGTGTATGAATGTACCGTCTGCATGTAGGTCTGTGCACCCTTGTCAGGCAATGCTGCGGAGGTCAGAAGAGGGTGTCAGATTCCCCTGGAACTGGAGCCAAAGATAGTTCTCAGCCGCCATGTGGGTGCTGGGGATCAAACCCAGATCCTCTGCAAGAGCAGTCGGTGCTCTTAACCTCTAGGCCATCTCTCCAGCCCCTTACAATACATTTTCTTATTTCTCCTTGTTGGTTGCATCAAGGGCTCTACTGGAGATAAAATGGAATTTCTGCCCTTTCAGAACAAACATACCTAAGGTTTTAATAGACCAATAAAAGATATATAAGTTCCATTTGCATAGATTAAGGAAGTGAGTTATGCACTTAGATGTCAGGGCCTTGAGTCAAAATATAGTACATGACACTTTATATGTAATTGGAAGGAAGAGGAAGTCCTGGAAGATAGACCCATTTAAGGAAGGCTCTCCTTTGGAAATGCATACCATAGGTATTTTCTGACTGTTGCTGTCTTTTATACAATCACCCTCTTAATGGACAAAGCAGATCTGATTTTACCTTGAGAAAGCACCACTTTCAGGATTATGTTTTTTACATGAATTTGATACCATCACAGTATCTGTCTTGGGCTCTTTATTCCATTCCATTATCCACAGTGACCAGTTTATAAACTGGGCACACAGGACTGTTAAGATTCCATCCAGGACTTTCATTTTAGTGCCCAGAAAGGCAACCATCTTGAGCCTAAGAAGAGATAGGTGTGGGGCTGTTGTTAGCCATCTTCCTGCTACAAGGACCCTAAAGCTACCATTGAAATAAAAAAGCAAGAGCTGGTGCATATTCAGAGCTGATGACATCATTTGAGGCCAAATTAATAACATTACATAGAACTGCCACTAGCTAGTTAGACTTTCTCCTTAGTTGAGCCAAGGAAAATTTCCTACTGAAAGTATCTTAAATAAATTGCTTTGTTACTTCCACGTTAAAGATACAAATAGATTTACTGAATAAATTCAGACCTCTGGATAACCACATGTATAAATCTGGATGTGGTGACTCACATTCTCAGCACTGGAGAAACTGAAGCAGAGTTCAGGCTATCATGGGCTACTGAGTGAGTTCCAGGCAAACCTGAACTGTAGAGTAAGACCTTGTTTAAAAAAAAATAATAATGATCCTTTTTCGGTTCATAAGTGTGATGATTTGATGTTCATGCTTTTGCATGGCATGTGCCACCCTCAAACCTTGTTACGCATTGCCACATTACCCTTCTGACAATGAAAAAAAGAAAAAAATAATAAAATAATAAACATCACATACATATAGAGATACTATCTCTCTGTGACATAAACATTATCAGCAATAGAAGTATCTTAGAACTCTCAGACATCAGCACTGACTTTCTGTGTCAGAAGATACTGGGCACACTTGCATGGAATGAATCCTGGGGAAACTGAGAACATGCAACCGCTATCCTATTTGGTTACCTTCTCCTCCTGAGAGGGTAAGAAATGTCTCGCTCAAACTGCTTTTGTTGTTTACCAACAAACACCACAGATGTTGTGCTGCTGAGTTGTTTGAGATTGTGATAATGATGATTTATCATAAATTATGTTCTCCTATATTGTAAGAACTGTGCTATGGGTACTGCACCTATAATTGCCTCATTCCTCCATACATAAATATTATTTAACAGTCCAATTTCCTACAGTGTCAGTTCAACTGGAACAAAACCTGACTCCAACTTCCACTCTCATTCACCATCCTACCTAGTGGTAATCTGTGAGTTTGCAGAGAGATTTAATGTTGAGAATTTGTAGATTAGGTTAATAGAGCCCTGCCCTTTTCCTTTCTCTTATATGGAAGCAAATATTGTTTAATGCACTCTATGGTAGTTCACTTGATGCTTACAGCAAAGGCCAAATTACATGTGAAAGAGCGCAACACATTTCCCCTAGAGCATCAGTTACAAGAATTACCCTCAGTGTGTTTATCTGTCTGTAACAGTTACATAAAACAGGTAAGAATGATGCTGTGAAGAGAAATGAGCCACTCTGAACTGGGCAGAGTCAGGACTGGAGCCCCACCAGTGGGTCTGCCCCTCCAAGTAGAATCTTACTTCTCAAGGGAAGTATAAATCCAGAGCACAGCTAAGGCTGGAGCTGGAGCTAAGATAAATGGTTTGGCAGTTCAGTAGTCAAACCAGTAGCTCTCATCATTGAAGTTTTACTAGAGAAACAGGTGGCGTTCCTTTGAAGAAATTATTCTACCATGTGGTAAAAGCCAGCTCTAATGAAGTACATTATAATTTTATATTTATTAATCAAATGGTAATATATTCAGCCTTTAGTGGAAAATATTAATATCCTTATTTATAACAATTAAGGAAAAATTAGTTTTAGAGCATTTACACATAAGTATGAGAAGATTGTTGCAAAGGTAGATTTTCAAGGTGGATAGAAATGCCAGTGTGTAATCAGTGTCTGGAAATCACTTCTAATACTAGCATATCAGAATATCTGGAGCCAAGACTAGAATCTCTCCTCTGACTACTTTATATTTTACAGGCACATCTAGATTGATCTAGGGCCATAAGACACCTCTAATAAAAAGGATAACAAGTTTCAGCAAAACTGTTCTAAAGCTGTTAAGTTCTAGATGGAAGCAAAAATGAAAGTGTTTAATGTAAAGCCTAGGTATTTGGTGACATTCTGTCTGATGGTGGCTAGCTAATGGTGCCAAAACCTGTGGGGTGTATGACAGTACCTCATTTTTCACCTGCTTGTAGATTTTCAACACTAAATTTTCATATTTATTTCTATATATTAAATTTATATTAACAGCCTCTGCTATCAGAGGATTTGCCAAGAGAGCTTCTGGCTGGAAACAGGTAACAGCACTGTGATAAGAACTCTACAAAAACTAAAAAAGAGTCTACCCTATACAATCCAAAATCCAGCTTTAATCAAAAATTTGTCAGTACTTATTTATTGAACACGGGTGATTTTACAGCACAAAAACAGCAAAAATAAGAAGAAAATATGGAAGCCAGTCATGGTAGTACATGCCTTTAAATTCCAGTACTCAGTGCTCAGGATGCAGAGGCAGGTGGATCCCTCTGAGTTCAAAGCCAGTCTGGTCTACACAGCAAGATCCAGGACAACTGAGGCTACATGGGTCCCTGTTTGAATATTTTTTTTTTTTTGAGACAGGGTCTCCCTGTAGCTCTGGCTGTCCTGGAACTCACTCTGTAGACCAGGCTGGCATCGAACTCACAGAGATCCGCGTGCCTCTGCCTCCCAAAGTGCTAGGATTAAAGGCGCGCACCACCACGCCTGGCATTTATTTATTTCTATATGTGTATCAATGTACTGTCTGCATGCAAGTCTGTGCACCCATGTCGTGCAATGCCGCGGAGGTCAGAAGAGGGTGTCGGATTCCCCTGGAACTGGAGTTCTCCTGGAATTGGAGTTTCAGATGGTTATCGGCCGCCATGTGGGTGCTGGGGATCGAACCCGGGTCCTCTGTAAGAGCGGTCAGCGCTCTTAACCACTAGGCCATCTCTCCAGCCACTGAATATTTTTTAATGAAGAAAAGATGAGTTTGCACATCAAGAATTTTGCTGTAACCCCTGTCTTCAGGAGTCTACAGTCTAATTGAAGGCACAGTATACACGAGGAAAAAAATAAATAGGAAGTGTATAACTTGAATGATACAACATAAACACAGGATAGATTGATGAGTTACTTTTTTCTATTGCATTTTCTAATAATAAAAGTGTTACAAGGGCCAGGAGAAGGGCTCAGCATGAACATGTATTTGCTGAATAACCCTGATCGTCTAAATGCAATCACAGGAACTTATAATGCAAAGATAAAAAACTGATTTGTACGAATATCATATGCACTAAATGGTCTTTTCAGTAACAAAGGGGAATGCAAATCTATTACAGAAAATTTCAAATAATATAGGAAAAAGGGAAATGAAAAGTATAAACTTTTCTCTTTCCCTCCTTTGGATATTCATGGACTGACAAACATCCACGGTCTTTCTCATGCACTGTTATTACATTACAAGCATTGAGACACTAGACCATTATCATTTAAGGTCTTCTTGATATTCTTAAATATCAAGCTAAGCAGCATCTGTCAGGACAATTTATCTAGATATCATCTACATATTCAAAGTTTCAAATTCAGCATTAAAAATAGTCAAAAAGCTTTATATTAGATTGGCTTTCCATGCCTGAGTGTCTGGTAGGTCTAGAAGAGGTCAGGATTCCTTTTCTTTAATATGTATGTATGCTTTGCCTGTGTTTAAGTACACCACATGCATAAAATGCCCAGAGTTCAAAAAACGGCATCATATCTTCTGGTACTGGTGTTGTAAACAGTTGTTCCCTACCTTGTGGGTGTTGAGAAGCAAACCTGGGTCCTCTGAAAGAACAGCCAGTGCTCTTATCCACCGAGCCACCTCTCCAGCCTGAAGTAGGGATTCTTGGCTTTGACTGAGGATGACACAAAGGAGGAATTCAGAGATAATCTTAGATGTCAGGTTGCCTGCGTTCAAATCCTAAGCTGTCACATGACATGCTTTTTTGTTTTCTTTGCATAAATTTTTATTGAATTTTTGTGTATTTCATACATAACATCTCAGTCTTAATCACCTTTATATTCCCTTCTCCACTGACACCAACCCACAGTGTCCCCCTCAACTGGGATATTTGTCTGTAAATATAAGGATACCTATTTTGCACTTAGTAAGAAGTTACCTTAGCCTAGGGATGTGACAGTCTTGGGAATTTCTCTAAGATCTATGACCACTCTAGCCATGTGTATCTGTATATGTTCATAGTACAAAACATGAGCTTCCTCCCATTGAGTGGACTTTAAGTATAATTATTTAGCCATTGAATGCTCCCAAGATAAAAGTGTTACTACTGCACCAATGACCTGACAGGCTTTTTACACCCCTATTAGATTCTATGTACTCATAAATATGCATGTATAAAATGAGGATAACAATAGCAACTTCTTCTAAGGTTATGACAAGAATCAAACAACGAGGGCTAACCCTCTTGTGAAAGATTGAATCTGTGTCTTCACTGGAAAATTAGTACAAATTATGGTGCTTATGACCCCCCCCAGTCCTTCTAATGGGCCAAACTTTAATACTAACCCATTGGAGACTAGGTTCCAACATAGCAATGTGGTGCATGGAAACTTGAAGTACATACCACCTAAACATGTCCCATATTGGCTCCAGGGTTTCTACCAAGGGAAAAATGCCTCTATCTATTGTGTTTTTACATTAAATGTCACCTATGATTGACATTTTAAAATGTGTGTAACCAAGTATCTATTTACTAGTAAAATATGTATTAAAAATTATTCTATGGTTTTCCCAGAATGATGTCACATAGCACTTTAAAATGCCATTAAAAAGATTATCATTCTCTGATGAGTCTTCTCTAAAACCCCAGGAGGGCCTGAAGCTTGGCAGGAATAAGGCCAGGACATTGACAGAGGGTTCTTGGGATCCAGAATGTCTCATTCCCTTCCACGCTCCTATTTGCATAAAATTGGAACTTGAGCAGTCGTAAATTTCTCTCAGGTCATGAGCCTCATGATGGCAGTATAGTAAAACCTAGCTCAGGAGATCATGTTTGAAGGAAATGGCAAGATACAATGAAGGTAGTAGCTGTTGACCACACAGGGGGGAGTGCTCAGGAGGCATTAGCCCCATAAGTTATATCTTGCTAAGCTTTTGGCAACAAGGACATCCATTTGAATAGCCATCACTCTCCATCTTTCTTCCTTGGGATTTAGATTCCCCAATTAAAGGATTTTGTGATTTATAGCAGTGCTAGTTATGCTTAGCAATTTATTCTGTCTCCCCTATAATTAGTTGAGGAGATTAGAGCAAGCTTTCTTATCATTGAAAAGTCTGATCTTCAAAGATCCAGTAAGCATAAGAAGGGGGATGAGATGAAATCAGTCCCCTCTGTTAACCAATCCTCTCTCCCATACACTGGAAGGGAAAACATGTTTTCTTAGGGTGGCATTGGCTGGGGATGCTTTACACTAGAGATTTTAAGATTCAAATGAAAAGATTGAAAATCCGTGGGAGCATTATGAAGTACATACCACATCTATTGGGAGCACTACTGATCTCCACAAAACAGCATAGACCATGGACAGTAGTCATGTGTTCAGAAGACATTGAACATCCTACATGAGCTAGTGCCTCTTTGAAGAGTCACAATATCTATGACAGCTGTTGTATGTGCTCCACTCCACCCATTCAACTTTAAGAGCTTTACAATGTTGAGATCAAAGCTATGAAATGTTTTCTGAAAGTTAACATTTCTTTGTTTTAAAAAATCTAAGATATGGGTGGTGGGTGCTAGGATGGGCCTGCACAGGCCTGCATGCCATAAAATCCACCTGGACAACTAGGCATGGAGTGTCTGCAGCTTGGCTATCTTTCTATTCATACATGCAGTTCCTCTCTATGATTCCAGCATTTGGTGGAAGGTGCCAGGATGGGCCCACACAGGCCTGCACACCAGTAAATCCACCTGGGAAACTGGGCATGGAGTGTGTGCAGCCTGGATGTCTTTCTATCCATGCATGCAGTTCCTCTCTATGGTTCTAGCATTGGGAAGGTGCTGGGATGGGCCCCCCACAGCAAAAGAAACAATCAATGAAGTAAAGAGAAAACTCACATATGACAGAGCATTAATGTCCAGAATATATAGACTACTCAAAAAAAAAAAAAAAAAGAAGAAAAAAAATGACCTACTCAAAAGATGGAGTAAAAAGCTGAACGGAGACTTCAGTGAGGAAGTAAAGATCACTGAGAAACATCTTAAAAATTGTTCAACATCATTGATAATTAAGGAAATACAAATGAAATCCACTCTCATATACCATCTCACTCTAATAAAACTGGCTAAGATCAAGAAAACAAAAAACACCAAATGCTGGAGAGGTTGTGGGGAAAGGGGAACATTCAACCACTGCTGGTGGGAATGTAAACTTGTGCAACCATTATGGAAAGCAATGTGGAGAACCCTTAAAATACTCAAAATGAGCCTACCACCTGAGCCATTCATACCACTCCTGGGTATATACCTACAAGACTCATCCTACCACAAAGATACATACACAGTTATGTTTATTGCAGCTCTCTTCACAATAACAAGGAGCTGGAACAGACCCAAAGCACCTCGACTGATGACTGGATAACAAAAATGTGGTACATCTACACAATGGGGTTCTATGCAGCAGTAAAGAAAGATGACATCATGAGCTTTGCTGGTAAATGGATGGAACTCAAAGCCATTATGCTAAGTGAAGTAACACAGTCCCAGAAAAAAAAAAAAAAAAAGATGAATGGTTTCCCTCATTTGTGGATGCTAACACCAAATACCCAGTTGGCAGGCAAACTGAGCAAATTTATTATTATTTTTCATTGTATCTGAAAGCAACTGTGCTATTCCAATGTGAATCTCTTAATGGGCTCTAAAATTGTCCTACCACTTGTATTCACACATTGTAAATACCATATATGGATGGAGTATATGTATTGTATTAGTCAGGGTTCTCTAAAGAAACAGAAGAAACAGGATGAATATATATAGCTATATACAATTTATTGAATTGCTCACGTGACAGAGTTCAAGGATTCCAACAGTAGCTGCACCACACTGGAAAGGCCGAGATGAGAATCCAGGGAACTGCTCAGTCCGCAAGGCTGGATGTCTCAGTAGTCCCAATCCAGTGCTGAAGGCCCAAATGGGTTCCAGGAGATCTGCCAGTCTCAGTACACTCTGGGATCTGAAAGGTTGATCACAGCAGCAAAACAAACTCACCAGATGAGAGAGGCAAGCCGCAGGAAAAAAAAAGGGACCAGCTCCTTCTGTCGTGACCTTAAATACTGCCTGCCGGCAGAAGGTAACGCCCACATTTGGGGTGGGCCATCTGGGTTGAGGTGGTCCAATCAGAAGACCCTTTTTCTCTTATTTGTTCCTTAGTCCAGTCAAGTTGACACCCAGGATTAACCATCACATGTATCGATATTCTAAAATTAAAAAATGTAAAGTTACACATCTTTTTACCTGCATGCAAATTTTATTGTTAAAATGTGAATCTCTAGATGTGTTTAGGAATTAACCTATAGTTTAATTTCAGAATTTGTCACTTTGATTTATTTGTGGAGTGTATATATGCAAATTTTGGAATAATATAAAATTCAAGGGAACAAAAAAAAAAGAGAGAAACATAATAAAAAAACTGACCAAAACAATAAGCTTGTGCATCAAAAAGGTTATAAAAGACTGAGAAAAAGATGCAAGACAGGACTTAACATGTATGACAGAGTCCATGAGCTCTGGCAGGGGGCGGGGGGACATAAGGGGTGGTCATGAATGGGGGAATGAGACTATATTTGATTGAGAAATGTTGTATGAAATGACCTCAATAAAAATTAACTTGAAAAAAATAAATCTAGATAGGCCGAATATACCCCAATGGATGAACTTCCACCAAAGAACATCTGAGTAAAATATTTGACTGGATGGGACTTAACATGTATGGCAGAATACATGAGACCCAGTGTGTGTGTGTGTGTGTGTGTATGTGTGTGTGTGTGTGTGTGTGTGTGTGTGTGTGTGTGTGAAGGGGGAAGACATGGATGAGGGATGGATCTACAGTTGAATAAGAACTGTTTGGACTTGAGTGCACAGAGCTTAGATGAGGGATTTCCCAGGACCACCTGAAGCACAGGTAGGAGCCGGGCACTTCAGTCAGGCAGATTGTTTGATATTCCTACCTGGCCCATTGGATAATTCTCTTATTGGTTTGATTCAATCATCTCTTGTGGCTGTAGGGGCAGAGTCATCCTGCTAGCTGGAATAAAAGGTGGGCCTGTTGACTCTGTGAGACTTGAGTGCACAGAGCTTAGATCAGGGATTTCCCAGGATCACCTGAAGCACACAGTGCAGGCATAACCCCCCCACACGCCAACTGGAATTGCCAAGGGAATGTCCAAGTGGATTCTTTGGAGAACCTTCAAAACAGAAAGGGAAGAGTGAGTCAGACATCCAATAGAAAGTCTAAAATTTAGACAAGTCGACACTCCATAAGCAAGGAGAAAAGCTCAAACAAACAAACAAACAAACAAACAAACAAGCATGAAGGCATCTGAAGCAGGCAAGCAAAGCAAGCCTTCAACACAGGGAAGAGGCATTTGGGATTTACATTGGAATACAGGCAAAGAGAAATCCACATGCCAGGGACACAAAGAAGGGACAACATGGGAAAGGTGCAGGATAATTCCACACCAAGCTCTACCAACCCTGTGGGAGATTCCTACATTGAGATCATGCTGGGGATTGCCCAGGACATAGATACTGGAGAACAATTGACATATTCAAAGAAATAAAAGAATTTAAGAACAAGTCAGAGAACTAAGGAGAGAGAATGAAAACCTCAAAAAGGACCTAGAGAGAGAGAATGACAAACTGCGAAAGGAGGTGGAAACATGAAAACATCCCATGTTGAAAAAAGAAAAGGAAACCAAGCAGCAAAGCAAAAGCTACAGGAAGATATTGAGAAGCTCCAAAAGGAAGTGGAAATATTAAAGAAATCACAAGATGAAATGAAAAAGGAAATCAAACACTCATCCAATCAAGAGGAAAGGAAGAGAAAAGGCCTCAGAAGTAGAATGGAGGAAGAAGAACAAAGAATATCAGACCTGGAAGATAACACAGAACAACTAAAAACTTCAAGTAAAGATTATGAATAGTTTAAAAATACACAAAAGTGGAAAAACCAGGAATTTGGGACACTATGAAAAGATCAAACCTCCACATCATAGGAATAGAGGAAGGAGAAGAATCCCAAGAGAATGGTATTGATCAGATCTTCAACAGAATAATAGATGAAAATTAAAAAAATAAAAATAGACAAACCCATACAACTACAAGAAGCACTTAGAACTCCAGACAAGATCAGAAAATAAACTTTCCATGCCATATCATAGATAAAACGCTAGACACCCAAAACCAAGAGAAAATTCTGAAAGCCACAAGAGAAAAACAAGTTACATATAAAGGGAAACCTATCAGAATTACAACTGACTTCTCAGTGCAAACTATGAAAGCAAGAAGAACGTGGAGCAAAGCATTCCCAGTGTTAAAGGATTATAGATGCCAACCCGGGTATAATATCCAGCAAAAATGTCGATTATAGTTGAAGGAGAGAGAAAAATCTTCCATGACATAAACAAGATGAAAGAATACGTGTCCAGAAAACCAACCCTTCAGAGAATACTTGAAGCAATTCAAAGGACAGAAGAAAGGAACACCTATCCCCAGGCACCTAGAAAGAGAAATTAATGAAAGCATAACTGCAGAAGTAGAAACCTAGACCAAAAATGCAAATGAATAATAAGGCAAAAGGAAGCAACACACATGTTTAGTTATAACCTTATATATTAATGAACTAAAATTCCCAATCAAAAGACATAGACTGGGAGATTGGATTAAGAAACAGAACCCATCTATATGCTGTCTATAAGAAACGCATCTTACCTTTAAGGTACCACCTTAAAGTTAAAGGTTGGAAAAAATATTCCAAGCAAATCGTACAAAAAAGAAAGCAGGTGTTGCAATTTTAATATCAGACAAAATAGACTTCAAAGTAAAAGAAATCAGAAGAGAAAAAGAAGGCCATTACATTTTTATCAAAGGAAAAATTGGCCATGAAGATTTCACAATTATGAATATATATGCACCAAACTCTGGTGCACCAAACTTTATAAAGACAATTCCCCAGGACCTCAAGGCACAGATTAACTCCAGTACACTCATAGAAGGGGAAATCAATACCCCACTGAGCCCTTTGGACAGGTAAACCATACAAAGAATAAACAGAGATACATCTGAACTGAATGATACTATACACCAAATGGACTTCACAGACATCTACTGAATATTCCACCCTAATACCAGAGAATACACGTTCTGCTCAGCACCCCATGGAACATTCTCCAAAACTGACCACATACTGGAACACAGAAGAAACCTACACAAATACAAAAGGATTGAAATAATTTCATGCATTCTATCAGAGCACAGTGCAATAAAGCTCATCATCAATACCAGGATAAGTCCTACTATCTAAAAGAACACATGGAGACTAAACAACACACTCCTGAGTAATTAATGGATCAAGGAAGAGATAAGGAAATAAAATCATTCCTGAATGACAATGATAATACAACACCACGAAACCTATGGGATACTATAAAAAGCAGTCCTAAGAGGTAAGTTTATAGCCCTGGCTGCCTACATTAGAAAAACAGAAAGAGCACAAGTGAACGACCTAACACTGCAGCTAAAAACACTTGAGAGGCAACAACAAATGAACCATAAACGCAACAGACAGGAAGAAATAACAAAAATCAGAGCAGAAATCAATGAAATAGAAACAAAGGAAACAATACAAAAAATTAATGAATCCAAAAGTTGGTTCTTTGAAAGAAAAAACGAGATAGACAGACCTCTAGCCCAGTAAACCAAAAGAAAGAAGGAACAATTCCAAATTAATAGAACCTGTGATGAAAGGGGAAATATCACAACAGACAATGAAAAGATCCAGACAATCGTACAGGAATACTTCAAAACCTATACTCTACTAAGTTTGGAAAACCTAGAAGAAATGGATGAATATCTGAAATCCTGGGAATCACCAAAGCTCAACCAAGAAGAGATCGAGAGCTTAAACAGACCCATAATATATGAAGAAACTGAAGATTTAATAAAAAACCTCCCAACTACAAAATTCCCAGGCCCAGATAGTTTCATGGCAGAATTCTATAAACTATTTCAAAAAGACTTACAACCATTATTATTCAAATTGTTCAGAAGGATACAAACAGGGAATTCTCCCAAATTCCTTATATGAAGCCAGCTTCACTCTAATACCAAAACCAGGCAAAGATATAACCAAAAAGGAGAACTATAGACCCATCTCATTAATGAACACAGATGCCAAAATTCTAAACAGGATACTGGCGAACCTCATACAGACCCACATCAAGAAGATCACCCATCATGACCAAGTTGGATTCATACCAGACATCCAGGGATGGTTCAACATATGAAAATCAATAAATATCATAAAACATATAAATGGACTGAAAGACAAAAACCATACAATCATCTCAATTGACAAAGAAAAAGCCTTTGACAAAATCTAGCAACCCTTCATGCTTAAAGTCATAGAGGGAATTGGATTGGAGGGATCATTCCTCATTGTAAACAAAGCCATATACAGGAAACCCACAGCCAATACCATCCTAAACAGGGAAATGACAGAAACATTCCCTTTAAAGGTAGGAACTCAGCAAGGCTGCCCCCTGTCACCACTCCTCTTCAATATAGAGCTTGAAAGCTAGGGCAATAAGACAAGAAAAAGAAATTAAAGGAGTGCTAATTGGAAAAGAAGAAGTCAAGCTATCCTTTCTTGCTGATGATATGATTGTTTACTTAAAGGATGCTAAAAACTCCACCAGAAAACTGCTAGAAATGATTAAGAGCTTCAGTAAAGTGGCAGGATACAAAATTAACCTAAAAAATCAGTAGCCTTTCTTCACACCAACATCAAGCAACTGAAGAAGGAATTGAAGGAGACCTTCCCACTCACGATAGCCTCAAAAACCATAAAATACCTAGGAACAAACCTAACCAAAGACCCCAAAGATTTCTACAAAACAAAAATTTTAAACCCCTGAAGAAGGAAATTGAGGAAGACATCAGAAGATGGAAAAATCTCCCATGCTCATGGATTGGGTAAATTAATATAGTAAAAATGTTCATTCTACCCAAACTCTTGTAAAGATTTAATGCAATCCCAATTAAAATCCCCAAGAGTTTTTTCATAGGCTTGGAAAAATGTGTTTAATTTCATTTGGAAAAACAAAAGACCCTGAATAGCCAAAACAACCCTGAGTGAAAAAACCAATACAGGGGGGATCTCTATACCAGATTTCAAACTATACTACAGGGCTATAGTCATAAAAATAGCTTGGTACTGGCACAAAAACAGACCTGTTGACTAATGGAACAAAACTGAAGATCCAATCTTCAGCACATATAATTTCAGCCACCCCTTATTTGACAAAGGGGCCAAGAAGACACAATGGAGAAAAGACAGCATTTTCAGCAAATGGTTTTGGCAAAACTGGATCACCACTTGTAGAGAATGAAATTAAACCCCTACCTCTCACCCTGTAAAAAAGTCAACTCCAGATAGATCAAAGACCTCAAACTTGAAACCCCAAACTCTGAAGGAGATAGAAGAAAAAGTTGGCAGCAGACTACAGACATAGGCATAGGAAAAGGCTTCCTAAATCAGACAGCAACTGCACAAGAATTAAGGTTGACAATTGACTAATGGAGCCTCATTAAACTCAAAAGCTTCTGGACATCAAAAGAAACAATCAAGGAAGTGGAGAGAAAACCCACAAGTGGGAGGAAACCTTCACTGCAGAAACATCTGACAAAGCATTGATTTCCAGAATATATAAACTCAAAAAACAAAGAAGAAAGAAAACAAATGACACACTCAAAAGATGGAGCAAAGAGCTGAACAGATACTTCAGAAGTGAGGAATTAGAGATGGCTGAGAAACATCTAAAAAGTGTTCAACATCACTAATTATTAAGGAAATGCAAATTAAAACCACTTTAAGATAATCATCTCACTCCAATAAGACTGGCTAGGATCAAGAAAACAAGTGATACCAAGTGCTAGAGAGGTTGTGGGTAAAGGGGAACACTCATCCACTGCTTGTGAGAATGTGAACTTGTACAGCCACTGTGAAAAGCAGTGTGGAGAACCCTTAGAAGACTTGGAATGAACTTGCCACCTGACCCAGCCATACCACTCCTGGGTATGTACCCACAAGATTCATCTTACCACAGAGATACATGCACAGCCATGTTTATTGCAGCTCTCTTTACAATAGCAAGGAGCTGGAACCTACCCAAGTGCCCCTCAACTGACAAGTGGGTAGAGAAAATGTAGTACATCTACAAAACGGAGGTCTGTGCAGAGGTAAAGATAGATGACATCATGAACTTTGCAGGTAAATGGATGGACCTAGAAGATATCATGCTGTGTGAAGTAACACAGTCCCAGAAAAACAAATGATGAAAGGTATCCCTCCCCTGTGGATGCTAGCACCAGTTACATAATTTTATAGCAAACTGAGCAAAGTTAATGTGATCTGAAAACAACTGTGCACTTATATTGTAGAATCCCTTAAAAAATAAACAAATAAAAATATAAAAAAAAGAGAAGAACGAAATGTCCTAGAAAAAAAGTGCCATTGTATGATATGTACAAGAGCTCAGTAAAAAATAATTTAAAAAATCTAATCTATGCCAAATTTCTTTGGGAGTTCATATCTGTATTAAGATATGTATCAGCATTTTGCATAAGGCAGTGTACCTGTGCTTGGTTATATCAACTATTTAATTTAAGAGTGGTTAGATCCTGGGGAAATTAGACTCTAAATACAAATATTATTTTTTCCATCTCATGTATTTCCTACTTTTTTTTTTTGGTCTTTTCGAGACAGGGTCTCCCTGTAGCCCCAGCTGTCCTGGAACTCACTCTGTAGACCAGGCTGGCCTTGAACTCACAAAGATCCACCTGCCTCTGCCTCCCAAGTGCTAGGATTAAAGCCATGCACCACCATGCCCTGCTTTCCTCAATCTGTAATGCCTACTAAATGGGTGTTAAATAGACATTCAAAGAATATATTCTCTATAAACTTGTGTACTTGTCTTTCATGGAAATCAAAAGTATGAATTTCAATCTAAATTGTCTTTACTCCAGTTACCCTTTAAAAATATTAGTGAGGATTGGGAATGGAATCCTTTAATAACCAGAATATTTAGGAATATTAGAGACCATTTGAAGTTTTGTCATTCCATAGGAAAACATAACTGGAATTCCAAAATACATGAACTTGCCTTTCCCTCAACTTAATATGAATAACAAGGAAACTGGTTAGTTTACTGTGTCCTGAGTTTCACAACCATACTTTACTGTATAATTGTATTATTCGCTTTTATACAGTTGTGACTAGACCAATTGACAGAAGCAACATAAAGGAGGAGAGATTAATTTTGGCTTACTGTCTCAGAGGGATTCACTCCATTGTAGAAGGTAAGAATGGAGAAATGGCTCAGCCCAAAGCAATCAGAGCATATGGTACAGGTTTTTCACATGGCAGCAGACCAAGAAACAGAGTGCAAATTGAAAAAGAACTTGGGGCAGGTTTATTTTCAAAGGCCTGCAGCTAGCGATCTCTGCTAGCCAAGCTTCGCCTCCTAAGTATTCTACTATCTTCCAAAATGACACTACCTGCTAGGGAATAGCTATTCCCTATTACAGTGCCCTGTAAGAAGCATTCCTGGTCCAACTGTAACAGACGCTCAGAATTTTGTTGGTTTGGGGCTGGGTATAGAGCAGGCTGCCCACAGGCTCAGACACATCACCAGTCCTATACCTGAGTACTTATGTTGTTGTTTGTGTTTGCTGCACATGAGTGGATGTTTTTTGTTGTTGTTGCTGTCATCAGTGAATGTATTGATAAAATTATTCATTCTCTGTTATGCTTTATAAGGAAAAAAATTGTTCCTTGCAGTGACAAAAAAAATGTCAATTATACTTATCCCTAAAGAGAGAATAAAACACACAGATCACTCTTTCTTTCATACCACCAAAATGTTTTCATCTTAAATAAAGCCCTTTCCCTCTTAAGTAATATAAATACCTTGTAATCTTATGCATAGAAGCACATGACATTAAAAGGCCATTTAAGTGATTATTGGTAGCTAAATAATTGTTGAGACATGGAATGGTAGATGCTAAAATTCTGTATTAAAAACTTGCTTGTACCCATGCAGAGGAGAGGAGCTGTCTGTCACTGTTTGTGTCCTGTCACACAGAAAACAAACTGAGGGAACAGTTCCTGCTGCCTAGTAGTGATGACTCCAGACTAACATATTGGCTGTGGCCTAAGACAATAGCATGCTCTGGGATGTTGAAGGTCAGAGCACTCACATTAAAATAACTTCATGTCAGAGCCTTTGACATTACTGAAGTCATCAAATTTTTCCTGTGTCAATGAATAAATAACCGAGTCTCATGAATATTTCTTTGTTTTGAGGAAACAAGAAGAATCAAGATAGAGAATAATAATGGTCTCAAAGCTTATTTTATGGAATACACACACACACACACACACACACACACACACACACACACACACGGAAGGCTTTAAGATGAGAAACTCAAAAGAGTTCTAATGAGCTTGTTACCTAACCTGCTTCCATCCCATCCTACTAAACAGAGAAAGTATATCTTAGAATATCTTAGAAATGTCTAGATTAAATATCTTTCTCTCCTGCTGATTCCCTTTAATCCCCCATCCCTCCCCTCTTCTTTCATTTTATAATATATGTTTGGATTTTGATAATGGGTATGGGTTAAATATAATAACATCAGGAATACTACTTATCATTTGAGAATTTGATACAAAGTTGTATCTTGTCACGTTAAATTATCTATGTTTTTCATTGCAGCACTTTCTTAATATTAGCTATCAATTACTGAGAACTTACTGATTTAAGTGTTTTATACCTATTAAATTATTTAATAGGCATAAAAGCCTTATGAAGTGCTGTTTTTCTAGCATTTTATACATACATACTAAAATAAAGAGGTGGGGTGCATTGCCTAGTCTCACCCCATGATAGAGCCAGGATAATGACCTAAGGAGTCTAAAACCAGAGCTTATCCCCAAGGTCATCAAGTATGAGATGGGCCCCAATATTATCTAAGTGAAAAGTACATGCTGTCCTTTTCTTTTGTTCCTTTCTTCTTTGTTTTTGGTCTCTTCTGTTTCTTGTCTCTCTTTTTTATTTCATTCTCTCTGTCCCTCTGTCTGTCTCTGTCTCTATTTTAATTATTTCATTCTCTCTTTCTCTGTGTCTGTCTCTGTCTCTATTTTAATTTTTCTGAAGACTCAGGAAATATTGCCAAAGTCCACCAATCTCATAGAACTTTTAAATTTTTGCCTTAGACCATTGGGTCTGTTATAACAAAATATAAGTCAGTAGCTTACAACACACAAAAAACAAACAAGCAAAACTAGACATCTATTTCCCATAGTGCTGGAGGGTAGGAAGTCCAAGTTCAAGCACTGAAAGATGTAAGGTCTGGTAAAGACCCACCTTCTTACTTCCATATGGCATCTTCTAGCTGTTCTTGCATCCTTCTCACAGGACACTCATCCTGCATATGAGGGACCCATCCTCATTACTTAATCACTTCAAAAAGGCTATATCTCCTGATACTATCACTCAGAGAGATATGTTTTCAACATGTGAACTTAATCCATAGAAATGCTAACTCAAGGCTTATTTTACAGATATTTTCAAACAAGAATATAGATAAGACCTATTTGAAATTTATTTTACCTTTCATTTAACTCCCTCTCAAGACAACTGCTTGACAGGTGCTGACAAACTGGGGGGTCCCCCACCCCCACTGTCTGCTGCTCAGGAACAATTTCACTGCCCTCCTGAGAGCTTTTATTGGAAACTCAGTGTTTGAAGTTCATACGGAGTTTGGTTTTGATAAATGCTCAAATACCATGAAACAAATATAAATTTTCCCATCATAATGGTGAGAAAGCATAGGGTACTCCCAAGGCCACAGTGACTGGCCCAGTAGCAGATCTCTTTTGATGTATGCAAAAGTATAAAGGGGCCACTACTCACCTACCTTAGCATCCCAGGGACAGTTGTCTAAAATGGTCTGCTTCCCAGCACCCTGGAAAGAGACTCCTCTGCCCCCTCACCTGCCCCACTTCAAGCCTATATATCAACAGAGTCCACAGAAGTCTGTTAACTCTTAGTGAGCCAAGTGACAGGAGCCTGTTAACTTTTAGTGAGCAGAATGTTTTGTCCTAAATGGACAAAGGCGGTCACTACACCATCCCACTTGAATTCTAATATCTTCCCTCTTGAACTCTTTAGTGGTAGGTTTGTGGGTCTAAGAAATTGCTAAATCATGCACTGAACTTGAATCTAGTCAGTAGACTAGGAAATGATCCTCAGATGTTGAAACTCCTAGTCAAGGTTCATAGAGACAAGAATCATCTGATCCCATCCAGAACATTTTGACAAATGGATTTGCAGATTTCTCAGGAATCTTAAAAGTTTCAAAAACCAAAGGAGGACAAGAAGCCCTGCTCTGAACCTGAAGACTAATTACCTAGGGACCTTTTACAAGCCTTTTACAGACTCGCCATAGCTCAGCTACTTCACTGTCAATTCATAATACTTGTTTTTTCCCCCTTTGTGAAAAGCTTCAAAGGGTAAAGGTTGAATAACATAAAGGTTGCACATTCATTGGATATTAGTAGAGATTCACATTTTCTCTTCTTGAGAGACATTCTGAAATATACTCATGAAGTTTCGTTGGAGAAAAATCCTCAATTTCATTTTTGTACTGCTTTACAACATTTTCTTTTTCCAAGATATTTTAGTATTCTGTCCTTATTGCTTTCTGAAAATTGTTATTCCAATTTGTCTCATTAGACATAACATTTTAAATTAAGGATAAGGGAAAACAATAACTATGCACTTCTGCTTATCATCATAGGAATGGAAGATGAACCAAACCAGAAAACATTTAAATGACATGCTTATTAACCAGGCTGTTTTTAAACCTCAGAAGGTGATGTTTTAAAAGCAAAGCAGATTTTCTAAAGAAATGGCCAATGCTATGAATCTGTACCAGAATCACACTCCAATACTAGAACATTTCCTTCAGAAAAAGAATTCCAGTTAATGTGGATTGTCCTCTAAAATAGAAGGTTGTGACAAGCACCAAACACAATACCATGATGTTGTCTCATTGTTCTCCTCATGAGGAGCATCGCATACACATGTATACAAACAAATAACACATTATAGCCACAAGTAGGCTTCAGGCTGCTTAGAGACAAAACTGAAGGAACATCTGTCTGCTATCATGCATCCTAGTGACTATGGTTCTTTATGACTGCAAGCATATAACAAATAAGTACAACTTATATGTCATTAGCTAAATCATTGAATAAAAATTCAGTCATAAAGACAGTGACAGGGTGGGCCTCTAGGCAGGTGGATTCCAGGACCTTTCTGGCCCAGGCACTTCTGCCGCAGGGTTCCAAGACCATCTGATCCCTGTTGTTTCCAGCCCAGGGTTCCAGGACCATCCAAGTCCCATCACATCAGGTGCAGGGTCTCTGGAGCTGCTCCATCTTCCAGACCAGATCAGGTAAGGCGCTATGGTCATCTGGTCACCTTGGTGGTGACAGGATTGGCCAGGCAAAAACCAGTGCCGCCCACCCCCCTTGTGGCCATCCTGCTGGGAACAGAGAAGAAACAGTTGAATTTCACATCAGACTAAAAGCAACAAATCAAATCCACATGCCAAGAGCACAAAGGAAAATCACCAACATAGGAAAAGCAATAAAATCTAACAGTCTTATAGAAGACAACTACAATGAGTTCTCCATGGAGATAAACCAGGACACAGATCTCAAAAGAACATTAATAGACATACTCAAATAAATGAAGGGAGAGAATAACAAACTTAGGAATGAAATGGAAACACTGAAAGGATCCCATGCTGAAATGAAACAGGAAACTGACCAGCTAATCAAGGAGGATCTAGAAGGAGAGAATGACAAACTTCAAAGGGAACAGGAAATACTAAAGAAATCACAGGATGAAGCAAAAAACGAAATTGCACACTCATCCAATCAGCAGAAAAGATGGGAGAAAGCCTTAGTAACAGATTGGATGAAGCAGAAAGTAGAATATTAACACTGGAAGAAAATGTGGAATAACTGCAATGCTCAAAGAGTATGAAAAAAATTTTAAATCACAAGAGTGGAACAATCAGGAAATATGGGACTCTATGAAAAGATCAAACCTCCACATCACAGGGATAGAAGAAGGAGAAGAAACCCAGGACAAAGGTATTGATCAGATCTTCAACAGAATAATAGAAGAAATTTTCCCCAAACTGAAAAATGATAAACCCATACAAATACAAGAAGCATAGAGAACACCAAAAAGACAAGATCAGAAAAAGAATAGCCCACACCATATCATAGTTAAAACACTAGACACCCAAACAACAACAAAATCCTGAAGGCCACAAGAGAAAAACAAGATACATATAAAGGAAAACCTGTCAGAATTACAGCTAATTTTTCATGCAAACAAAAAGCCTGAAGAACTTGGATCAAAGTATTCCCAGTACTAAATGACTATAGATGGCAACCCAGATTACTATAACCAGCAAAAATGTCAATTATAGTTGAAGGAGAAAGGAAAATCTTTCATGGCATAAACAAGATGAAAGAATTCATGTCCAGGAAACCAATGCTTCAGAAAATACTAGAGGCAATTCAAAGGTCAAAGGAAAGGAGCAACTATCCCCAAGCACTTAGAGAGCGTAAGGAATAAAAATATAACTGCAGAAATATGAACTTAGGCCAAGAATGTAAACAGAAAATAAGGCAAAAAGAAACAGCACATATCTCTCAACAATAACTTTAAATATTAATGGGCCAAATTCCTCAATCAAAAGAAATAGACTGGGAGAATGGATTAGGAAACAGAATCCATCTGTATGCTGTCTATGAGAAACCCATCTTACCCTCAAGGATAGGCACAACTTAAAGTGAAAAGATGGAAAAAATATTCCAAGCAAATGGTACCAAAAAGCTTACCTGAGAAGACTTTGACACCTTAAACAGAAGCATAATATATGAGGAAGCTAAAAATATAATAGTAAACCTCCCAACTAAAAAATGCCCAGGCCCAGATGGTTTCATGGCAGAATTCTATAAAACATTTAAAGCGGACTTACAACCATTATTACTAAAACTGTTGAGAAGGATACAAGCAGAGGGAAAACAAGAATCTCTCTAAAACCCAAGCCAGGGAAAGATACAACCAAAAAAGACACATCTCATTAATGAGCACAGATGCAAAAATTCTCAGCAAAACACTCGCAAACTGCATACAGACCCACATCAAAAAGATCATCCATCATGGCCAAGTTGAATTCATACCAGAGATATGGGGATGGTTCAGCATATGTAAATCAATAAATATCATAAAACACATAAATGGACAGAAAGACAAAACCACACAGCAACCTCAATTGGCAAGAAAAAGCCTTCAACAAAATCCAGCATCCCTTCATGCTTAAAACCTAGATGGAATTGGACTGGAGGGAACATTCCTCAATGTAATCAAAGCCATATACAACAAACCCTCAGCCAACATGATCCTAAATGAGGAAAAGTTAGAAGCATTACCCTTAAAGGCAGGAGCATGGCAAGGCTGTCTCCTATCACCAATCCTCTTCACTACAGTGCTTGAACACTTGCTAGGACAATAAGGCAAGAAAGGGAAATTAAAGGAGTACTAATTGGAAAAGAGGAAGCCAAACTATCCCTCTTTGCAGATGATATGATTGTTTACCTAAGGGACACGAAAACCTCTACCAGAAAACTCCTAGAAATGATTAAGAGTTTCAGTAAAGTGGCAGGATACCAAATTAACTTACAAAAATCATTAACCTTTCTTTAAATCAACAGCAAGCAACTGGAGAAGGAATACAAGAAGACTTTCCCACTCACAATAGCCACAAAACAATAAAATACCTAGGAACACCCAAATGAGGTATATATATATATATATATATATATATATATATGCAATACAAGTTGGAGAAAAAAATGGAATTTCCATGTTAAAGCATCACTGTATTTTGATTATTTTTTTGGTGTCACAAGTTTAACTTATGTTACTTTGATGCTATGTGTACTCTAAAGTTCAACTTAAAATAAAATAAAAACTAGGAACAAACTTAACCAAAGACACCAAATATCTTTACAACAAAAATTTTAAACCTCTGAAGAAAACATCAGAAGATGGAAAGACCTCCCATGGTCATGGATTGGAAAAAATAATAGTAAAAATGTCCTTTCTACCCAAATTGATATACATATTCAGTGTGATCCCAATTAAAATCCCCAAGAGTTTCTTCACAGACTTGGAAAAAAAATCCTTAAATTCATATGGAAAAACAAAAGACACCGAATAGCCTAAGCAACCCTGAACAAAATGTGCAATACGGAGGGGATCACTATACCAGACTTCAAACTATATTACAGGGCTATAGCCATAAAAATGGACTGGTACTGGCACAAAAACAGGCCCATAGACCAATGGAACAAAACTGAAGATCCAAACGCGAGCTCATACAATTTCAGCCACCTCATATTTGACAAAGGGCCAAAAAGTCTCAGTGGAGGAAAGACAGCATCTTCAGCAAATGGTGCTGGCAAAACTGGAGCACCATTTGTAGAAGAAGAAAATTAAACCCCTACCTCTCACCCTGTACAAAAATCAACTCCACATGGATCACAGACCTCAATATGAAACCCAAAACTATGAAGGTGATAGGAGAAAATATTGGCAGCAACCTACAAAACATAAGCATAGGAAAAGACTTTCTAAATCAAACAGCAGCTGCACAGGAAATAAGGTCAACAATTGACAAGTGGGATCTCATTAAACTCAAGAGGTTGGGATTCTTTTCTTTAACATTTTTTAAAATTTTTTAAATTTTATTTATTTTGGTATGTGTATGAATGCACTGTCTGCATGCAGGTGTGTGCACCCGTGTCATGCAATGCCAAGGAGGTCAGAAGAGGGTGTCAGATTCCCCTGGAACTGGAGTTCTCCTGGAATTGGAGTTTCAGACAGTTTTCAGCCGCCATGTGGGTGCTGGAGATTGAACCGGGTCCTCTGTAAGAGCAGTCAGCACTCTTAACCTCTAGGCCATCTCTCCAGCCCCGAGGTTGGGATTCTTTAAGAGTGGCAATGGGCAATGTGCATAAGATACAGCTCTTGAGAAATGTAGGCTATCCAGCAGGCTCAAGATATGTATTCATATTCTATTCATATTCTTTTTACCTACATGCATCTTTACTGTTAAAATGTGAATCTCTAAATGTGTTTAGGAATTAACCTATAGTTTAATTTCAGAATTTGTAATTTTGATTTATGTGTGGAGTGTATATATGCATATTTTGGAATAATATAAAATTAAAGGGAACAAAAAGAGAGAAAAACATACTCAAAAAACTGACCAAAACAGTAAACTTGTGCATAGAAAAGGTTATAAAAGATTGAGAAAAAGATGCAAAACAGGACTTAACATGTATAACAGAGTCCATGACCTCGGTGGGAGTTGGGGGGATGTAAAGGGTGGGCATGGATGGTGGAATGAATCTAGATTTGATTGAGAAATGTTGTATGTAATGCATTCAATAAAAAATTAAAAAATAAAAGTTTTAAAAAATTGTAAAAAAAAAAAAGAAATGTACTTCTTAAAACAATAAGATGAAAACTTTTGAGGCAGGCATTCAGTATTGGAATATCATCACTGCTATTTACTAGGCATGTGACTGATAAATTCCCCAAGATATAGAAGATACATATCATTAAAGGGAGATAATGTTAATCTCTCCCCCATTAAAAAAAAAAAACATAGAAAACAATGTCATAGCCCCAAAGCAACAAAGACCTTGCTACGGTGTGACATTAAGCACCACATTCACCCTTCAGAGTGCTTGTCTGCTCCATTCCCATAAGGAGTTTTTGACACAACATGACACATATACCTTGTTGTATCATAGGAACTCAAAATACATTGCAGTTGCTGAGAATGCTATTTTCAAAATAAACCAAAGTTGGTGAGAAGAATTTCATTACATTTGGAGACTTGTAGAATTTTCTGTCTTGTATGAGAAAATTATTTTAAAATAAGAAGTTGGCCAAGTCATCCAAGGGAGTGACTCCAGATAGGCTAACCTGATTCTAGTGAATGAACTTGCATCAAAAGACATCTGGGTACAAATGCTTGACCAGATAGTAGTTAAAATATATTACAGCAGCCAGGCATGGTGGCACACACCTTTAATCCTAGCACTTGGGAGGCAGAGGCAGGTGAATCTTTGTGAGTTCAAGGCCAGCCTGGTCTACAGAGTGAGTTCCAGGACAACTGGGGCTACAGGGAGACCCTGTCTCGAAAAGACCAAAATAAATAAATAAATAAATAAATAAATAAATAAATAAATAAATAAATAAATCATATTACAGCATCCAAAAAATCCAGTGGGAGTGAGGGATGGGGACTGTAGATGGGGAAGGGGATCTAAATTTGATTAAGATCTATTATATGAAATGCACAAAAACTCAATAAAAATACTTTTTAAAAAACAAAGTGGCAAAGGTAAACCAGAGAGCCACTTGACTTATCTAAGATGCTACTGTATGATAGTATCACATTATGTCCCATAATATTATAATTATCATATGTCAATTAAATTTTTAAAGATTATAACGAGAAAAGCATAGAAAGAATTTTAGTTTCAAGAGGAAGCATCCAGTTTCTTTACTCTGTATGGGCCAAGGAGTTGGAGTTCTTTCATTATAGAATGCTTTATAACAGATAAAGGATATTTCTCTAAAAATAATATGGAGTAGCTACTAATTTTATAAATAATGATTAACAAAATTTAACTTTTTCCTTCAAGTCTTCATGATTAGAATGAACACTGTTCCCTAGTGAACCATCCATGTGTTTCTGGAATTTCTACTCTCATGACTAGAGTATGTAGCTACTGCATGGGTCGCAATAGAATGCATCTAATTATGAATAGCTTGCTGTTTGAATTCCAAATGCTCTGTTCAGCCAGCCATAGGACACATGTAGTCTAATTTATTTTACATTCTATATAGATTTTACAGCTCTCTCTCTTTCTCTCTCTCTCTCTCTGAGTTCATATGTGTGTGCCCATGTGCTTATACGCATGTACATGTGTGTACATATCCGATGTCCTCTTTAGTAGCTGTGTTCCCTATATTTTGAGTAAAGAGTCTCTCAATGAACCTGGGGCTCACTAATTTGACTATATTTCCTGCCCTGTAGCTCCTGGGATCAACTTGTCTCTGCCCACCTGCTTCCAGTGCTGGTATTACAGACCTATGCCTGCAATTTGATGTAGGTGTGAGGGATCCAAACTAAGGTCTTCATGCTTTCCTGACAGGTACTTTACTGATTTAACTGTCTCTCCAGCCCTCTCCTTACTTTTAAAATTAAGTCTCTTCACTTAAATCTCACTAATTTCCTTTGCTAAGCCTCTAGCCATACATATAATTCAATTTCATATTATTACCTCCCTTTACAAGTTAAAAGTCCTTCATTCATTCATTGCTTTGGTATGTTTTGTTATTGCTCTTGTTTGGTTTTGCAGCTTCTACACTCTGCCATGTTGTACAGCTATAGCAGATTAAATACCATCAGCCTTTTCCTTCAAAAGTAGACATACGCTTTTTTATATTTTTATATATACCATTTTACAGGTGGAAACTGCCTGGTACAAATGTCTGTCTACTTGCCACTTTAAATACTAGCAATAAACTTAGTACAGAGATATATTTATATGTGTAACTGACATAGCCCTTGCCATCAAGAAACATATGGGTTGTCTGTCGACTCAAGTAGAGGTTCTTTATCCAAGTCATTTATCATGAATTCTCTAACTTGGGCAAACAGATTTTTCTTCATAAACACTAGTGAATATATGGGAAAATAAGAATATGGTGAGGTTTTCATTAACAAAGATATAAAGACAATGTCAAATGCTGGGCTTTGAGTATCCTGGGTACGTCTAGACTCTGGAGACAGAAATATATAGCTAACTGGCTTACCATAATGCATTGTGTTGGATAATCTTGGTTGTCTTCTTGAGTACATTTGAAATTAACTGAAATGACAGAGACTTCCTGGATCAGATTATCTGATACCAAATGACCACCCTAAATATGGGTGTTACCTTCTGATGACAGCCCACATAAAAGGTCAGAAAAGAAGGGGGCTTTTGCTTGTTGCCTACTTGCCTTCTCTGTCACTGGAAAGTTTGTCTTGTTGCTGTGGCATTCCTTCGCTGATGGGAGAACAAACTTCTTTTTTTTTTATTTATTCCTGTATGTGTATGAATGTACTGTCTGCATGCAGGTGTGTGCGCCCGTGTCGTGCAATGCCGCGGAGGTCAGAAGAAGGTGTTGGATTCCCCTGGAATTGGAGTTCTCCTGGAATTGGAGTTTCAGACGGTTCTCAGCCTCCATGTGGGTGCTGTGGATCGAACCCGGGTCCTCTGTAAGAGCGGTCGGCGCCCTTAACTGCTAGGCCATCTCTCTGAGAACAAACTTCTTTGCATAGTATAGAATGAAGACCAGCAGGTCTGCAGGCATCCTTCAGGCCTTTAGCACTAGATCGGGACTGCTGAGACATCTAGCCTCATGGACTGATGTATTGCTGTAGTCTCAGCATCTCCAGCGTGGTGCAGCCATTGTTGAACTAGCCAGACTCTATCCTGTGAGCTGATCTAAGAAACCCCCATATGAGCTGTATGGGAAAGCTAGATGAGTACAAGCCAGTGAGCAAGACATAGACGGTGTTCCTCCGTGATCACTGCCTCACTTCCTGCTTGATTTCCCTGCCCTTATTTCTCTCAATGATAGATGATATCAGAGAAGTGCAAGCCAAACAAAACCTTTCCTCCTCAAGTTGTTTTTGGACAGAATATGTTATAACAGCAAAGGGAATGATTCTAGAATACCAAGGAATGCCCTTGGCAAGGTGTCTAGAATATTCTGCCTTTCTTTTCCCTGTAGACTCTACCTCAGTTTATTTTGTTCTTGGACACTATCTCTTGCTTTTCAGAAACCCAGAGAATGTTATGTGATTGCCAGTCATCTTTCCACCCTAGCACCACAGACTACAGAACATGTCTCCAACATTTACAAAGAAGAGGCAAACACTTCATTCCCCTCTCCTCCCCTATCTCAATCTCCATATCTTTCTTTTTCTTCATCTCTGTCCTAAGGTTTCTAACACTTATCAAGGAATTCCCTGAGGACATCCCTGTCTATTTAGTATTTCAAGCTTATCTTATATCTTTAATGGATTGTATTTGTATAACAATTTTATCATGATATAGCCGAAGAATGAAGCATTTGAATTTCAGAATTTTATTATAACTTACGACTTAATGAATGCAGAAAACAAACGTCTTTACTCTGTCCCTGAGTCTCTTCAGGTTTACCCTTTGCTAACACTTGAAACAAGAAGGCTATCCAAGTAATCTTTAGCAAATTTCATCCAAAAATAAGCAAAACAAAAATTATCATGTCCCCTTACAGAGGTACTGGCATTTTTTTTTTTGATGAAGACTCTGGACCACTGGACTTCAGACATCCTGTAAAATATGATCAGTTTTGGGGTGGAAGGTATGTCTTCATATATTAGAGTAATGTAAAATTAAAGAGAAAAAAAATGTTAATTCCTAAACATATTTCAGAATTAACATACAGTTTATTTCTGGAGGACATAATTCTGGTGTGACATTTATATAGGCATATTTTGGAGCAGTACAAATGGCAGGGAACAACAACAACAACAACATAAGGATTGGGTCAAAGAACTGATTGATACAGTTAAAGTCTGCCCAAAACAATAAACCTCTGCAGAGAAAATCTTTAAAAACCCTGAGAGAAAGAATGCATGAACTGGGGTAGGGTGAGGGACAGGGAAAAGGGAATATGTCTAAACTGAACTGAAAAATGATGTATGAAATACACAAAACATCAATACAAGTATTATATTTTAAAAATATGATCAGTTTTAGGTTACACATGAATCATTCTGATAATTGTCAGGCCATTTGGGCTGTTATAAAAATACATAAAATGCATAATGTATAAACAACAGAAACATATTCTTCAAAGTTCTAGAGACTCAGAAATCTAACTTTGAGGCACCCACAGTTTTGATGTCTAGCCAGAACCAGCTTTCTCCATGACAGATAAATCACCATATTTCTGCATCATCACACAACTTAATTGCCTTTTAAAGACTGCATAATACTATTACTTTGGGAATAGAATTTTAACATAAGAATTTTGAGAGGACACAAGCGCAGACAATAGCAATAATTCCAGTAAATGTTATGCCATCCTCCTTTGGCAAACCTACCAGGGACCAGATTTTAGATAATTCCACATTGATGTATGCAATTTGTTGTTTGAATGGGTTTTTTTTTTATCATTTTTGGAATCTTCTTTCTTTGATGAATGTTTTATAGATATCATAGCAGTATAAAAGTATTTCTACTAAATAATTATTAAAAATTTGACCAAGATTAAGTCCCTAGTGTACAAATCTAAACCAGAAGCAAGAGTTCTTCCAACATGAATAAAACCAGAAAACAAGGCCCATGAACTCCTCCTTTACAGAGTAAATGCAGATGTGAACAATAGGCTAAACCTCAGATATCTTTAGCTGTACCTCTCTCAAGACAAAATAATCAACAAATGGATGGAGGGGCTGACCTGCTGAGATCAGAAATGGGAAGACAATACTGGAAGGGGAGCAGGAAACTGAGCTTCTATGGCTGTAGATAACAAAGGGTAGTGAAGGCAGGAAAGGCGCAGAGACCAGAGGAGCAGAACTGCAACACGTGAACGTGCAGCCCTAGACTTCTGCCCTTTTAGCTGTTCAGGAAAGATCCAAAGCAGCACTTCTTTTTTTTTTTTAAATTTTATTTTTTTATTTTTTTTATTTTTTATGTGTATGAATGTATTGTCTGCATGCAGGTCTGCGCACCCGTGTCGTGCGATGCCGCGGAGGTCAGAAGACGGTCTCGGATTCCCCTGGAACTGGAGTTCTCCTGGAACCGGAGTCACAGACGGTTCTCAGCCGCCATGTGGGTGCTGGGGATCGAACCCGGGTCCTCTGCAAGAGCGGTCGTCGCTCTTAACCGCTAGGCCATCCCTCCAGCCCCGCAAAGCAGCACTTCTGACCCAAGCTCAACTGAATGCTTGCATGTTATAAGTTCTCTTGGTAACTTGGGGCTTCTCATGTACAAGATTGAACTTGATGGTACTCTGTGATGTCTACAGGCTACTGGATATTGTGCTCTTCTCACAGAGTCTAATTTCCTATGCAGTGTGCTTGATGAGTGTGAAGCCATGGCTGACCAGTGGCCTTACACCCTCGAACTTGTTGATATCATCTTCCAATGATTGTTGGGTTTTCTAGAAGGAGCACATGGATCCCCTGGCCAGTCAGGACAAATGTACCCAGTGCTGCTATGCACCTGACAGATTCCAGATTGGGCTCTCCTGTCATTTCCCAGTTAGGCCATATTGCTCAGCTGTGGTCCTTATTTCCTCCTACTCCTTAGTCTCCGGGTCACATTTGATCATGTACTACAAAGGTGAGAGGTCTAAGCCCAGCTACTACTGTAAATGGTGATGGCAGTATCCTATCTTAACAGGATAGTATTTTATATTACCCTGTGGGTCAGATCTCTCCAGTGAGCAACTTCTAAAGAGTGGACCTCCCTGCTCCACTGGCTCTTTCAAAAGCCCCTTGTATGTCAAATGCAAAACCAAATTCCAAATAACTATAGTTATAAGGCCAATGTTTTATAAATTTTCAGTTCACATTTTGAGTTCATGCTAATGACGACTGGAGAGATCTTGCCATGTGGTAAAGCAAACAATTATAGTCCTCCTTACAGTCCAGGGTCTTCTCTGTTTTTCTCAGTGTCACCATTTGCAGTGTGTCTTTTCCTCCTCATTCTAGGTGGACATGTCAACACAGCTTGGTATTGTTGATCTTGCTCCTTATGCCCGAGACTCCAGGCCTAACCATATAGTACACACTGATCGTTACTCATAGAATAGCTTAGTTTCTTATGAATATGGATGATATTAACTAAAAATACCAGTCAGAAAATCCTGAGAATGAGACATGAAGGCAGGAATAAGTTTTAAAGTATTTAATTTTTCTTCCAACCACATATAGGCTTAGAGATCCAGGATATTGGTGGGTTCAACCAGGAGTGGTACAAATGGACTTCTGACCTCTCTTGATAGCCAGCTAAGGTCTTGACTCCACATGATGTCCTGGGTACCCAGACCCTGACACTGGATATTTCTCACTCCCAAGCACCAAGAAGTTCCATCATTTGTCAATAAGTCTTCTACAGCCCCAGTGCACCTCACTTGTACACTGGAAATGTGAAGGACCTAACTGAAATTCCAGAGAGTAAAAGAATAGAACATTAGACAAGATTGCGGAAGTTGGTTAACGTCCATACCAATTTGGCTGAGGTACCTAAGGGATAACTTTGATCCTTGCCCTCAGAGGCCAACCAAGTCTTAGGGATTATGCATGGGGGCATCTCTTGAAGTGTCCTGCAAATGTGAGTCACCAGTCTTCCTGTTCAGGGAGGTCTTGGAGAGCCAGCAATGCAGCCGGTGTCCAATCTATAAAGAGGAAAGTCTGCTCATGCTTCAGTAAAGGAAGCCTGGTCTAGCAAGACCTGATTTTGTCCTTGAGTGGATGGAAATGGTAAACGAAAAACTGAAAGGAACAAGGAGCTCCCACCCTCCTTTCCCCCCAGAAAAACCCGAGAGATCTCTGAGGACCAGATCCTCAACTGACTTCAAGAAAACAAAAACCTTGGTTAATCTGGACTATCTGTGTGGCCTTAAGCATCCAAAAGGAAAGTACAACCAGAAGTAAGTAATCAGTAAGACCAGAGAAACTGTACTGCAGACATAGAACTTGAGATCTTAGTAAAAAGACAAAAAGAAAAAAGATAGAGCATTGCTGTTTGGCCTGTCTTCAATTCTTACTGGCAAGTGTATCTACTCTGTGGATGCCACTGCTTTTGGCACTCCTCAAAGACATGAGACACAGCTTTTTAACCTTCCAATATGGACCAAAGACTCATGTCTCTCCAATAATCCTCCAAACCTTCAATGCTAGATGAGGACTACTGAGATACCCAGCTTGTGGACTAAGCAGCTGAGGGGATTTCAGCCCCGTCAGAATATAAACTGCCATTGTTGGACTACCTGGGATGACAGTACACGGGGAACAAGACAGGACGAATGCTTGCTGGACTTCCTTTGGGGGACCATGGGAGGGAAAGAACCCAATGTGTAGCACAAATGCAGGATTGATGGTTGTTTGGGCTTTCCAAGGAGGAACCTTTGAGTACTTCTTTAAGGAAAATATGTTCTTTTAGGAAAAAAAAATGTCCTCCAATTCAAGTGGTATATATATACATATATATATATATATATATATATATATTCAGTATATATATATATGTATGTATATATATGTATGTATATATATATACAGAATATATATATAAGTTGGAAGATGAAAAGAGAATGTATTAAAATACATTGTATGTATGTATGAAATTCTCAAAAAATTAATAAAAATATTACATTACAGAAGAGGGCTCTGCCAAGGGCAATTCTTATCCTCCAGTACTTACTAAAAGTCTTTTAGCTTCTTGGGTTGCATAATAGGTACAAACACACTGTGTATAAGATAGACTCCTCTTCTTTACCTTATTAGCATATGGCTCCTATAAGTATCCAGAATTACATGAATTTCTGATGTTCCATGTCCTCGTGAGTCATATGATTATTCTCCCTCTCCAGTGTGGCCAAATCTATATCCATATCCATCACACACTGTAAAGGCCTCTTGTCAGTAGGGGCATCTAGTGAGTCAGATGGCAGATATCAATGTGCTCCAGAAGAGGCACTTCACATTTCTCACTTGCAGAGAGCAACCTAGACCTCTCAATCTGTTTAACCCTATGAAGTCACAACAATAGCTGAGTTTTATTTTACTCAGCAGCTACTGGCCATGAGAGGTGATTGAGAAGTTGACAATGTAGAAGTCAGGACTGTTGGGGTGAGAAGCCTGGACACCTTTGAGAGCTCAAGGGGTAGATTTCTTCATGGCAAAGTTCACAGGCTCTTCAACCATTAAATCTAATAGTATGATCTCTCTATCATTGCCCCCTGATTTTTCTCCTCTGCCACCTCTGTTCAATGACAGCATCTCTAACATTCATGAACATTTCTGGGTGACTTCTTTACTAGTTAGAGGACCAGATGGCAAATTACAATGGTGGGCTACTGTTCTTTCAAGGAGTTGGGGCTTGATTCTTGCCTTCTATTGAAACAGAACTCCTAAATTCTTTTTAACAGCATGTTCACTACTGACAGTGAAAAAACTGTCAGAAATACAATGTGCTCCCAAATCATATATATATATATATATATATATATATATATATATCCAACAGAAGATCTCACAATAAGAAAACCCAGCTGCTCTAGATAGTAGCATATAGCACCAACAATTCCCTGTGTCCACAAATCGTTAACTGCTGCAGTCATTCACAGCACTCCACCAAGAGTGTCAGAAGATGGAAATTTTGTAGAAAAAAAAGAGAACATGTTTCCCTAGGAAACAGGCTATTCTTCAGAACATGAAAATCAGCAGTAAAAATTGTTATAATTGAAAATGGAAGAGGAGGAAGTGTGAAATAAATTATTGTATTGTGAACTAGAACTGAGAGCCACCAGCTATCTTGCTTTTCCCAAATAGACTGGCAAGTAAAACAGCACCTACATATGTAGACAACCCTCAAAATGGAAATGGACTATGACGAAGTTTAAAACAGACTTTACTTCCAAACCCGACAAAGCACAACAGCTACAACCACATGTATTTGTCTCCTTGAATGAGAAATGTTATTATTTTAAGAACTAAGGGATGGCCTAAAAATGTGAAGAACACAAAGACATGGTTCATGGAACAAAAACTCAACAAATTGTTTAGCTAAGGCCTAATTTCATTACAAATTGATTATCATGAAGTGGCATTTGTGAGAAATCAAACTTCAGTTTCTTTCTAAGTTTCCTTGCTGTGTGTAAAGAGAGCAATGAGTGAGTATACTACTTACCTTTCTGTTGCTGTAATAAGGTACCATGAAAGAGTTTATTTGAATTTATGGTTCCATGTTCCAGACAGATTAGCATGTGTCATGCTGGTTAGGCATGGTAAAGTAGCTGGGGCAGGAGCAGGAGCAGAGGTCCACATCTTGAAGCAGGCACAGGAAGCAGGAAGCAGGAAGCAGAAAATCTAGCAAGGCTTAAGAACTCTCAAAATTCCCCTCCAGTGACATACTTTCTCCAGCAAGGCCACACAAAGCCTCCTCCAAACAGCGCCACCACCTGGGGCCGAAGTGTTCAAATACTTGGAGCCTATGAGAGAACTTTACATTCAAACCACAACAGTGAGTTGCATAATTTAAACTTAAACCCTCACATTAATTTGATTGCCTCTAGACAATTTCTATATGTGGACAAAAGATGAGAAATACCACCTTCATTTTACTCAAATGCCTGTATTCCAATACTGAAGCATTTTTCAAGAATAGTATAAAATAAAATAATAACTTAACCTTTATGATATTAAATTAAGAGACTCAGAACAGTTGAGTTTAAACTCCTAAAATCCAAGTGCTAATATTAGTTACCACAACACATCCAAAAGCAAAAGACAGCACCCAGTAATAATAGGGACAGAACAGTTAAATATCTACCAGATATGTACCTAATATTAAACATTTAGATGGCTGTAGTAACCAACAGCAAGTGCCTGAAATGTATGTCACAGTGAATAGCCAACAATTATCTAGTGTGTATAGCACAGAAGAATAATTTTCACCAGGTGTGGTGTGGTGGTGCATGCCTTTATCACAGCACTCAGGAGGCAAAGGCAGGTGGATCTTTGTGAGTTCAAGACCAGCCTGGTCTAGCTAGCAAGCTCTAGGCCAGCTGGGACTAAAGGGAGATGCTGTCTCAAAAATACCCCAATCAAGAAGGAGGAGGAGGAGGAGGAGGAGGAGGAGGAGGAGGAGGAGGAGGAGGAGGAGGAAAAGGAGAGGAAGAAGGAGAGGAAAAAGAAGAAGAGGAATTTTCAAATACATTAGTCAGAGTTCCTTTGGCTGGGGTTAGTTATTCCTTGTCATTGGCACAGCTATTCATAGTCATTGGCACAGCTACCATATCCAAATATGTAAGAACCCATCAGTAAATTTGAATGTTTGTGCTTTAGTAGTTTTGCTTCCATTAAATATTGTTCCAATTTATATTGGGAATTCACTTAGATTATATTTCTATATTTAAGTTCAACATCCAGAAAATAAATTTCTTTCACAACACAATCCAAACACAAAATAACAATTTTTGATCTAAGCTATTGCTTAAAGCACAAAATTACTCAAATCTCTCCTTGTATATAGAGCCTCACCACATGTTAATTCATGATGATTTTCTCTCTTCAGCTCAATAATTAACTGAATAATATGTCCTTGAATCAGTTATTTTCACAGAAAATAAAATTTTCAAATTTTACCCCATAACACAAAAGTAACTTTTGAGAGAGTTTGTATTTATACTATAACTTTTTTAAGTGCTCAAGTGACATTTTTAGCATCCTGGGCAATTTACATGAACAAACAAAATTACCTTACTTCATATACCTTTAGAAAAAAAATCTAAAATTATGGCCTATCAGCTGAAAATCTCTCCCTCTCCCTCTCCCTCTCCCTCTCCCTCTCCCTCTCCCGCTCCCTCTCCCTCTGTCTCCTGCCTTTGGTAGTGCTGACCTTTCTTAGTATTAGTTATTCTGGAGGCTGAGGTATAAAGGTCAAGACCAGCCCAGGAAGCATATTGAGACCACAGTATTTAAAAACAAAGCAAACAAACAAAAGCACCTCAACCAGAAGCATTTGCTAGCTCAACACTAATAGGACCCCCCACCTATTAATTCTATAAAGAACTATGAGATTTCTTTCTTGACAAAAAAAATTGGTTAATTTTTCCTGTATTATTCAATGCATAAGGAAAAATTTAAAGCTCCTAATGATAGATAAAGTGTAAGCCTGGAAATTTGCTGTTGAGCCTTTTCTTCTCTTTGTCTCACCAGCACAACGCATGTCAGACAGGAGCCCTGTTATAGCTCTGCTTCTCATTTTCATCAGCTTATGCATTTTGCAGCATTTAAACTTCCATTCAATTTACTGACCCCTATCTCTTGGTATCTACCAAGCTAGACTTCCCTGTCAGTGGAATACATATTTTGTCCTCATTTTTCTATTGTAATTGAAATTCATTTAATTTTTGCATTTTAACATACACATTTCTTGAATATCTGTCTTCATATAGCTTGTTTTCATTGTAAAAAGTTTAGCATTTACCCAGGTGACTTTTTAATTTTTATTTATTATTCTTTTTTTATGTGTATGAGTGTACTGTCTGCATGTAGGTTGGTGCACCAGTGTCCTGCAATGCTGCAGAGGTCAGAAGAGGGTGTCGGATTCCCCTGGAACTGGAGTTAAAGACAGTTCTTAGCCACCATGTGGGTGCTGGGAATTGAACCTGGATCCTCTGCAAGAGCAGTCAGTGCTCTTAACTGCTGAGCCATCTCTCTGGCCCCTTACTCAGGTGACTTTTAATGTAGTACGTTATTACAAACACTGCAATTCAATCAGCAAGGCTTCTCAGGCCTTGACCCCCACTTAAGACACCCAGCCTATTCAACATTAACTGAAAAATTAATGTTGAACCAAAGAAGAGAAAGACTAAATGTATTTGGGGGAATTTTATATATTAATATTATATTTGCATTATATTCACCCCTCCAATTCTCCCTTCCAATTTCTCTCATGCCCCCATGCTTCCTCAAAATATCTTGTTCTCTTCTTTAGTTATTATTATTAAATATATATAATTGTTAAATATATATAAATACATTATTGTCATATATATATATATATATATATATATCTTCCAGGTTAGTTCCAGCTCAGTTATTCCAAATCCTGTGTTCAAAGCATGTAAGGTTTTCAGCAATAGTTCAAGTTCTGGGTAATTAAGGGCTCTGGCAATAGCCTATATTATATTTGGAGTCTCTTGCAGTACCTTGACCAACAACAGTTGGTTATTGGTCAAGGTACTACAAAGGGGGTTTCCCTTGCTTTGCAGTGTGATTTTTGTTATACAGCCTTCAGCTATATGTATGCACTCACATAACGGTAAAGAAGAATGAAATCACGAAATTTTCAAGTAAAAGGGTGGAACCAGAATATGTTATACTAAGTGAAGTAACCCATGACTCAGAAAAACAAGCAACACATGTTCTCTGTCTCTCATTTTTGGATCCTAGCTCAAACTATTTCGATGTGAGTATATATGCTAATGTAACCACAGTAGTCAGGAAAGTGTGAAGGATCCTTGGGGGAAAAGAGGAAGAAAGATGTTGGGAAAGAGATCGATAGTAGATCCTAGGCATTATTGAGGGGGAAATGGACAAAACGAAGTCTTCTTTAACTGGGGAGGGTTGAGGGAGACCTGTACATGAGGAGAGAGAAGAAAGAGGGATAAATAGGGTTAGTTTGTGTGAAAAGCCACATGGAAATGTATTATTACATAAGCCTACTGAAAAACACATATATAATAGATGTATTTTTCTGGATATCAATGTTCACCAGTGTATATTTAAAAGATAAATTCAGGAAGGTGACAGTAGTGATGAGTTTCTGTGAGGAAATCACCAAAATGTAGGTACCAGGCTAAGCAATTTACATTTGCTTGCCTTCTCATCAAGTGTTATGAACCAAAAGTGTTTAAGTCAAAGGGCCAGAATTCAAATGTACCCTGTGATACCATCCACCATTAGGTGAGAGCAGTAGCTTTGAATTTATGGGACTTTCTAACTTATTAAATGTTTGCATTTAAGGAATGAAGAATATGTGGAGATAAAGTGGAAGGGAGAAAGAGATGAGAGAGGAGAGAGAGAGAGAGAGAGAGAGAGAGAGAGAGAGAGAGAGAGAGAGATGTTTTGACTAGTCAGTGAGAAGCACTGAAGAATTGAAGACCTGGGAAGGAATGAACAATGTGTGGAGATAAAGTGGAAGGGAGAAAGAGATGAGAGAGGAAAGAGAGGGAGAGAGAGAGAGAGAGAGACAGAGAGAGATGTTTTGACCAGTCAGTGAGAAGCATTAAAGAATTGAAGACCTGGGAAATCCCTTTTCATGCTCAAAACCATAGTTTCTCACAGTAGGATTTGGACCATTCCTTCCACTCTCTGAAACACAGGCTCCTATATCTGGCACATCATGAAGGATAAGCCAACTATTTACATGGAACTTCTGTATTTAGGGTAGCAATCTCTTAAGAGAATTTTTGAAGGAGCATAATTTAGCCTCTTGGAATAGCTTTAAAACATAATACCATAACAAAAGACAACCCAACCCTGCTTCAGGTGGTGCAAGCCTTGCTGCCTCTTAAAATACTCAGCTTATCTTGTGTGTCCTCACTGTGTTCCAAAGAATCACCATACAGGTCTCTTCAGTGTAATGCAGTGTAAAATAATTTACAACTAATTTACTGTTCTTTTAGAGATAAAGTAAAAGTGCTTCTCTAAGAACACATGATTTTTTGTTTTTATTTTTATTGTGTTTTGAGTAGCCCCAACTGGCCGAGAGTTCACTATGTAGACCAGACTGGCATTGATCTCACAGAGATCTGCCTGCTTCTGCTGGCTGAGTTCTAGAATTAAGGGCATGTGCCACCATAACCTGTAGATTGAATTTTTAAGACAAACTTGATTGCAAAAAAAGTTTTTTTTTTAATCTTTCCCTCTTTTCTTTGACCTAGGATAATTTCCACTGGTTAAAAAAAAAAAAAAAAAAAGAGTAAGTGATGGTGGGCAGGGTGGCATACGCCTTTAATCCCAGCACCCAGCAGAAGGAGGCAGATCTTGGGAAGATCCAGGCAAGCTTGGTCTACATAAGGAGTTCCAGGCCAGCAGGGAATACAGGGAGATCATGTCTAAAAAGAAAAAAATATATATGAGTAAGTGAACAGTTTGGCAAATTATGATAAAGTAACTCTTAAAGGTGAGAGCAAGTGAGCCATGACATAAATTTTGAAATACATATAGTTACATAAACACAAATTAGATGTCCATCTTTCCCCATTCCTACCTACCTGATTATAAAATCTTCATTCATGTAGAAACACTGTTTAAATTCTTGCTGTCATCTATTAGTTATGCATTCATTATTTAATATACCTACGACCCTGTATTTATAAAAAGGTTATAGTAATAACTAATTCCAGGGTTTATTAGGGAGATAAATATAAAGTTCCTGGAGTGGTGATATTTCATTGAAATCTCTGTCTCCACAACTCTCTCCCCTATCTTATTTCATGAACTAAATAATAGGTACCCTGAAGCACATAATCAGAATTTAACTCTCCAGGAACCCATTCTGCTGGTGATGGTGAAGGCCCTCCATCCTTTAATCCTTATGCATGCTGTGCAGTCTGTCTCAGTTACTAGAACTTAAATTTCATATTTTATTTCCCTGAATTCTCAAGAAAATGTCTTTTGTTACCTGTAGGCCATGTTGGAAATCAAAAGATGTGCTGAAAAAAATGTCTATACTGTGCCATGACAGTGGTTTTTCATGTCTCAGAGTAAGAGGCAGATACTCTAGCTAAAGGGAGCCAACTTTTATTTTGATTTGTCTCAAAATGGCCATCTGCCTTTTCCTGGTTTTGTTTATTTTGTTGTTTGTTTGCTTGATTGGTTTTATTTGACCTTTTCCACTCTTTGTATTTTATTTGTTTTAAAATGAAAGATATACTTTTGTTTGAAAAGACTAGATACATTCATTTAAATCACTTTGATTTAGTTTTCTCATGTCAATATCAAAGTTTTAAAATATTAGCACTGCTTTTGCACTAGAAAGGATAGGCCCAGAAAATCATATGTGAATCCCAAATGTCCAGCATTGGTGTACTCTGCTTGGCTTAGGCTTTACTTAAGTGTGCCTAATTTTTCCCTTTTGAAACAAGACTATTTGTTTTGGATTTTACAGGATCCCACATTTAAAGAAACTTTTATAGTGTTTGGAATTTTTAAAGACTAGGACTATAAAGATGTATGGTTTTATGTTGTGATATTAATATTAACATCATATTTGGGAGATAAGAAATGGAGAGGCTGTAGTTTATTAGTAATATACTTGTGTATCAAGCTAACAATGAGTCAATTGTGCTGGATAGCTTTAGTTGTCAACTTGACATAACCTCCTTTGGACTGTCCTGTAGTCATGCCTGTTGGACCTTTTCTTGGTTGTTGAGATATATGGGAGAGCTCTGCCCACTGTGGGAGGTGCCAGTCCTGGACAGGTAGTCTGGTATTGCATAATCAAACAGGTTGAGCACAGGCCAGGAGAGCAAGCAAATATAGAGCATTCTTCCATGGTCTGTGTTCCAGGTTCCTGCCTTGAATTCCTTCCTTGGCTTCCCTTGACAATGGACTGTGCTTGTAAACCAAATAAACCCTTTTCTCCCTCCCACTCCACCAAAAACAAAATACTAACACTGCTTTTCCACTAGAAAGGATAGTCTGACCAACTGGCTACAAATCTCAGCCCTATGTTCATGTGGTAGAAACTTGCTTGATTTGGAAAGTTTTTATTTATAGCATGTTTCCTTCATTGAGTTGGGTTTTGAAGGGGAGGGGTGTTTTTGTTTTTGTTTTTACTTTTTGAGACAGGGTCTCCTTATAGCTCCAGCTAGCCTTGAACTCAGAGATCAGCCTGCCTCTGCCTTTAAGTAAGTTTTAGCCCTTGTGATGTACAATGCTTCTAGTTTGTAAGGTGCTCTGAGCCAGTGGTTTCTGTGCTGAGAGAACAAGCCTGCTGTTTGCATCTTACTATGAAATTAAGACTGGCTCAGTAGTTACACGTTAAGTACTTAATATGTGCCAAAATAAAATACCTTTCCATTTGAAGGGTCAGTACTTACTGGGACTTCACACAGCACATCATGTCTAAGTACTTGCCCAGCTTTATCTTGGAAAAAGTCAGGAATAGACTTCCCTTTGTGCTCCTTATCTCTATGTAACTGCTTTAAGATTCTGTCCCAGAAATTCCATAACAACATTTCATGCATTCAGTCAAAAATTATATTTAAATCAATACATTTATTTATCAATTTATTAATTTACTGACCAAATAAACAAAGATCGCCCAGTGTTTTACATCAGTAATCTCACTTACCCATATTCAGTTCCCAGTAAGGACCAATTAATTTTATTCACATTCTTACTTATAATAAAGCTTTTTTCATATTCTTATTTAAAATAAAGCTTCTCACTGATGTCACTCCTTCTAATTCTCAGCTAAAAATCATGGCTGTGGTAGATAGCACCTCGAATATTTCAAATTAGTCACTGAATAAAGAGCAGGCAGAACGGCATCTGGAACAGGCGGCACTGCCCCATTAGCTTCTTTCCTTCTCTGTGTCACGCCGGAGTCTAGCATTGGAGAACAAATCAGGAGCAAACGTTCCCAGGATCCTCTTCCAATCCATTTTACCCTCATTTGTTGCCCCCCACAATTGGCTCCAGACATTTTTTTTTTCTCCATTTTATGTTGAAGTTTTGTGCATTTTATACATCTCTTAGTCAAATTTAGCCCCATTCCCCCTTCCATCCCCCCACCCTGTCAGAGCTCATTCATTCTTTTTCTCAGTCTTTTTTTAAAAGTTTTTCGATGCAGAAGTTTACTGTTTCAGTCTTTGAAATGGTCTTTTTTGTTTTTGTTGTTCCCTCCAATTTGTAATGCTCCAAAATATGTATATATACATACCACACATATACCAAAATTATGACATCTAAAAATAAACTATAGGTTAGTTGCAAAACATGTTTAGGTATTCACATTTTAACAGTAGAGCTGTGTGCACATAAAAAGAAATATCACTTAACATTCCTAAGTTACATAGCAAGTTGCTGTATTTTTATGTACCTTTTATTTGTGTTTTATTTTTTTATTATTTTTTTTTAATTTTTTTTTATTTATTTCTGTATGTGTATGAATGTACTGTCTGCATGCAAATCTGTGCACCCGTGTCGTGCAATGCCGCGGAGGTCAGAAGAGGGTCTCGGATTCCCCTGGAACTGGAGTTCTCCTGGAATTGGAGTTTCAGACGGTTCTCGGCCGCCATGTGGGTGCTGGGGATCGAACCCGGGTCCTCTGTAAGAGCGGTCGGCGCTCTTAACCGCTAGGCCATCTCTCCAGCCCTTATTATTTTTTTAAGATCTCAAGTTTTATATCTGAAGTACAATTTCTCAGGCCTTACTGATTATTTATTTCTGGTTATACTTTCCTTTTGGATGCTTAAGGCCATACAGTTAGCCCAGATTAACCAAGGTTTTTGTTTTCTCAAGGTCAGTTGAGGATCTGATCCTCAGGGGTTAGGACATTTTTTTTAATTTTTTTATTAATTTTATTTATTTCTGTATGTGTATGAATGTACTGTCTGCATGCAAGTCTGTGCACCCGTGTCGTGCAATGCCGCGGAGGTCAGAAGAGGGTCTCGGATTCCCCTGGAACTGGAGTTCTCCTGGAATTGGAGTTTCAGACGGTTCTCAGCCGCCATATGGGTGCTGGGGATCGAACCCGGGTCCTCTGTAAGAGCGGTCGGCGCTCTTAACCGCTAGGCCATCTCTCCAGCCCAGGACATTTTTTTCTATTCCTTTTCTGCTCGGTACTATATTTAGTGTCCTTACTCGTTGCAACAGGACATCCATGAACATCACCAATGGCTTCAGAAAGACCATATTGGTTAGAAGGTAAGAACATGCTCTTTATAATCCAAAGATTTGAAGTACACCTACTGTACCAAGTAGGTAACTGTAATAAAATTTTGAGTTTGGTATACCTCTAACATAATAGGAGTATAATCTCTCATTCAGGATAACTTGAGGAAACTATATACACTTGAGATATAACAGATATGAAATGAATATTTTAAAGTTTCTATAATAAAGTATTGTTACTCAAGAGAAACCAATGAGAACATAGTCATTACATGAGAGCAGTAAATTCTGAATACTGAATACATACTGGCCATAGTAACTTGGATTTCCCTCCTAACTATGACTTTGATTTGTTACTCTTCATCAAGAGCATTTTTCTGTTCATGGATTGATTAGTTCTATTTTTAATTGTGCTATTGCTCAAGGACAGAATAAGAAATTAATATATTCCTGTGGCAGGAACTGAGACATTTGCATTAAAGATGCTTTTAGGTGATAGTTAAATGGAAAATGTTTATGGCAGAAGACTCCGGGAAGACAGAAAATTAAATCAATATTAGATGAAGTAACTCTGACACTAAATAGTTGTGATATCCTGGGCAACTTAATCTCACTATCATCTGTAAAATGGGAATATGAGGGTTTCTTGTGTTATAAAGTTTTAATATAAATTGAATTAAAAGGTTAATTTAAATAAATCAACTTTATTCTTTCCATGATTATTATGATAATAGTGAAAATGATGATAATCTTATGATAATCTCATGAAATTTTGAAGAACATATCAAAAAATCTTGTAAAAAGCCTTTTCTGGTGGACTTTTTTTAAACTGATATTTTTTTTTAACTAGGGAATCTACTTCTGCCACTGTTATAATTAATCAGACTACCGATAATGATATATAGTGAGGTTTTTCCTCTTCCAGGGCATAATTGGATCTGCCACATGTAAGTTATAAAATTAGCTAGGTATTCTGGAAGGACAACAGGAGCAAACCACTGAGAGAATTGCCTACTGCATTTCTTAGCACATTTCTGTGGGTCGCAGATGAGTTAAGCTCTTCACAAAATCAGTCATCTGTGACTTCAAATAGTCTCTGATCCCCTGAGACTCCAACTAAAATGAAATTAACTTGAAGAAAATGACAGTCCCAAGGACAAAATGGATATTTGCAGTAGCTTTATATAAAAAATTAAATCTTAAAGTTGTACACAGGGAATATCATCAAATTATGCTTATTATTAGTGTAGATAAACACAAATTTCAGAGGTTCATTAGAGAATTTTTGCTTTTCCCTCCCTTCATGATGCTATATAGTTACAAGACATGAAAAGAGTCACCTACTCCCAGAATCTGCTTCTTCTGGGAACCTGGTAGGTTCAAGCAATGCTCCCGCTGACAGGTAAACGATAATCCAGAGACAATCATAGAGTAGCATTCATCTAATCCATCAAAACATCTCTGATAGTTATTCACAAAATCTCCCAAGTCCTAGATTCTGTTATCCATGCCTCTGATGTTGAAGGATATTTGAACTATCACCTTATTTTTGGATAATAATATATAATAAAATAGCAAATAAACACACAAAGAACTATCTGTAAGGCAAGTTTACAAATTGCATTTTTGTCTTCTTTCTTGATTTTATTTTTAATTATGTGTATGTGTGTGTGGGTATATGGAGGCATGTATTTGCACATATGTGTGTGAGCCTATGTGTAGGTATGTAGGGTACGTGTGTAGGTATGTGAACATGAGTGAAGTTTCCCAAGAGTCACAGGCAGTTGTGAGCTGACAGACAAGGCTATTGAGAAGCAAACTCCTTGGGTCCAATACAAGAGCAAAATACGCACTCTTAATGACCAAGCCACCTCACAAATTATATATTTTAAATATGTAGATTTTAGACATTACTTCCATAATTCAAATATAAAATATATTATGTTATAATTAAAATATAAAATAGAAAGTATTAATTTAAAATAACTGCTCAGGGGGTGGAGAGATGGCCTAGCGGTTAAGAGTGCCGACCGCTCTTGCAGAGGACCCAGGTTCGATCCTCCCCAGCACCCACATGACGGCTGAAGTTCCAGGGGAATCCAACACCCTCTTCTGACCTCTGTGGCATTGCAGAGTGCACAAACCTACATTCAGACAGTACATTCATATACATAAAAAAAAAATTTGTTTAAAAAAGCAATGTTAAAATAACTGCTTAAATACTTTAGAAAAAAATACTTTGTGAAAAAATAAAAATAAAAATAAAAAAATGTGGCAAATTTGTATACTTTTTTGCAAATGTCTATGAAATGGCCTGGACAATTTTAAATTAAGCTATTTGTCTATTTACTGCTGAATTTTAAAAAGTGTGCTGCATACAGATACCTAACACACACACACATACACACACACACACACACACACACATACATACGCATATACACACACATATATATATTTACTTTAAGTCATGGATTTCTCATTTTATTTATGATGTTCAATGAGTATAGACTCTGATAATATTGATGTAGTGTGCCTTTGTATGCTTTGTCTAAGAAACCATTATATAACTCAAAATAGAGAAAATTCAGCACTACATTTCTTCTATGCATTATACAGTTTTAACAATTATGTATGTAATCTTATTTGAAGTGAATAGTATGCAGTTAGTTCTTTCCATCTTTGGGTTCCAAATCCATGGATTAAAGGAGCTATAAATTTAAAATATTCAGAAAAAAACAGGTTTGTATTTTTTCTTGTCATTATTTCTGAAACAATTATTTCCAAACTTCTAGTAACTAGATACACAGCATTTTGCCATGGTTTGAAAATGGAGGATATCTTCCAAAGGCCAATTGCTTAAGATGCCCAGAGTGACAGCCCTGGGAGGGGCTTAGACATATATTAAGAGGAGAGACTCCTGCAACTTCAGCACTCAGAAAGAGGAGGTAGGAGTTTGAAAGAAACATTACTACACAGAAAGTTCTAGGACAGCCTAAACTAATAGGGAGGCCATGTCTACAAAAACTACAAAAGGTAGAGTTGAATGGGAGGTCCTTCAGCCATTGAGGTCATGTCCTATGATAGAGTTATGGGACCACAATCCTTTCTCTGGTTTCCTTCTTGGCTCTACAGCTGAGTGGTTTTCTCTGCCATGAATTCCCAACACAATGGGTTACCGTCACCAGAGGCCAAAATTCATAGGGCCTCTTGAGCTTGGTCTTGAAACTTCAGAATCTGGACCCAAAATAAACCTTTCTTCTCTTCTTTTTAAGAGACTTTTCGCACTTTTTTTTTTTGTCTTTTCGAGACAGGGTCTCCCTGTAGCCCCAGCTGTCCTGGAATTCACTCTGTAGATGTGGTGGTGTGTATGTGTGTGCTCTCACATGTGCCATGGTGCATGTTTGGAGGTTTCCCCTCCACTTCTCATCTAGACAATGTCAGCTCTTTCACTGTAGAGGTTGAAGGTCAATAACACCTTACATTGTGTAAGATATAAGAAATCCAGAGGTGATTTAAAGTAGACAGAAGCAGGTACAGAGGTTACGTGCAAATACGATAGTAATTTTTCCACTGGTTTAGGAATGGGAAGGGATCTGAGAGCCAATCCTCATGGAGCAACTGCACATTTGGATGCACAAATGTGTGTCCTTTACTTGTTAATATACTGCTGTATTGCCACAGTTTCCAAGGAAGTCTATTGGTTCTACATTTAATAACCTTGGTACTTACATCAAACATTAATTTACCATGATTGTAAGGATTAATTTCTGGATTCTCTATTCTACTTCATTAATTTGTTTGTCTGTGTACTTGTCTACAATCTGCACTTTGGCCTAATAACCATTAAACTTCATTAATTTGTGTGTCTGTCCATGAGATCTACCACCTTCACTCTGGCCTAATTACGGTAACTAAATAAAATGAAGAAGGGGGGGTTATGAGTGTTCCTTTTCTTTTATTTATTTATTTTGGTTAATTTATTTTTAATTTATGTCTATGAGTGTTTTGCCTGCATATGTGTAAGTGCACCGTGTGCATGAAATGCTCATACATGCCAGAAAAGAATGTCAGATCTGATCCAACTGGAGTTACAGGCTGCTCTCAGCTGCCATGTGGGTGCTAAGAACCAAACTGTGGTCCTTTGCCACTGAGCCATAACTCCTGCACATTTTCTTCTTTTTCAAAGATTGTTTTACAGACATATAGATCAATGAAACATAACTGCAGATTCAAACATGAGTGCATGCAATTTCAGCCACCTGATATTTGGCAGACATACCAAGAACACACGATGGAGGAAAGAGAATACACTAGCTTGACTCAACACAACAGGCCTTAAAATCAAGAACAGAATATTTTTAATTTATAGCTCCTTTAATCCATGGATTTGGAACCCAAAGATGGAAAGAACTAACTGCATGCTATTCACTTCAAATAAGATTACATACATAATTGTTAAAACTGTATAATGTGCCGGGTGTGGTGGCGCACGCCTTTAATCCTAGCACTTGGGAGGCAGAGGCAGGCGGATCTTTGTGAGTTCAAGGCAAGCCTGGTCTACAGAGTGAGTTCCAGGACAGCTGGGGCTACAGGGAGACCCTGTCTTGAAAAGACAAAAAAAAAAAAAAACTGTATAATGCTTAGAAGAAATGTAGGGCTGAATTTTTTCTATTTTGAGTTACGTTTCTCTCGTTCTTTGTTCTTGGAAGTGAAGTATTCTAGCATTCAGGAAATGTATCAAAACACTATTGGGGCTGAAGAGGTGGCTCAACAGTTAAGAGCATTGGCTGCTCTTGCAGAGGACCCAGATATGGTTTCCAGAACCCACATGGAATCGAACAGTTTTCCATAAGTCCAGTTCCAGGGGATCTGGCATACTCTTCTGACCTCTGCAGGTTTGCACAACGATATTTTTTCAAAATGAAAGCAAAATTCACTATTAATGCATGAGTGAATTTTACATTTTGAAATCATTAACTTTACCCTCTGTGAATTCAAGATCAGTCATAGATGCATATGTAAGTTTCCAACTATAATTACTATAGGTCAGTTTCTCCTTTCATTTCTATCAGTTGAAATTCTTTTTCAATACTGGGTTTCTGGTTTTAGGTGTATATCCTTTATACTTTTTATATATTCTTGAAGTTTTAATCCATTTATTATCATAATTTTGTGAAAATACCATTTGTCTTGTGTTTGTATAACCAATCTACATGTCATTCCTTTTCTAGATCATTTGCATTTCATGTAAATTTGCATCCATTTGAGTGCAACCTATTTATATTTTAAATATATAGTGGGTGTGTGTAATATGATTTGGTTGAATTATTTTATTCTTCTAATGTCTGCTTTTTTATTTGAGTGCTTACTCCATTTGCATAAGACATAAAATTTCCATTTGACATCAACTATTCTCTTTATATCTTTTGGGCTATTATTTTTTGGCCTCTATACCTATATTGTTTTTGGCTTCTTTTGTGTTACATATGCTCAAAATCTATTGTTTTAATTCCTTGTACTTTATTTTATTTTAGTCGCATTCTGAGTAGTTTCCTTGGGGTTAGAAAAGTTTTACTAGGCTTTTTTGTATACAATTTTGTTTCCACATTTTCTTCAGTGATTTTCTGTGGATTTTCTTTTAATTCAGTCTAGCCTATTAAAACTTGTATCTGATTGCAATTTAATGATGTCTTTTTCTGCAAATCTAACAAAAGCCCAAACCTTTTACTTTGTCTGTCTCTTGGACTGAAATAAGCTATCTTTTGCATGATTATATACGCATTACAATTAACATTTCTTCTTGAATATTTGCAATAAAATGACATTCTGTTTTAAACATGCCATGGCTTCACTGAAGTAAATCTGCTTTTCATGAGCATTATTTTTCATGAGCATATTATGGTTGGAAAGTATTTTGTAACTTCTCCAAGGATAGGATGTTGAAAGGGGTAAGTCTAGAAGCCAATTAAACCAGGTTCTTTCTAGTAGCACAGATTAATTTACACAAATGTCCAAGTCTAAGTCACCTGCATCTGAAGAAATAAATTTTCATTTTATTAAATATCTTTTACTAAAGAGATGCTGATTACAAAGAAAAGAATAATCTTTTGTCAAGTCTTATAATTTTTAAGGGTCTGGCACAACGAATATTGGGAAGTGGGACAGATGAGTCTAGCCCCCTGATTTTGGCTGTGCTGAACTGTGCTGTGAAAAGTATTCATACTTTTTATTGGCCTGCCCAAACTTGATAAGAAAAATATGTTAAGCTGGGCATGGTGGCACACACCTTTAATCCTAGCACTTGGGAGGCAGAGGCAGGCAGATCTTTGTGAGTTCAAGGCCAGCCTGGTCTACAGAGTGAGTTCCAGGATAGCTGGAGCTACAGGGAGACCCTGTCTTGAGAAGACAAAAAAAAAAATATGTTAAAATAAACATACAGCATATCCTTTTATGTCTACCTGTCACAAGCAGAGATATAGACCTAGAAAGATTATTGGAAGTGATACTGAGGATTCTCCCTCCTTCCCTCTCTGTATCACCCTACTATAGGGATAGTTGTGGGAAAAATTAGACTCATTCTTTGCATAAGCTAATATATCTTGCTGGTAGCTATGTAAGTCCAATTAACTTCTCTGACAATGTGGTGAGATGAAGATACTGGATTATGTTTGTAGGCAATTATAAATGTCATGGTTGAATACTCTTGTAATATCTTGTGAGGTTATGAAATCCCAGTACTAAAAAATGTTTCATAGACCTCTTTTTTATGGAGGCCTTCTTATATAAGAATCAAAAATATGTCGGGCATAAAGTACCAGAGTGTCATACTCTTATTATCACCAATATTATTACCACATTATAAAAATTAATATAATTGTCAGAAAACATGGTAAAACAGATGGAATATTGGTAGAAAAATCAACAGACTGAAGCCTCAACTTTATTTCTGCCGCTTTGTGAATAATAATATCTTTCCTTTTAAAAGTTGAAATAATAATTCCAAAATGATGAAGACTAAGTAAGGTAATGTACACAATGGCCTTTGTGAAGTACAACTCATAACATAAAAGTGGAAAAACAAATTTAGAATTCCATGTTTCTTCTGAAAAATATTTTAAATTCCACTACAAGCTAATGTTACTGTATATATTCAAAATCTACAGTTGAAAATACATACTAATATGTTCATTGAAAAGCAAATACCTTGACATTTATTTTTGATTACATAGTTAAAATCCTTGGATTTATATAACTGGCAGTGTTTGACCTCTTTACTGCCAAAACACATAGAAATGTTCTGCATAAACTGAACAACTGATCACTAAAAAAATATAAAATAAAAAAGATAGCAGAAAGTTTCACAGTTTATGAATAACACCAGAACTACTGCTCAATATGATGAAAAATTTTTTGAAAAAGAACAGAAATTAGATTGGCTAAGTTACTTTGTAATGACCTAAACATTCAGACTTTACACTGGGAATTGGAGTAGAACAATTATTTTATCTTCAACGCTATGATTTGCTAAAGTCTTGAGCTCAAAGTTCTTACCAGTGGCCCTGAGTCCTGGGAGTTCACTTGGTTTGTTGGACTAGGAATGACTCAAGGAAAACATGATGGGAACCAAGTTTTACATATCCGGAAGATATTGAGTTCTCTTTGAAGATTTTACCGGATAATAGCCATGCCCCAGAAAACCATTTTGTTTAACCAATGTGATAAGTTGACAATGTAGTTTTTCTCTCTGATTATAATGTACTCTGTGTAGTCAAAACACTGATACCATTTGAGTGTAATTTCCTCTTTTATTTTATCTCCAATGCATTATAAATAAAGTTTTAAAAAAAGAAATGACCAATGGTCTCCCTTATTTGTGAATCTTAACACCAAATCCTTATATGTAAGTAAAGCTGTGTAATTTTTTAGTAAAAATAATTCCACGTTGGCTGATGCTACTATAGATATAGCTTGAAGTTTATGTTTCTATTTTCTAGGTTCTCAGAATTATGAGAATGAATAAATCACTTATTTAAAAGTACATTAAAACACACATCAACTTGCTATATAACTTAAGAATGTAAAGTTATATTTCTTTTTACCTGCATGCAATAATACCGTTAAAAATGTGAATTTCAAATGTGTTTTGGAATTAACTTATAGTTTATTTTCAGACTGTCATTTTGGTATATGTGTGGACTTTATATTCACCTATTTTGGAATAATATAATAAAGGGGAAAAAAGACAAAAGGGAAAATATGATAAAACTTGATCTGATCCCTTGTTTATGATGCTTATATTAAAACCTGAAAAGTGTATTAATTCAATTAATCCTGTTCTTCTAGGAATGTGGATAGAGGCTACCCAAATCACTACCTCTATAGACAGTGAGGGCCTAAATGGAGAGATGCCTTAAAAATGCCCGCTGTGAGTCCCCCCTCAAAAAAGGCAAATGGTTTCCCTCATTTGTGGATGCTAACACCAAATCCCCAGTTGAAATGCAAGCTGAGTAACATTATTTTTATACTTCTTTTTATCTGAAAACAACTGTGTTCTTATGATGTGAATTGCTTAATGAGCCCTAAAATTGACCTATCACTTATTTTCAGACATTGTAACTACTGAATATGGGTGGAGGATATGTATTCATATTTTGGAGTAATATAAAATTAAGGGTAAAATGTGAATACCAAAACATATTTTGGAATTAACATACAGTTTATTCTTGGAGGTCATAATTTTAATACATATGTGATGTTTATATAGTCATATTTTGGAGCAACACAAGGGGGAGGAAACAACAACAACATAAGGATTGGGTAACAGAACTAATGGATACAGCTAAATTCTGCCCAAAACAACAAGCCTCTGCAGAAAAAAAAATCTTTGGAAAGTCTGAGAGAAAGATGCAAGACATGCATGGATGGGGTGGGGTAGGGGCCAGAGAGAGGGGAATGTATTAGAATTGGACTGAAAGATGATTATGAAATTCACAAAACATCAATAAAAAATATGAAAAATGCCTGCTGTGAAAGTGTAAGGCTCCTGAGCAGCCATGTAAGCTGGGGTTTCACAAACTTCTAACCTAGCTTCTGGTGTGAGAGGGGAGTGGAGATAAGCAAATCCTGGTGCTGGCTCGCCAGCCAGTCTAGTCAAAATAAGGGGCTCCAGATCCAGTGAGAGATCTTTTCTCAAAGTTCAGATGGAGAGTGACAAAGGAAGACACCCGATATTGACCTTGGCTTGCAATACACACAAAACAAGCACACCAGCAAACACATGTGCACACTCATGCACACAGCACACATACACACACCTACAGGAACTTTTATATGCAGAACACCAACTAAATTGTAGTATCCTTTTCCCCTGATCTAGATAGACAAGTGAGCTAGGGAGAGAGTCACAGAGTGATTTCCTTGCTTCGTTGTCTGAAGACAATCTGGCCAGGCCTCCAGTGCAATATGTGTCTGCTCTCCGTTTGCTACAACAAAAAGCAGCAACCAAAAATTCATCAGTAATCAAAATAACCCCTGTCTTTCATGATACAGGTACCCTTCCTTTAACATAAAAATATCCTTGGTACACATATGAACAGAATCCAAGTAGCATGGCTGCTATCTTTGCTGGGACATCTCTGAAATAAACTTGAGTAATTTGTCTGGAATTTAAAGATGCTTCTCATTGCATCTGTCACCTGCATTATGCACTCACTCTCCAGCAGCCATCAACCACCAACACCTGTAGGCACTGACTGTTGATATAAATGGAAGCACTACTAAAGAAGGATATTGAACGTTTCACTCTGTAAAGGGTGGAAGCCAGAAACACTGCTAAACATGCTGGTAGGGGTATAGCCCCTTCCTCATTACTATTTCCTGCGAAATGTGAAAGTATAAACTGAATTGCACATACATCAAAATGGAAAAGAATATAAGTTTTCCTATCTCAAGAGTTTAAAGCATATGCACCTTCATATTTTATACATATATATTTATTGAATTTTATGCATTTCATACAAAACATCTTAATCATCATTATAACCTCTCCCCAGCTTGGACTCTCCAATAGAATGCTCCACCAGATTGCAGGCATTCTGTTGTATATGTTAAGGCTTATTGAGTCAATTTAGTGTACCCAGATTACTATCAATGAAAGTTCATCCACTGGGGTCTAGTCAGCCTATCTACAGTCTCTCCCTTAAAGAAGATCAACTCTCCCTCACTTGGCAGTAATCAGCTTTCAATAGTTCTTCAGCTAAGGTTGGAGCCTGCGGCCCATTTTCCCAGTTCTATGCTGGATGTGTGTGCTTGAATTGCATGCTTACACTATTGTAGATTCCTATGAGCAAGGCCCCAGGAGCCTGTAAGACTTGGTTTCTGTATGGTCATTGACTTACTCCCCTGGTTCTTGCTGAAGGCTATATAACAAGAAACAATACCAGATGGGAGAAACCTCCATTTGAGTTGTTTCTCAGGGTAATCCAAGAGACTCCCAAAATAGCACAGCTTATTTCCACAGTCCTTTATTAATGCCCAGAACTTGAGAGAAGACCCCATTACTGAAAAGAGGATTGGACACAAGATTCAGACCAATGGAGTTAGAGCTCACTGGGAACCCTTCTTCTTGAGACCTGCTCTTTTCATTGTAGAAGATACTATGCAAGCTGCTGAGGGAGGAAAATCAACAATGGTCCAACCCAGCTCTGACACCTAATAACCACAAAGACTGGCATAGCAAACTATCTCTACTGGTACAGTAGTAGCACTTTTACCTAGGGGATAATCAACCAGCCATCTAATTAGGCTTAAAGCCCTCTCACTGAGAGGGATCTCATTGGTGGCATTGTAAACATAGCCAAATATACATGCCTGGAAATATCACTTTTTTATCTCTGTCATATCTCTAGACAAATAAAGTTCCTTACTATATGTTAAATATGGGTCTTTATATTTACAAACAAGTAGACCATACACCACTAATCAAAGAAGATTCTTTTTTTTTTTAATCAATCCTGCCCCTATGCTTCACACTGGGGTTCCTCCCTCCCATGGTCACCCAAATGAAGTTCAGCAAACACACATCCTGTCCTGATCCCCCTGCAGTGGCCTCCATGACATAGCCTCGGTAGTCCAACAATGGAAGTCCACACTCTGAAGATGCTGAAATCGCAGCAGCTACTCAGTCCACAGGCTGGATAGCTCAGCAGTCCCCATCTGGCATTGAAGATTTGAAGGATTCTTGGAGAGACATGAGTCTTCAGTCCATATTGGAGGATTAAAAAGCTGTGTCTCATATCATCGAGGAATGGCAAAAGCAGTGGCAGCCACAGATTAGATGCACTTGCCACTAACAACTGAAGACAGGCCAAACATCTATTTACTATGATCTCTAGTTTTATATCTGCAGTAGTTTCTCAGGCCTTACTGATTATTTATTTCTGGTTATACTTTCCTTTTGCATGCTTAAGGCCACACAGCCCAGATTAATCAAGGTTTTTGTTTTCTCAGGGTCAGTTGAGGATCTGGTCCTCAGGGGTCACTCAGGTTTGGTTTTTTTTTTCCGAGGGGGGTAGGAGCCCCTGGCTCCTTTTGGCTTTTCATTTACCAGTTCCATCCACTAGAAACAAAATCAGGTCTTGCTAGACTAGGCTCCCCTTTTTGAAGCATGAGCAGACTTACCTCTTTATAGACTGGACACTGTCTGAAGTCCCATTAGTGGATCTCCAAGACCTCCTTGCACAGGAAGACTGGTGACTCACATTTTCAGGACATTTCAAAAGATGCCCCTATGCATAGTCCCCTGAGACTTAGTTGACCTCTGAGGGCAAGGAACAAAGTTATCCCTTAGGTCCCTCGGCCAAATTTGTATGGGAATTAAGTATGGTCATTAAGCACCCAGAAAGGCTAAGTTACACCAGCCTGATACATCACACTTATATTAAAATTGTGTCTTCTGAAAACAAACTGTGTTATTTCCATATCATATTTCTTGATTTGCAATTTTCCATTTTAACTTTATGTTACTCTAAAATATGTATACATGCCCACCATCCTATACCAAAAATCCAATGGTAGGTGAGTTCTAGAACCTGTCTAGGGATTCATAATATAAGAACACATTTGTTTTCAGATAACGAGGAATGAGGGATACCATTCGTCTTTTGTTTTTTCTGGGACTGTGTTACTTCACTTAACATAATATCTCAAAGAAGCCTCTTTTTGCAACAGATGGAGGCTGTTACAGAGTTCCATAATTGCTCACAAACAGAGTATATATGTCTGACATGGGAAAATTTAGTTAAGATGTGTAGCATTCTAAACCAATGGGATCTCCCTGGCCACACCTATGGGGTGGGCTGTAGTGATGAGAAGGTTTAGGATTTGGCCCGGGAAGTTGAGTAATGCTGTCTATATAACCAGACATTTTGGAATAAAGCACTCTCTCTGTATTTGGACCTTAACATGTGTCCACGTGGTGTGCTTTCCTGTGCGTGTTTTCCACATGGATCGTCCTAGGAATAAATGGGACACCCAACAGTCTGAGAGATGCCCAGCCCTAATTGATACACCTACAGAGGAACCTCTACACCTAAGACTTATGAAACATAGCAGAATAGGGGTAAAGAGAATAATAATACATCCAACTCTCATCAGCAGAGATTCCTCATGCATCGGAGTATGTTGTACAAAGAAGGCCACAACTGGTTATGTTTTAAAGAATAAGAGTCTGTAGAGTGTATGTCTGAGGATAGGACTTCTATATTAAATCTCACCTACCCATGGCTCAGTGACCATTGTAGAAGAGGGGAGGAGTGAAGAGGCAGGGTTGGTGTAAGAACATAAAGAAAGAGAGGCTTTCAGGCTACTGGGCACTTGGTCATATGAATTTGCAACAATGGTGACAGCATACACAAGACCCATAGTGACTCAATCAAACAAAAGCTCAGTATAGAACAAGGGAAATGGGCAGCAGGCCCAACCCCAGCTGAGGAACAATTGGCAATTGATTGCTGCTGGGGAGGGAGAAGAGATCTTCTTTGAGGGAGTGGATCTAGATAGGCTGACTAAACTCCACTGGAGGAACTTGTACTGAGGAACATAGGGTACAAATGCTTGGCCAGATAGGACTTAACAGATATGATGGAGTGCATGAAATCCAGTGGAGAATTTGAGGGAGAGGGCTCTAAATTTGATTAAGATCTAGTATATGAAATGCACAAAAACTCATTAAAATATCTTTAAAGCTTGAAATGTTTTGCACAGCCCTCTGTCCTTACAAACTCGTGTAGACCTTCAGTTGTCAAGTATTTGCTTCTCTTTTCTTTAATTTTTTATTGAACTTTTGCTCATTTCGTACAACATTCTTTTTTTTTTTTTTTTTTTTTTTTTTTTTTTT
>VZQC01005183.1:267495-302515 GCA_009823505.1 Rhizomys pruinosus | reverse complement strand
TTTTTTTTTTTTTGTCTTTTTGAGACAGGGTCTCCCTGTAGCCCCAGCTGTCCTGGAACTCACTCTGTAGACCAGGCTGGCCTTGAACTCACAAAGATCCGCCTGCCTCTGCCTCCCAAGTGCAAGGATTAAAGGCATGCACCATTCTTTAACCAAATTTAGACCCATCTCCTTCGATGCCCCACACCCCACCAGAGCTCCTGTGTTTGTTTGCTTCTTAAGACCTAAGCACCCATGTCTCTCTCTCTCTGTCTTACAGCTTGTAATCATTTCATTGAAATGAAACCGATTGTGTCCTATGTGGGATTTGAGGCACTGCCTTCCTGCATTTAGCATAGGTTTTCAAAGTTTATTTATATTGATGACATGTTTTGGGTTTCGTTTTATTGCCAAAGTTTATTTTATTTGATAATAACATTGATTCATCAACCCATCAGAAACCCATATTTGGGTTTCTTCTACTCAGTGGCTAGTCTGAGGGGTAGTGTTATAAAAACACACATTCAGTTTCTGCCATGGACACTAATTTGCATTTCTCATTGTTATAAAATGATGATGTTAGGATTTACTGGGTCAAATGGTAACTGAGTTTAACATTCCTGTGAATTGTTATTTTTCTGTACTGACAGTGTCATTTTGCACTCTCACCTCCATTGTATGTGGGTTCCCATGCCTTCTTCCTCTATGCAGCATTTGTTAGCATGTCTTTGTGATAATAGCCAAATTCCTGGATGTGAAGTAGCAGAAAATTATGACTTTAAATTACAGTTTCAAAAATTGCTGAGTTTGAGATTCTTTTCATATTCTTATTTACCATTCCTGTATCTTATTTTAGAGAAATGTTTAATTATAATCCTTGGGCAGGTGAGATGGCTAAGTGGATAGGCCACTTGTCACAGAAACCTGATGACCTGAGTGTGACTGCTAGAAGCCACATAAAGGTAGAAAGGTGGGACTGGAGAGGCATATCAGTGGTTAAAAGCACTGGTTGCTCTTGCAGAAGACCCAGATTTGGTTCCCAGGACCCACATAGCAGCACAGCCATTTCTGACTCCAGTTCCAGGAGATACAATTCCCTTTTCTGAACTCCATGGGCATTGCAAGACATGGGTTTACTTATATCCATGCAGATACACATAAAACAAAAAGCAATAAATAAAATATTTTGCCATTAGAGATTTTATTTAAAATACATATTTTACTATAAAATATGACAAACACTAAACTGTGATTGAAAATTTAGAAAGTCTTTTCCTACACCTATGTCTTGTAGGTTGTTGACAACTTTTTCTTCTATCACCTTCAGGGTTTCAGGTTTTAGGTTGAGATCTTTGATCCACTTGGAGTTGATTTTTGTACAGGGTGAGAGGTAGAGGTTTAATATTGTTCTTCTACAATTGGTGATCCATTTTTGCCAGCACCATTTGTTGAAGATGCTATCCTTCCTCCATTGAGGGTTTTTTGCCCCTTTGTCAAATATGAGGTGGCTGAAATTGTATGAGCTCAAGTTTGGACCTTCAATTTTGTTCCATTGGTCGATGGGTCTGTTTTTGTGCCAGTACCAGGCTGTCTTTATGACTATGGCCCTGTAATATAGTTTGAGGGCTTGTAGGGCAATCCCTCCTGTATTGCATTTTTCACTCAGGGTTGCTTTAGCTATTCGGGATGTTTTATTTTTCCATATGAATTTAAGGATTTTTGTCCAAGTCTGTGAAGAAGATCATAGGGATTTTAATTGGGATTGCATTGAATCTGTATATCAATTTGGGTAAAATGGACATTTTTACTATATTAAGCTTCCCAACCCATGAGCATGGGAGGTCTTTCCATCTTTCAATGTCATTTTCAATCTCCTTCTTCAGGGGTTTAAATTTTTTGTTGTAGAGGTCTTTGGTATTTTGGGTTAGGTTTGTTCCCAGGTATCTTGTTATTTTTGAGGCTATTGTGAGTGGGAAGGTCTTCTGATACTCCTTCTCCACTTGTTTATTGTTGGTGTAAAGAAAGGCTACTGATTTTTCTAGGTTAATTTTGTAGCCTGCCACTTCATTAAAACTCTTAATTGTCTAGAAGTTTTCTGGTGGAGTTTTTAGCATTTCTTAGGTAAACTATCATATCATCTGCAAAAAGAGATAGCTTAACTTCTTCTTTTCTGATTAGAGGTAAACTATCATATCATCTGCAAAAAGAGATAGCTTAACTTCTTCTTTTCTGATTAGTACTCCTTTAATTTCCTTCTCTTATCTTATTGCCATAGTAAATGTTTCAAGCACTATGTTGAAGAGGAGTGGCAATAAGGGGCAGACTTGCTGGGTTCCAATCTTTAAGGGAAATGGTTCCAATTTTTCTCCATTTAGGATGATGTTGGCAGTGGGTTTGCTAGATATGACTTTGAAAATTATGTTCTAAAATTGCAAGGTGCATACATTTTCATTCTACCCATTTATAAAATATTTTTTAAAAAGAAAACCAACTGAAGAAAGTTGTCCTGTGACATCCACACATGCACAATGGTATGTACATTCTCATACACATTATATATACACAGATATGCACAAAAATAATAAATTTTGAATTTATTCTTGTCTATTTAAAATATTTACATAGTATTGAATTATTTAAATATTATCTAATCATAAGAGCTCTGCATGTACACTTGTCTCTCATTCTGGATGGTTTTCTCTGAAAGACAAAATTTTATAATTTTGACAATGGAAAAGCTATTTCCCTTTTGTCCCTTAAATTCACTTCTAGAGAATTCATGACTCATCAAAGAATTACTCTTAGGTTTTCTTCTAGAACTTTTTGGTTTTAGCTGTTATATGGAAGTCTATAACTCATTTTGAGGTAATTTTTCCATGTGCTATAACAGAGTGATCCAACATAACTGTGAAGCATAGTTATCAAAATGTTCCAACTATGTATAGGAAAGACTAAACTTTCCCCTATAAAGTTCAATATGACTGCAAAATCTCATTTCACATAGGAGAAAAACCCCAAGGAAATGTCTACATATTTTCTACATTTTGGATTGATGCTTTGAAATCAGACAAACCTTTTAGAGTTTGAGTTTTAAAATGTTTTTTAATTTGTATTGAAATTTGGCAATCTTCATATAATATAGTTTGGTTAGTTTGGTGGTATTTAGATATCCACCACTCTCTGCACCTCCTCTTCATTTGCCCTCCACCCAATTTATTGTACTCTCATATAGGTATTATATGTATAATATATGTAATATATTATATAACACGTATATATTAAACATGGCCTATAGAGTCTGATTTGTTTCTCCCAATATCCCTTATTGTGGGCCCATCCTCTAGGCCCACCAAGAGCCCCACCCCTATAAGGCACTGTCCTTTTCCCTCCCAACATCCATCAATTTGCTAAAAGTTTCTTAGGTTGGGTTGAGATTTCTGACCCAAAGCTGGATACAAGGACCCATGCCTTTAATCCTGGCACACAGGAGGCTGGTCTGTGAGAGCAAGACATGAGCCAGCTGGCACTACAAAAACAAAACAAAGCAAAACAAAGTTTGATTTTTGTAAATTATTTTTCTCCACTTTAATTCTTTAATTTCAATCTCCTTTACTATTGTGTAATACTATTCCTTTAACCAATCTAATTGAGAGAAGGAAAAATAAAGATCGGCTTGCACTCTTGATAACAATAAATAACCAAAGTTTTATTTAGACAGTACTTCTTACATTCCAAAGGCAATGGGGGGTCCACCAAATCTGATGTCTGCGTGCAGTGTGTCTCGTCTCAGTATCCCTGAGCCATGCCATCCTTTCTCACAGGATACTGTTTTTTTTATGCAGCAGATTACATGACACATTCCCCTCAACTCTGCATCCACACTATGATGAATACGGGTATGTTGAACCCAAAATAAGGATTTTGTTACCTATAAATATTTGTTCTTAGGAGGAACTAACAGCTCACTCTTCACTGTTACCACCTGGAATGGTTCCCCTCCCCTCCCCCCCACCCTTGCACCTGCCTTCTGTGCAATAGGCTCTCACAATAATGTAGTGATTGCAGGATTAAACAAACAAAAACAAAATTTTTAGAATTAACCCTCAAAAAGTAAATTCCCTCTTATGGGATTTTATGTAATCGTGTTAAAAGGATAACTACAGTGTTATCCACTGTGGAGAGTTGTGAAGCCCAAGTGAGCCAACTATGAACCTCAGCTCAGCTACTGCTTAATTAATTAGTGAATAATTGCTTAATCTTGAACAGTTACCTTTGAACTTCAGTTCCTTCAGAGGCAAAATGAACTTGTTAATATTATATATCTTTGCAGAAGTAGGAAATTGAATTGAGATATCAGGTAAAACTCTGGCTCAGCAGTTCCTAGCATACTTATTAACCAAAAGTCAGTATTAATATTCTTTCATTCAAATAAATGTTCTTGTTACTCTGCCAGCATTGAAGGAAGGTTTGTGTTTACCCATCCACATATCCGAGCCCCAGTTTCCCCACTGACAACAGCCCTTGATTAAGTGTGCAGGTGCTTTATATCAATTAGGCAGGTTCGTCTGGGAGAAGCTTCCAACACAAAGAGATTTTTGTACATCTGAACCATAATCTGATAGCTGAACCAGATCTCCTAATGCTTAAAGATTTTCTTGCTTTGAAAATAGGAGTCACATTTTGCTGATCATCTACCCACAACACACTATTTTACATTATGGGTTTTCTCTGTAAAGGTGCCAGGAACTCCCATGGCCTACAACTAGGAAACATACTGGGTTTCCGAAATCACTAACAACCAGGGAAGAGAGACAGATAAGGAGGTCTGAACCCGTTCTGGATGCAGTTTAGATGTTTAAGAAAACCCAGTTGTTTATATCACAGGTTCTACATGCTTAACAAGCCACAATCAGCCTGCTGAGATTCACAGTAAAATTAAGCAGGTAAATAACCTGAAAGAGCTGAGCAACTCCATTATAAACAGAAAAGAGCAAGATGCCATGTAATAACAAGGTAGCAAGTGAAGTTGTAGGTTAATGGGCTCATCCTTTGCAATATAATGAAACAAGGTAGCAGCAGGATGGAAGGAACTGTATTATAGGAAACAAATGCATGAAACAACGGATTGTAAATAAATTATGTTAACACTGATTGCAATTAAACTGTCTTGTTTTAATATGATGTAGTAATTAAGATATGAATGGCTTGCTGCCTGGTTCTTGCCTGATTTGGCACCAAATAAATTTTTTTTCTCAGCTACAGTAATACTGAATAATCACTCAAATTTTTGTATAAATAGACTAATTTTTGGCTAGCACCTATGAAAGAAAAGAAGTTATCATAAATTGGGTAGAACTATACTCTGCTAGTCTGTAAACATTGTCAATTCTGACTCAGAATTCTCTCCCTAACATTGTTTCCAAAATATGGGAGCTTTAAAAATATTTTATTTATTATTTTTATTTTATGGGGATGAGTGTATTGCCTACATGTGTGTAAGTGCATCTGTGCCATGCAATACCCAAGGAGATAAGAAGAGACCTTCGTATCACCTGTAACTGGAGTTACAGATGGTTGTTAGCCACCATGTGGGTCCTCTGCAAGAGCAATCAGTGCTCTTAACCACTGATCCATCTTTCAGCTCCTCTTTCTGTGTTCTGCTAGATTGCAATCACTGTCAATTTTGAGTCAGAATTCTCTCCCTAAAATTGTTTTCAAAATATGAATACTTTAAAGAAAGCACCTTTTTTATCTTTGAGAACTTTATACATGTATATAGTTAAATATTATATTCCTGTCTCCAATTTCCTACCTCCAACTCCCTCATATAATCCTATCATACTCTCTCCCAATTTCTTCCATAAGTCACTTTTGGCCATGATGTTTAATCACAGCAATAAAAAATAACTAATATAGAACTTGGTACCAGAAGGAACAGGGTTATTGCTCTGAAGAAACTGATTATGCTTTTTTTTTTTTGAGGAATATGGAAGATCTTTGAACTTTCGACTAGAAAGGCAGTTGAATACTGTAAGTAGAAGTTAGCAGGCAGTTCTAGTAGGAGGCTGGAAGACAGCAGTGCTAAGCATAATGCCTGGCTCAAGAGATTTCAGAGGGAAACACAATCTTTATTATCAACTAAGCTGAAGGCTTCCTTCTGCCCAGACACTAAGAACTTACCTGAGGCTAAATTAAAAAAAAAAAAGTAATGGACTAGTTTTTTAGGCAGAGAAAATTGTAAGACATCATAACATTGTGTCTCCAGGATGGTTATTACTGATAACACTTATGCAGTTCTACAATGAAAAGAACAAACAGGACAGAAAGAAATACATAGTTTGGAGGAACACTAGGAAGGTTAATGTTCCATCCAAGGCATGTGCTGAACCAGAGCCTGTAACTGTAAATGAAATTACAGCCATTAAAGTGAGGCTTCTTGCTCTGAATTAGAACTGTGGGAAGAGAGCCCTCAGGACAAGATCACTCCCAGCTAAATTACAAACTTGTGAAAGGAAAAGGCCTGAGCTCTCTGTTCCTAGAAAACACTTACATATAAAAGCTGCTGCACATGTGAGTCCAGAAAGTAAGAGTCCATCCTAAGCTACCAGCTGAACTTGACAGTGTCATCCTTATGGTGCTGGTTTTGGAGGCATGAAAGATGCAAGAATAAAGGGACTATGGAACCTTCCACCTAAGTTTCAGTAAGCTGCTTAGCTCAGACAACACGTGGCAGGAGAAACCTGTCAAGGAGGCTGTGAGAAGCCATTGCATGAATCTCTGAAAATGAAGCCAGCATTGCAGTAGAGACCCGAATGTGTTAGGGATGCCAGAGCCATGAGACATCCATCCAAGAGAGCTGTATATAGGGAATGTGACCAACCCATTAGAAAGATGTATGTTTTAGGCATTAAAGTTGCAGAGGCTGGGTTTCTAAGATCTTTTAAACTAAAATCCTAGAAAATGTACATGGAGCTACACAATTTAATATTTGCCCTGATGGGTTTTCATCTAGCTTTGGGCCAGTATTTCCTCATGATGCCATCATTTGTCCCTTTTGGAATGGGAATGCATATTTTGTGTAACTGTATATTAGAATCCTTTAATTTGTTTATGATTTTACAGGAGATGACAGTTTAAATATTGCCTTGAATCTCAGAAGAGACTGGACCTTTGAATACTGCTGAGATTATTGCAACTTTGAAAGTTGGATGGACTAAATGCATCTTTCGCTATGATATGCTCATGTCCCTATGGGGGCCAAGGAGCACACCATAATGATTTAAATGAGAATTTTTCAAATAGTCTCGCATATTTGAACACTTGGCCCCTGATTAGTGTTTCTATTTAGGGAGGTTATTGAATATTTAGCCTTGCTGGAAGAATGTCAAAGGAGACAGGCTCTGAGAATTTATAGCCTTCCCTCACATTTAATTTGTTCTGTCTGCTTAGTGTTTGTGGTTGAAGGTGTGATCACCCAGCTGCAGTTCTAATCTATCATTGTACACATCGGAGTCTAAACTCTCAACAGGGCCCATTTATGTTGATCCTGAAACAGCTAGCATGACAATCTTGGTACTCTCAGACCACGTGCATTGTACACCATTGTAAAACAACATTGGAGCTGGACACCATGAAGATCAGAGGAAAGAAAAACTCACAATTCTTACCTTGACAGGCTTCAGTTTAGAGAACTAAGTGACAGTGTTCAAACTACTGCTACTTCGCACAATGATATTAGCTTTCAATAATGTTAGAAGACATTGTTTCCAGAAAGTGAATAAAAGGGGTACATAATCAATTGGAGAAAAGATCTTGAGTTAACATTTCTCTGCTTGGCAATTAGAGGAAGAGACTCCTCTGCCTGGAAGCTCTCCTGTCTGTCTCTTTGAACATAAAGATACATCATTTCAATGCACCACTACATGAAGAAAGCTTAAGAAATTAAAAAAAAAATTCTCTTAAGGAAAAATAACATTATGAAAAACCAATTCTATTTTGCGGAGAGAACAAAAATCATCTGCATGGAGAGTTATGACTGTAATAGAGAATTTCAAGAAAGAAGAGAATTTAATACTCATAGTACACTATGACTCGAAGAATATCACTATAAAAGTAGTTGATTCTACAGAGAGTTAATGAACTGGAAAAAAATGAATCAAAGAAAGTATTTTGATGTTGGTGCACAAATGAGTGAACAGTGAGTGGTCAGTTTAAACTTCATGGATAGCCAGATAAATGGATTGGGCCCTAGAAACTTTATAAATACCAAGCTATGCCCCACCTTGTGTACTGAACAAAATAAACAGTTCCACAAATTCCAGAATATCTCTTTCCATCTTATAAATTCAAAGCTGGAGAGCAAAGCTTAGTATGAAAACAAATAGATTTTCCAAAAGACTCACAGAATGAGTTATTATTAATAAAACCACTGTCAGTGATCCAGGAAAGGTCATCTGAGTGGACAGCAGGGGAAGAATCATCCCTGAGAGGACAGCAGAGACTATCACCTCCTGGTAGGTGGATTTCTTTTCTCTCAGGAAATTCCAGTCAGGCAGTTCCAATATAGCATTTGCAAATTCATCATCCTAACAATTCATCCCAAAGCACACTTCCAGTGTGTGTGTGTGTGTGTGTGTGTGTGTGTGTGTGCCTAGAATATGGATATGTGTTCACATGGATGTGTAGGTGTGCTCCTCTGTGTATATACTAGTAGAGGGCAGAAGTTAGTTTGGGGTATCGTCCTTTCTGGCTCTCCACTCTCCACTTTGCTTTTATTAAACAAGAGCTGTTGTTGAACCTACAGCTTGCAGTTTCAGCTAGACTGGCTGGCTAGCAAGCCCCAGAGATCTTCCGGTTTCTACACTCCAGTGCTGGGCTTACAGGTGCTGGAAGCCACGACAGGCTTTTATACTAGTACAGAGTATCTGAACTAAAATGCATATATAGGGGCTGGAGAAATGGCCTAGCGGTTGAAAACACCGACTGCTCTTGCAGAGGACCCGGGTTTGATCCCCAGCACCCACATGGCGGCTGAAAACCGTCTTTGACTCCAGATTCCAGGGGAATCTGACACCCTCTTCTGACCTCCGCGGCATTGCACTACCCAGGTGCACAAACCCACATGCAGACAGTACACTCATACACATACAAGAATAAATAATTTTTTTTTAAAAATGCATATATAACAAGCACTTTACAGACAGAGAACTCCTCCCTCCTCCATAAACCTTCACTGTTACCAGGAAGCACCCATTTCTTTCCACTCTCCATCTCCTTACTTCACATGTGATTATCCTGCAGTCTGTCTATGTACACTTTTAGAGAACAACCCGTCTGCAGTTGTATGTCAGATTTCTGAACTGAACATGCATTACTTCTAAGAGACAGAGAGAGGCTCGGGAGATACATGTCAGATGTCCTCTCCCCAGAAGTACAAATGAGAGGAAAAAAATATCAAGGAAGGAGTCTCTGACTAGCTTAGCTGCAAAGAGAGTGTTTCTGACTATTGAGCTGCCTGCAAGCTATACACTAAACTCCAGGGTTACACCTTATAAGAAGTCAGCACCCATGTTAGGGGTGGGCTTTTAGGAGGGTGCTGCTTTTGCATCATCCCTGGCCCTGTAAGTTACCCCTCACCCTGTAAATAACTCCAATAAAATCTATACTGGTCTACAAAGTGAGTCCTAGGCCAGCTGGGGCTACAGGGAGAACTTATCTCAAAAACACCAAAAACCAAACAAACAAACAAAAAAGACTCACTGTTTCACCATGTAGGCTTCTGATGCAATCATTACTTTGCTCTGTCTCAAATTCCCTTTCTGCAGTGAGTTGGTGTGTGTGTGTGTTATATATGCCCCCAGGAAAAGTTTGTCACACAACATGCACCTACAGCTGAGGTTCCAAGGTGATACCTAGCAAGGTACAGGAAGTAAACTATGCCAAGTTTAAAAAAAAATTCTTCACTATTCCTAATCCTGAGTAATTATTCACTGTGGTTATTTTGTTTAGATTTCATTTTCCTAAGCAAACACATATTTATGGAAGAAATTTTCTTGATGGAAAAAGTCCAAATCTAAGCACCCTCTTCAATGAAGGAGGTACTTAATAGCTTCTCATATGTACTGAAGAGCACTCTTGTAAATAGTTCCCCAAGTGCAGCTGTGAGAAACACCCACCAAACTCTTATCAATGACCTTTCCCCAAGAAATCTCTACCCCAGCAGAAACAGTAAAAGAAACCTGAGGCTCCTCATTTACTCAAATATCATCCCAGATTTCCTGGTTGAGTACCTATTAATTTTTCAAGCAATGATTCAAGTAAAGGAGCATCAATAGGTAATTAACTCTAACATTCCTTTTCCATTCCAAATTCTAGACATTAAGGCTACACAGAGATGGAGGATGGGGTTTCCAAAAAGAACTGTCGACCTTAGTAGTTGCCCAATTTCTCTCACAAAAGCTTCACAGAGAGTATTTTCTTGGTTCACATGTGCATAAAATGCCAATATCTGGCTTATTCAACTAATTATGTCACTACACTAGTTCTACAATGGAAGCCTGTAGAATCAATAAATGCTTCAAGCATGACTGTTTTCATTAACAAGCTATTTTATTAAATTAGATTGGTAGAGGATGGAAGTGTCCTTGGACCTTATCCATTATAAATGAGCTGTTGTTTGAAGAAAATTAGAATTTCTAATTTTCTGTCCCTTGCAAGAGTTCAGCCAGTCTGCTCACTCTATAGCTGACAGGCATTATGAATTGGGGATATCTGTGACCCAGAATCCAGTTTAAACCAATGTCAGTTCTCTAGGGTCAACCTGACTAACTGATAGCTCCCTTCAGAGTATGTTCCAACTTCGTAATGCTCATGGGGAAATTCTTTATATACTTTTGCTCCATTTAGAGATCTGGAAAAAACTATAGCAACACAAAAGTCATGAGGAGCTGAGTAGAAGACACCAACTATGTGGCTGTGCTAAAAAAAATCATTTCACATCAACATTATGTTTACTAATTCACTTAGTAAGAAGTGATGAAGCACTTTTCCTACAGCTAGTGAGAAAACACTCATTACAGGACATTGTACTTAGTGCTACGTACCTCATGAAAGTTTATTCTTGTCACCACTTTTTTTTTCTTTTTGAGACAGGATCTCTCCACAACTTGCTAGAACTTACTACATAGACCAAGGTGACCTCAATATTACAGAGTCTGCCTCTATCTCCTGAATGCTGGGATTAAAGCCCTACAACACCACACGAGGATTACCCATACTACAGGCTACAGAACTCTTTTCAATGCACATAGGTTGATAGGGGACAAAGACTCTGATGGTCTACTTCCCTATCTGTTAGCAATACTAAGGGCACAAAACTTGACTTGTTCTAAAATTTACTTATTTGTTTGCCATTGAACAAATATTATTATTTGATCAGTAAAAGTATGTTTTAAGTGAAATTATTTTGTTAAGGAAGAATGGGAATAGTTAAAGGAATCTACCAACAGAGACAAAACCAACTTTTGAACTATTTCCAGGAAGGGTTGCCCACTGTCTCCCTCCTTTTTAATATACTGCTTAAAAATCTTGCTAGAGCAATAAGAGGAGATTAAAAGAACATTCATGGGAGAACAGGAGGTTACGCTATCCCTTTTTGCAGATGACATGGTATTATACCTAAGATAGCCCAATATTCCACCAGAAAACTACTAGAACTGATTAAGTTTCAGTAAAGTTGCAGGTTATAATTAATCTACAAAAATCAGTAGCCTTCCTATATGCCAATGACAATCAATTGGAGAAGGAGTACATGGAAAGCCTTCCATGAGCAATAGACTCAAAAAAAATTAAATATCTCAGGAAAAACTTGACTAAAGATATTAAAGAGTTTTACAATGAAAACTGTAAATCTTTGAAGAAAGAGATTGAGGAAGACTTTGAAAGATGGAAGGATCTCCCACGTTCATGGATTGGAAGAATTAATATAGTAAAAAATGACCATCCTTCCCAAATTAATATACATATTCAATACAATCCCAATCAAAATCCCCATGATATTTTTATAGAATTAGAAAAAAAATTCTAAAATTCATATGGAAAAACAAAAGAGCCAGATAGCCAAAGCAATCCTGGGCAAAATGAATAATGCAGGGAGAATTACTATACCAGAATTTCATCTCTAATACAAAGCCATAGTTGTAAAAACAGCATGGTACTAGGATAAAAACAGACCCATAGATCAATGGAATAAAATTGAAGACCCAAACTTGAGTACATACAGTTTTAACCACCTTATATTTGACAAAGGAGCCAAAAACACTCAAGGGTGGAAGGGTAGCATCTTCAACAAATGGTGATGACAAAATTGTATCAACACTTGTAGAAGAATAAAACTAAACCCTTGCCTTTCACCTTGCACAAAAGTCAACTCTAAATGGATCAAAGACCTCAATTTGAAACCTGAAACTCTGACTATATTAAAAGATAATATAGGCAGTAACCTACAACATACAAGCATAGGAAAAGACTTTCTAAATCTGACAGCAGCTGCGCAGAAAGTAAAGTCAACAATCAACAAGTGGGGCCTTATTAAACTAAAAAGCTTCCTTATAGTAAAAGAAATAATCAAAGAACTGAAGAGAAAACCCACAGACTGGGGGGAATCTTCACCAGTGATACATCTGACTAATATCCAGAATACATAAACTACTTAAAACCAAAGGTCCAAGAAAATAAATGATCCAATTAAAAGATGGGATAAAGATCTGAACAGAGTCAAGGAGACCCGTATTTGCTTTATTGGTTTAGTGGCCTTTGGTAACACTCTTGGTATTCCAGAGGCCATCTGTACACTTGCACGTGTGGTCTCAATACATCTTTCCCATGTTAACGTCAGGTCTTCGACAGCAGGGCCTTATCGCCTTTCTTCTTGCAGGTATCCCAGTTTAGAGGCAAGGAGCCTTTACCTTTTGTGGGAGCTTGGATCCCCTGGCCAACATTTCCTTGGTAGAATAATCCATTGCTGATGTCAGATGTCCTGTATTAATATATTTTGCTTAAGTGCATAGCTTAAGGAGACTTTAGTACTATATTTGGTTCTGAATAGAGAATAATCCTTTTCACAGTTCCTAGGTCTATTAGTCAATTAAAGAAGGCAGTTTTGGGGCTGGAGAGATAGCCTAGCAGTTAAGAGCACCGACTGCTCTTGCAGAGGACCCGGGTTCGATCCCCAGCACCCACATGGCGGCTGAGAACCATCTGTAACTCCAGTTCCAGGAGAACTCCAGNAGTTTTTCTTTTGGTCTTTTTGAGACAGGGTCTCCCTGTAGCCCCAGCTGTCCTGGAACTCACTCTGTACACCAGGCTGGCCTTGAACTCACAAAGATCCGCCTGCCTCTGCCTCCCAAGTGCTAGGATTAAAGGCATGAGCCACCACGCCCGGCGGCACATGCCTTTAATCCTAACACTCTGGAGGTAGAGGCAGGCGGATCTCTGTGAGTTCAAGGCCAGCCTGGTCTACATAGTGAGTTCCAGGACACCTTGGGCTACAGGGAAACCCTGTCTCAAAAAGAACAAAAAATATTTCATCTTACATGGGTAAGATTAGCTATGATCAAGAAATAAATGACCCTAAATGTTGGAGAGGGTATGGAGAAATGGGAACACTTATTCATTGCTGGTGGGATTGCAAACTCATTCAGCCCCTATGGAAAGCAGTGTGGAGAACTCTTAAAAGACTAGAAATGAACCTATCATTTGACCCAATTATACCACTGTTAGGTTTATACCCAAAGGATGCATCCTATAACAGAGATATGTGCACAGTCCTGCCTATTATGTCCATTTAGTGATCATATAGCTCAGTTCAGATGTCTCTATGTTTATTCTTTGACCAGTTGACCTGTATAATGGACTCAGTGGAATATTGAATTCCCCTACTATTAGTGTGCGAGAGTCAATTTGTGCATTAAAGTCCTATAAAATTGTGTTTATGAAGTTTGGTGCTCCTGAGTTTGGTGTGTGTAAATTAATGATTGTGATATTTTCTTGGTTAAATTGTTCCTTTGACAAGAATGAAATGATCCTCTTCATCTCTTCTGATTAGTCTTAATTTGAAGTCTATTTTATCTGATATTAGAATAGTGATTCCTGCTTGTTTCTTAGTGCTATTTGCTTCTAATGTTTTCTTCCATCCTTTCACATTGAGATAGTATCTGTCTTTAAAAGGTGTGATGAGTTTCTTGCAGACAACAGAAGATGGATTTTGTTTCTTAATCCATTTTACTAGTCTATGTCTCTTAATTGGAGAATTTAGTCCATTGATATTTAAAGTTATTATTGAGAGATTTATATTACTTCCAATCATTTTGGTTTCTGGTGCATTCTTGCCCTAGATTTTTATTTCCATAATGGTAGTTTCATTAAGTATTTTCTGTTGCTGGATGGTTATAATTGTTCTCTCTTTGCTTTTTGAATTGCTTCAAATATTCTCTGAAGGGATGGATTTCTATACAAGAATAATTTCAACTTATTTATGTCATGAAATATATTCATTTTCCCCTTTCTCCTTCAATTATAATAGACATTTTTGCTGGATAAAGTAATCTGGGTTGAAATCTACAGTCATGTAGAACTGGGAATATTTTAGACTAAGCTCATCTGGCTTTCATTGTTTGTAATGAAAAAATCAGCTGTAATTCTGATAATTGTAAGTGACTTATTGTTTTCCTTTTGCCGCCCTCAGTATTCTCTCTTTGCTTTGAATATCTAGTGTTTTTAGTAAGATATGGCATGGGGAATTTCTTTTCTGGTTCTGTCTACTTGGTGTTCTATATACTTGTATTTGTGTGGGTATCTCTTTTATTTGTGAAAGTTTTCCTCTACAATTCTATTGAAAATCTGAGCAACACCATTATCCTGTGAATCTTCTTCCCCTTCAATACCTATGATCCATAAATCTGTTTTTTCTCACAGTGTCCCACAGTTTCTGGTTATTCTATTCTTATGTTTTGTTTTAATTTCTCAGAATCTTTACTTGATCAATCCAGTTCTTCCATATTGTCTTCTAGTCTCTATATTGCATGTTCTTCTTCATCCATTCTGTAATTGAGACTTTCCCCATCCTTTCCAAATGGTTTGTGGAGTGGTACACTACATTTTTCATTTCAGCTTAAATTTTCTTCAATATTTCTGTAATTTTGTAATTTTGTTCTTCAGTTTCTCATTATCTTCTTTTAATTTATTCCTATTTTCTTTTAGGTCTTTCATTTCTTTGTATGTGTGTTCTTCAAATTCTTTCAATTCTTTGATTTCTTTAATCATGTTTATAATAGTTCTTTTAAGATCTATATCCTGAGTTACATCTAGGGAGTCCTCAGTATAGGATTCTTCAGTAGGACTAGTAGTATTTGGCAGAGGTTTATCATTTGGGTTTTTCATATTATTGTTTTTTCATTGTGCTTCTGGCATTTGGGTTTCTTTATTTGGTTTTGGTTCTAGTGTAAAAGTCAAATACTTCTTTGTTAAGTTGAAGACTGACTTTGCTTATATTCTTCAGATGTTTTCATTGTCTTATTTGCCATACATGTGTAGCCTCTAGCCTAGCACTGGACAGACCAGCACCCCTCACCTAGCCAGAAAATAGCTCCCCCAGTTGCCAAAGCTATGCAACACGCAAGCCAGGCCTAACCCCTCAGGTTTGTAGAACCCATGCCACAGGGCCTCAGGTGTTCCCAGCCTTGTGGGCAGGAAGACCACAACACCTCTGTTACTGTGCAGCTGTAGTCTCCTCACCAAAGTGAGGTGAGTCCCAGTCACCCACCTGTGGAGATGCACCCACGGAATGACCATGTGCCACCTATATCTACCCACAGGGCCTCCAGGGCCAGCTGTACCTGTGTGTGTCAACGTCTGTACCTGTGTGTGGAGGGCCAGCCCCTGCCAAAGTTGTTTCTGCTGTCTCCCGGTGCCTTCTGGTCACCAAGGGTCCAAATGCCCTCAGACTGCCTCAGGTGCTTCCCAAAACAAGTGGGACCCCTAAGTCCCCCTCCCCTGAATTTGCCTCAGCTGCTCACAATATGCCATCTGCCCTGGAAGCAACCAACTTGATCTCCTCATGTTCTTTAAGATGTTGAAAATTATGGGAGAGCTGATCTGGTTTCTTGTTTATTTTATTTTCTAGGATAAAAAATAGTTTCTTTAGACAAAAAGCCAACATATGTAAAAGTTGAATACAGAAGAAAGTATTTCTGAAAACTGAAGTCACTCAGTAGCCTGAACAGTAGGTTAGAATAATAAAGTGGTAATGAAAGTATTTTCTTGGGTTTTGTAGTTAACATTTTTTTTCCTCTCTGTCATCACACACCTGTGTGGAAAATAAGAATGGGGATAATCCACCCATACTACAGGATAAAAAGGGCAAATAAAGAAACATTTTTTTTTAATTTTAGACCTGTGGTGGTGCAACCTATAATTTCAACATTTGGCAGGATGAAACAAGAAGAAAAAATTTCAAACGTGTCCTGGGCTACATAACAATACTTTGTCTAAAAAATAGTAGACGTAAATAATTATCCCTAGGTCATAGTTTGTAATTTACTATTTCAGCACTAACCATTGGTATTGTATTCCAACTGTCTGTTGAAATTCAGGAATAAAATCAACAAGGAATAAAAGACTCCGAGGGCAAGTTGGTGGAGAAAGACATGGAATGATTTTTGGTTTGGATCATTTCCTATTCCTAAAATCTTATAGAGTAAAATAATCCACTTGTCTTTGCATCACTCGTTTCCACTTGGTCTTAAGTGGCATTTATCAGACACAACCCATGACAAACTGAGATTGTGAACATACTCATTTAAAGTCAAAGCCATTTTGTGTCACTATGTTAATATTTTGGTAGACACAGAACAGAAAGATAAAAGCATCCCTAGCTCATTGTGCTAGGAAACAATAGAGTTGGGCTGAGACCTGGGAAGGTTTTTGTCCTTGTTTCTTTTTTTTTAATTGAAGTTTTGTGTATTTCATGCAACATTTCTTAATCAAATTTAGACACAATTCCCCTTCCTTGCCTCCTCTCCATAAGAGCTCATGCATTCTGCCATATATGTCCTTCATCCTTTTCTCAGTGTTTTTAAAATATTCGATGTGGAAGTTTACTGTTTTGGGCTTAAGTTTACTGTTTCAGTCAGATTTTTGGCCCAGTATTTTGTTGCTGTTGTTCCTTCTCATTTATATCATTCCAAAATATGCTTATATGGACACTTCAGATATGCCAAAATTATGACATCTGAAAATAAACTCTAGGTTAATTCCAAAACATGGTTTTGCATTTTGATAGTAGGATTATATGCAGGTAAAGAATGTTACTTTGCTTTCCTACCTTACAAAGCAACTTGATGAGTAACATCAAGCATTACAATTACTAAAAAACAAAGAAATAAAAAGTAATTGTTTAGTTTTCTTCTAAAGAGAGAATTGGTGCTACCATCCACAAATGAAGGACTCCATACATCATTTGTTTTGGGGGGACTGTGTTACTTCACTTAGCATAATGGCTTCTAGTTCCATCCATTTACCTGCAAAGTTCATGATACCATCTTTCTTTACCACTGTATAGAATTTATTTATTTTTTATTGATGTTTTATGTATTTCATACATTGTTTTTCATTTTTGTTCAGGCATATTCCTCTATCCCTTCCCCCTACCCCACCCCAAACCATCCCAGATCATGCATTCTGTCATAACTGTCCTGCATCTTTCTCTCAATTTTTTTTTATGCTTAGGAATTCACATTTTCCTCTGTTAATTTCATATTATTCTAAAATATGGATACATACTGTTCACCCATATACAGTAATTACAGAGTCTGAAAATAATTGGTGGGTGGATTCTAGAGCCCATTGAGGGATTCACTTATGACAACATAGTTGCTTTCAGATAAACCAAAAATATAACCATACTCTCTGTCGTTCAGCTTGCCTTTCATCTGGGGGATTTGGTGTTAGCATTCTCAAATGAGGGAAACCATTCTCCATTTCTTATATAGACTAGAATCTTCCTTTAGATTAAGTAATTAATAGGGAAGAGTGTGTACACTGAAGGGTCAGGTGCTACTTTTTCACACTATTTGGTGCAGTGAGGCCATATATGTTTTCTCTATTTTGTTTCAGTTTTAAAGGCTCTAATTCTTGTACAAGTCCCTTAAGAAAATTAATTATCAAAATGGTCTGGGACATGTAAACACATTTCCTGATTCTGTCATTGTCAGCTTCAGATAAATGTAAAAGGCAGATGATAGCATACAGTTATTGAGAATTCATCATTTTCAAGGATCTAGAACTTAGAAAGATTCCAAGAAATTTTCTTTAAAAAGATTTGGAATTGAGCAGAAGTAAAATGTACAAAATAGAATAGAATAACTTATTGATGGGACTGAAACTTGAAAAATATGTGCAGAGAGAGTTGGTGACTCCTTCTAGAGTGTATAATAGAAGACACTAAAACATATATTATATGGTTACTGCTCATAAAATATTCAATATCTAGTTGAAAAGACCAGATTTAGATGTGTTTAACATACAGAGAGCAAGAAAATTGTTCTTCTTGAGGAAATCATTTCTCAACTTGCCAATATAATGTACAACTTAAGCAAATTAATTCCAGCTTCAGACACACCTAGGACAGTCTGTGATATACTTCTCCTCACTCACTGGAACTTGATGTTATCTATGTAATGGGTATTATTATATTGTTTACCACACAATATTTCCATCAAGATGAAATGCAGGAATGCAGAAAATAATATAAAAGCATCTTCCACTGACTGAAAAGGTGAACTTCTGCCCAAAAACTTTAAAAGAGACTGAGAAAAAGATGAAAAACATGTTTGGCAGAATGCATGAGCTCTGGTGGGGTGGGGATAGGGGGACAAAGAAGGGAGAATGGGTCTGGATTTGATTGACAAATTTTGTATGAAATGCACAAAGCTTCAATAAAATTGGCTTTGGGAAAAAAAAGAAAATCTTCCATTAAATGCTTCTCTCCATTTGAGTTTTGTTACCCCTAAGGTTTGTTTCTGACATCTGCAAATTGTGGATAATGGTATCTCACTTGCAGAAATGAAATGTGATAATGCATTAAAGCTTCAGAATGTAGACAGGTAGTGTCAGATCTCCTTCAAGCCCATGCTGCCTTGTGTTTTTTCTTACATGATAATAACTGGCATGTGACAGGGGTGGTGTAAAGTGTAGGGTATGTCAATACTTTTTTTTTGAGACAGGGTCTCCCTATAGCCCCAGCCCACCTGGAACTCACTCTGTGGACCAGGCTGGCCCAGTCTTGAACTCATAGAGATCCACCTGCCTCTGCCTCCTGAGTGCTAGGATTAAAGGCATGCGCTACCACACCCAACTTAAAGACGGTTCTTAACTGCCATGTGAGTGCTGGGAATCAAACCCAGGTCCTCTGCAAGACCAGTTGGTGCTTTTAACCACTGAGCCATCTCTCCAGCCCTGTCAATACTTCTTAATACTCATTAGATGTCAATCACCAGCCTGGTATAGATAATTTCTATCCAAATTCATTTCTTTCAGAAAAGCAGAACAGATCCATACATCTTGAATTTATGTGATTTTTTTTTCTTTAGAGATGGTTCATAACTAGTCAAGTAGTTGGGGTAAAAGTCATCGAGATTTCAGTTTGATAGGAAAATCAATGTAGCCCCAAATGTTGTCAATAGCACTGATTACATCTCATTGTTCATGAGGGAAAGCAGTTTGCATTTACTTAATATAGCTGTTTTTTACACTTGAAGCCTGATTATATGTCACCCTAAAGAGTGAATCAGAGCAGGCTGACAGTAAAATAAAACATACCCCTGTCTCCCAGTGGCTCGCTTAGCTGCCTAAGAACAGTTGATCTATCTATAACACAGAGAACATAATTCAAAATGACAATAAAGTAAAAAAGAAGCTTGCATAATTTCACACACATGGAAGGTAAAGACAGCCTGCAGATTTATGGGTTGTAACCTGCCAAAGCCTGGGCTGAGATGTTTCGCTTGCTCCTCTCTGCACACAAGCAAATTTTTTCATCTTTAGACCCTTTGGATAAATTTTCCCTAGGAGTTGGTAGACTTTAAATCTGTCAAATAAGAACCTATAAAGTCTGATTTGATGCTATAAATGGTAGCAGCCTGAAGCTCTGAGTTGTAGCTCTAAAGATGACATATACACATGTCCTCATGCGACATTTCAGTGAAGAGGTCAGCAAAGCCATTCAGCTTGCCACCTTCTAAGTTAGAAACGGGAAGAGACATTTGCAGTTTGTACCCTTCTTCGACACCAACTCCAGACTGCCCAACTAAACTGTTTCATTTTTCCCTTTCAGTGGTGAGGAGAAAAGGAATTCAGTGAGAGTGGGAAAAGGAATTCAGAATCGCATAATTTATCTCCAAGGCAAGAGAACAACAAAGCAATAATAATTGTTAAAAAATACAACCCAAAAGATTAGAAAGAGCTGATGTTTGTATTTCCAGTTTTGGTCAGTTTCGGAACCTATTAAAACTGTGTAAACATGCTCTATCTAGGGATGTGTTGACCTATGACACTCCCTTGTATCATTAAACCATTAATATTTCAAGAACAGCCAGGTGTGGTGACACACACCTTTAATCCCAGCACTCAGAAGACAGAGACCACTGGATCTCTGTGAGATCAAGGCCACCCCGGTCTGTCTAGTGAGTTCAGGTTAGACCTTGTCTCAAAAAAGACTGAAACAAAACAAAGCTAGACCTAGAATAATTGGGTTTGGTTATCAGCATCTATGTGCTGCCTAACAACCATTTATAACTCCAGTTCCAGGAGATTTAACACCATTGTGAGCATTGCACAACACAGGTATACTTACATATATGCAGGCACTTATACACATAAGATAAAAATAATAAATAAAATTAATTCAAATATGATACTATTTGAGAAAACAGGTTTTCTTTCATTATTATCCCTTCTGTCTCCCTCAAGGAAGCTCCATCCAGGAAAGAAGGAATGCAGTTCTTGGGTAGACAGTGTCTAGCAATAGACACTTGTCATTGGACAAGAGGTGTGTAGTGAAAAGTTTTTGACTCCAGATCATCCAAGATGCTATACTTTTGACTGGAAGGCTTCTCCTTAGCAGTAAAGGAAGGAGAGTCCCCACTCTAGCCTGAAGAAAGCTGAACCTAAGATTCTCAGGATCTATTGGAGATTGATTTCCTAAAAGCAGATACTATGACACCTGATATCTATTAGGTCATTACCTGAGGAAATGCTAGAGGAAGCAGGATTGAGCTTGAGATGTCTAATAGGAAGCAGGTCATACAAGGTCTTGCTTGATCTGCAGAAAGGGGTGGAGCACATATAGTCTGAATTGTGTCATGTGGTATCCATGTAGCAGGGCTATTATAGAACCTCTCTAATTAGTTTACAAATATGGACCACCCTAGGAAGATCTTGCTGTCAAGAGAGACTTTCTAAAGTGAAGCAATTCCTGAGGCTTCTGACATGTGACTGCTGTAGCTGCTGAGGTAGGCTACCCCTCGAAAATATGTCTTTCCTTTCCTGATAGGGTTTAGGAGGACAGGCTTATAATTATCTGAAGCACAGTGAGTCTGACTCAGGACTTAATCTTCAGCTTTCTGCGCCCTCCTGCTGTTGGAGAAGAGAGCTTCTTTGTAAGCCACCAAGGATTCCTTCTCCTTCTTGGCCAGCTTTCACACTTTCTTTCAATTGATTTCTTATGAAAGTAACCAGTTCAGGGCTTGAAAGATGGGCCAGTGGTTAAGAGCACTGACTGCTCTTATAGAGGGCCTGAGTTCTATTCCCAGCACCCACATAGTGGCTAACAAATTCCTCTAACTCCAGTTCCAGGGGATCCAACACCTTCTTCTGACCTTGTACAACACAGATGCACTTACACACATTCAGGCAATACACCCATATACATATAAAAAAAATAAAAGTAAAAGTAAAATAAAAAATAGCTATTCATCAAATCCTGACTTCCATGCTGTATTTGAACTGTTATGACCGTTCACTATCTCAGTGCTACCTGTAGGCCTCTGTGTTTCTTGTATCAGTCATAATTTTAAGAATAGGGTCAGCTCTGGTAGTTATTAGGGACATGGATGTCTTCTCTTGTCCTAATATCTTTAGGATAATCAATGTATCCTCCAGATTTGCTTGTGGAACATGACTGTTGTGTATACTGAACATATAATTCATTATGTTCATTTTTTCTGAGCCTGTTAGTTTTTCCTCCCTACTTTCTGCCTTGACAACTCTGGCACTTCAATCTCATCTGGTGGTCCATGTCTCTTTCATGCATCAATCAACAAATCACACAATACAGATATTCACAGGGTTTTATGACCATTAATTTTGGTTAATTTTAAAAATATTTAGCCCAGCATGATAGTAGATGACTTTAATTCCAGCACTGGTGAGGCAGAGGTAAGAGCATCTCTGTAAGACTGAGGCCAGCCTGATCTACACAGTGAGTTCCAGATCAGCTGGGGTTATAGGGAGACCCTATATCAATCAATCAATCAATCAATAAATAAATTATGTAAATATGACCATGGCAAATAAAAGAGAAAAAATGTGGTTATTTGGATTAAAATGTGGGTATATAAAGGTATATACTGTATCCACAAAATAAAGCACCACATAAATACTAAATATTTATCTATGTATTATCAATGATCATATCATTGGGATAAGGTTATATTTGAATTTATTTATGTTGTATACTGTTGTAAAGTTGTTAATATTAGTTATATGCTTAGTGAAAAAGATCCTAGCCAAAAATTAAGGAAAAGAGAAAATAAGTCAGAATTAAAGGCTAAGAGGGCTGCCTCATTTTGCACTTTTAATGCTGTTTTGCTCAATTAACTTTCAATTCCCTGCCCTGACTTATGAAAGAATCTACTCTAAACAGACCTTACCAGAGCTGATCAAAATTTCCAGTCAGAAGATCAGCACATGTTTAGGATTAAGAAATAAAGCAATCCAAACTCTTGTAAAGCATTTATATTTCAATTTTAGCTAGACTGAACAACATACCAGGGAAGGTGAGTGTCCAGTGATCTCTTCCTTCAAACTCTGTGAAAACGGTCCATTTGTAATTTATGTTTTCTGTTTGGAAAAAAGGACCAAAGTGACATGGTTCACTGTATATTTCAAAGTCATACAAAGGGGATCCCAGCTCAATCTACAGTCCAGTAAATTTTTGGAGGATTATTCAACATCTTTGTGCCCAGGATCACATATTTCCAAAAAGGGAATGGTAGCCATGACTATGATTTGATTGACGGTGAAAAAATACTTATCAGAAAGAAGGGGGAAGGGAAGGAGAGAGGAAGTCAGAGGAAAGAGACACCAAAGAAAAACTTCTTTGAAGTGAAGTATTCATGCAAATGATTTATCATAAGTCAGGCTGGAGTTTCCTAGACATTCCTACCAGGGTCTGTTTTGGCTTCCTAAATTCACTGGTAACTCATAAGCAAGAAGGTCTAGGCAAGGAAGGAGAACCAGTCTTCCTAGGCACCAGGGTCCAGAACCCTCCAAACCTCAAACACATTTAATACTAAGTCTTCTTGTGGTCAAGTGCTCCAGAAAGGTGAAGCATCAGTAAAAGAATGGTCTTGCTCTGATTCCACAATCCCGCACACCATTACAAATGCAGTTTAAAACACAAGAGCCACCCAGCATGTTAAATGCTTGTCTTCAGTCACTTTTCCTCTATATAGCCTTAGAAACATTAAGGAATGAACTTGAAACTCAGTCCCAGACTGCTGAAAAATCTTATCATTTGACAGCTATTTTTAGAAGCAGCTCTCTCCTTCTTGCACACGGGATATGGTGGATCAGTGCAATGGATGTCCACACATTGTAACCAGTGAAGGTTTAGTCTCAGAACATGATTTTCACAAGCATAAGAGTCTGACTTTAAAGTCATACATATGTGGCATGTGGCAGCATATGAAGAGTAGCCATATAATTTTCACAAATACCTGAAGTAAAACTAAAATGATTTATAATAGTAACTCAATTGGCATTTGGTTTGAAACTGGCAATTGGGGGATCTCCCAAGACCACCAGAAGCCCAGGTACTGGGGGCGCAGGCTAAAGAGCAACCCCCCCACACCCCCCACACCCCCCACACCCCCCACACCCCCCACAGCATACTGGGACACAGAAGAAACCTCCACAAATACAAAAGATTGAAATAATCTCATTCATTCTATCAGACCATAGTGCAATAAAGCTCAATATCAACACCAGGATAAGCATTACTATGTACAAGAACACATGGAGACTAAACAACACATTCTTGAATAATGAATGGGTCAAGGAAGAGATAAGAAGAAAGATAAAAGCTTCCTGAACTGGAATGACATGATAATCAACCACAAACAAAACCGAGGGATACTGCAAAAGCAAGCCGAAGAGGACAGAATTTTATAGCACTGTTGCCTACATTAGAAAACATGAAGAGCAGCAAGTGAACGATTAAACACTGCAGTGAAAGAGCACAAGTAGAACGATTTCTAAATCACTGCAGCTAAAAGCACTTGAGATGGGCAAAACAAAGATGAACCCAACCACAACAGGGACAGGACAGAAAAATCCAAAACCATAGCAGATATCAATGGAAATAAACCACCAAAGGAAAAACAATAAAAAAATCAAATGATCCAAAAAGTTGGTTCATTTGAAAGAATAAGCAAGAAAATGAGAGAACAAACAAGATAAAGACCTCAGCCCAGTTAGACAAAAGAAAGAAGGGAACAACTAAATCAATTACAATCAATGTGATGAAAAGGGACATATCACAAAAGACAATGAAAAGATCAGAAAATCATACGGGAACTCTTCAAAAACCTATTATACTCTACCAAGTTTTGAAAACCTAGAAGAAATGGATGCAACATTTGAGATCCTGAGAATCACCAAAGCTTCAACCAAAGAAAGAGATCAAACCGCTTCAAACGGAGACCCATAATTTAGAACGAAATTGAAGATTGGTATGTAATAAGAAACCTCCCAACAAAAAAGACCCAGGCCCAGACGGTGTCATGGCAAGAATTCTATAAAACATTAAACAACCAAGACGTACAACTTACACTGAAAGTTGTTTAGAAGGATAACAAACAGAAGGTATTCTCCCTAATTCCTTCTTGAAGCGGCAATCACATCTCATTCTAATCCAAAACCAGGCAAAGATACAACCAAAAAGGAGACTAAGACCATCTCCCTAATGAACACAGATGCCAAAATTACAAACAGGATACTTGCAAATTGCTACAGACCCACATCAAGCATCATCAATCATGACCAAGTGGGGTCATACCAGAGATGCGGATGGTTCAACATAAGAAATCAATAAATATCATCAAGCATATGAATTGACTGAAAGACAAAAACCACACCATCCATTCCAATTGACAAGAAAAAGCCTTTGACAAATCCAGCATCCTTCATGCTTTTAAGTCCTAGGCAGAATTGGTTGGAGGATCATTCCTCCATGTATCAAACCATATACAGGAAACCACAACCACTCATCTCTAAATAGGGAAACAACAGAACATTCCCTTTAATGGTAGGAACTGGGCTCAGACTGGCCCTGTCACCCACTTCTCTTCGATAAGGGCTTGAAAAACTTGCTAGGTCAATAAGGCAGAGAACAGAGAACAAGAAATTAAAGGAGGACAATTGGAACAGAGGAAGTCACAGTACCCATTGCTGATGATATGATTGTTTACTTAAGGGATTGTCAAAAAACTCACCCAGAAAACTCTAGAAATGATTATTACAGCGCCAAAGTGGCAGGATACAAAACCTAAAAAATATCAGTAGCCTTTTTTTTACACCAGCAACAAGCAACGGAGAAGAATTCAAGGAGACCTCCCACACACAATAGCAAAAGCAAAAAAACCAGGAACAAACCAACAAAAGACACCAAAGACTCTACAAAAAAATTTAAACCCTAAGAAAGAAATAAAAAGAGACATCAGGAGATGGAAAACCTCCCATGCCATGGATTGGCGAAAATTAATATAGAAAAAATGTCCATTATTACTGAATCTCTTGTATAGATTTAACGCACATCCCAATTAAAATCCCCAAGAGGTTTTTTCACAAGCTTGGAGAGAAAAAAGTCCTTATTTTCATTTGGAAAAAACAAAGACCCCAAATAGCCACAAAACACCCTGAGTGAAAAGACCAATACCGGGGGGAATCTCTATACCAGACTTAAAACAATACTACAGGGCTATAGTCATAAAAAAGCCTGGTACTGGCAAAAAAACAGCAACCTGTTGACCAATGGACAAAAACTGAAGATTCCAAAACTTGAGAACATACAATTTCAGCATCTCATATTGACAAGGGGACCAAGAAGACACCAATGGAGAAAAGACAGCATCTTCAGCAAGTGGTGTTGGCAAAACTGGATCACCACTTGTAGAAGATGAAATTAACCCTACCTCTTGCCCTGTACAAAGTAAACTCCAGATGGACTCAAAGAAACCCAAACTCTGAAAAAAAAAAAAAAAAAAAAAAAAGTTGGCAGCAGCCTACAAGAAGTAGGCATAGGAAAAGACTTCCAAATCAGACAGCAGCTGTGCAAGAAATTAAGGTCGACAGTTGACAATTGGGACTCATTAAACCAAAAGCCCGTACATCAAAAGAAACCAACAAGGAAGGAAAGTGAAGGAACAAGCCACAGCGGGAGGAAGAAAACGCACACAGAAAACATCGACAAAGCATTGGATTTCCAGAATATATAAAACTACCAAAAAACAAGAAGAAGAAAGAAAACACAATGACCTACTCCAATAGATGGAGCAAAAGAGCTGAACAGGACTTCACAAGTGAGAAATTAGGATGGCAGGAAACATGTTAAGAAGTGTTTACATCATTAATCATTAAGGAAAAGCAATCAAATCAAAACCACTTTAAGATATCCTCTTGCGTAAAAAAGTCCGGGCGTGGGTGGCGCACGCCTTTAATCCTAGCACTTGGGAGGCAGAGCAGGATCTGTGACTTCAAGGCCAGCTTCGAGTACTACAAAGCGAATTCCAGGACAGCTGGGGCCACAGGAGACCCTGTCTCGAAAAAAGCCAAAAAAAAAAAAAAAAAAAAAAAAAAAAAAAAAAAGATATCATCTTGGTCCTGGAGGATGGCCTAGCCGTTAAGAGCACCTATGCTTGCAGAGGACTCTGGTTCGATCCCCAGCACCCACCATGTCGCTAAGAATATTTTAAAAAGAGAGAAAAAAAAGAAAAAATAAAGAACATCCTACTCCTAATAAGACTGGCCGAGGATCAAGAAAACAAAGTATACCAAGTGCTGGAGAGGTTGTTGGGGAAGAGGAAAGGACACTCACTATCCCACTGCTAGTATAATGTAACTGGTACAGCCACTATGGAAAGCAGGGTGGAGAACCCGGAAGTTGGAAGATTGGGAACTGTCCACCTGGCCCACGCCATACACCCGGGCATGTAACCCAGAGACTACCTACCGCAGAGAGATACATGCACAGCCATGTTTAGTTCAGCTCTCTTCACATAGCAAGGAGCGGAACCCAAACCCAACCCAAATGCCCCTCAATGATGAGTGGATTTAGAGAAAAAATGCGGGTTCATCCTATCTCCACAATGGAGTTCTTTCCAGCAGTAAAGAAAGAAAAGTGGACTCCATCATGAGCTTGCAGGAATATCGGCTGGCGGAGCTAGAGGACATCATGTGAGTGAAGTAACACAGTCCCAGAAAAACAAACGAAGAATGGTATCCCTCATCTGTGGATGCTAGTGCCAATTACCTAGTTGTAAGTATTTCTTGTGCATGGCCCCTTGAGCTTTTGTCCAAGTAGTTGGGAGTGATTCATATTGGAAATAACAACAACAGCAGAAAGGACTGCATCAAAGAACTGACTGAAACAGTGAACTTCTGCTCAGAACAGTCAACTTCCACATGGAGAATATTGAGAAAGACTGAGAAAGAGATGAAAAGTATGTTTGGCAGAAGGCATGAGCTCTGGTGGGGTGAGGGGGTATGGTGGTGTCCTAGTTTGTCTTCCATTGCTGTGACAAAACACTCTGACCAACACCAACTTGGGGAGGAAAGGGTTTATTCAGCTTACATCTCCCGGGTCACAGTTCATCACTTAGGGAGCCCAAGGCAGGAACTCAGGGCAGGAACCTGGAAGACAAGAGCTGAAGCACAGGCCATGGAGGATTGCTGTTCACTGGCTTGCTCCCCCGACTCATGCCCAGCCTGCCTTCTTATACTGTCACTGCTCGACAATCAGACAATACTCCACAGATGTGGCCACAGGCCAATCCAATGGAGCCAATTCCACAATTGAGGCTCCCTTAACCCAGGTGTGTCAAGTTGACATTAAAGCTATCTAGCACAGGTGGGGTCACGGGTCTAGATTTGATTAGTAACATAATCTTGTACAAAAATATATGTAATAAAAAAAGAAACTGGCTATCAAAAGTTAGTTAATACAAATATAGATGAATGTGGGTCTAGATTTGATTAGTAACATAATCTTGTATAAATATATATATATAATAAAAAAAGAAACTGGCTATCAAAAGTTAGTTAATACAAATATAGAGGAATGCAGCTGATAAAAGCTATAGAGTCAAAGTTTCATACTATAACAATCCAGCCAAAATGCCAGTTGAAATCTTTACTTGTAGCACCATTTAGTGACTGTATCATAGTCATCAAAATATCAGATCTTAATCTGTAGAACCTAAAAATAGGACCTTATGTAGCCAGTTCTGAAGATCTGAACAAATTAGGGTATCATAGATTGCCTTGGATTATCTGGGTGGGCCTTAAACATAGCATATATCCACGTAGAAAGATAAATACAAAGATAAAACATAAAGAATTTAACAACACTGCTCTTGGAGATGCAAGTGATGCAGTCATAAATTGATGAATAGCAGAACTCATGAGAGCTGAAAGAGGCAGTAACCAGATTCCCCTGGGGTCAAAGAGCTTGGCAATTTTCACATCATTTTACTGATTTTAGACTTCTAGCTTCCAGGACTCCAAGTAAATGAACCCCTATTGTTTTAAGCCACTAAATTCCTGGTAAATCCTAGTTTTAAAAAAATCTCTTGATTTTCTTCTTAAAATATTTTTATTGAAGTTTTGTGCATTTCATACAATATTTCTCAGTTCAATTTAAACTCATTCCCCCTTCCATGCCCCCTACCCCACCCTAGTTCATGCATCCTTCCATACACGTTTTGCATCTTCTCAGTCTTCTTAAAGTTTTTTCTATGCAGAGGTTTACTCTTTGGGGCAGAAGTTTACTGTTTCACTTAGTTATTTGACCCAGTCCCTTTCTTGATGTTGTTCCCTCTGATTTGTATTGTTCCAAAATATGCATATACATATATATCACAAATATATCAAAATTATGACATCTGAAAATAAACTATAAGTTAATCCCAAAACATGTTTAGGAATTCACATTTTTCCCTTTAATTTTTCATTACTCTAAGATATGCTTACATACATACTCTCCAGCCATATACCAAAATTAGAAAGTCTGAAAATAAGTGATAGGTTAATTCCAGAGCCCGTTAAGGGATTCACATTTTAACAGTACGGTTGCTTTCAGATAAAAAGAAATATAACATCAATGCTTCAAATAACAAAACTGAGTTTATAAAAATACTCTGAAAACCATAAAATTGTCCCGGCATGAAAGTTAGATCGATGTCTATAAGTAGAAGAAAGTATGTGTGTCAGGTATTGGAAAAGGGAAAATATATTAAATTTATGCAAATCGACATTTTTATTGTATTTAGCTATATCTGACCATATCAAATTGCTACTTGTGTATTTGAATATAGCTCTTAGTTTAAGGTCAGAGAATACATTTCCTAGGTTCATCTATATATGCCAGCATTCTTCCCCATGATACACAAATAAGAAACCAAGGAGGCAATTCCTTCTAAAAGAGGTTGCCTATGTCATCCACAGAACTAGGACCTAAAATCTATGCTTCACATAATTATTTCATTTCCTAGCTGATTCATGTGTAGATGATTCACAAGATTCTATGATTAGAGAATCACCTCCAAGCTTTCCTGGACTTAAATTAAGATTATAAGTGGGTACAGTTTCAAAGTAGGTGGCCATGGTAAGTGGCTTTTCTGTTTTATTTTGGTTTTTTTTGTTTGTTTGTTTGTTTGTTTTGTTTTGTTTTTTGGGGGGGTCAATGCAGAAAGAGGGCAAGCCGTTGTGGACTCGTTTATTGGAGGCAGGGTCCAAGGTTATGTACTGTTCGCATTCCTGCTTGTGATTGGCCCAGGTCTGCAACGCTGCTTGTATGGTCTAACCTGCCTAGGGCAGGTTAGCTTGATGAGAGACAAACTCTGCGCATACTGGCTACTGCATTTCCACCCTTTGTATTTAATTTTGCTTGAGGAGCGGTCCAGTGGAAGCTCAGGTGCTATGCCTAAACTTGTTGACCCCACCTCTGGCATACCGACAGACATTTTCTGTGTTTCAACAAATGAGAGTCAAGATCATATATTGTGCCATCTTAATTGTACAGTGGTTAGAATATGGCCTCTGTAATAAAATAGCTGATAAGGTTAATAAATCTCAACTCATCATTTTTAGCTTTTCAACTGGCATATTTAGCTTCATTCACCTCATCTGTAAAGTAAGGATTATAGTTACATATCTATGTTGTGTAGTTGGTGCAGATATTTGAAGTAAAGTATTCTTAATGCATTGCCTGGCATAATGGAGGTTCAATGAATTTTTATTGCCAAGAAAATAAATCCAGAAAGGCATGTATATGGTTTACAGACACAGTTGGGAAACTTGCCAGGTAAGCAATTATAATTGTTGGATGAATGTTAAACACACACACACACACACACACACACACACACACACACGTAAATTAAAGCAATACTGGAAATAGATAAAGGAGACATCACCTCTAGGACCATTGTTATAGTCCATGATAAACAGTAATTCTCTAATGAACTCACGTGGTACCTCTGGACCCCTCTACCACTACTAAGGTAACAGATGAATCTGGCTTTTCCAGTTCTTTTCCTATTAAGAGCAATATTTCCTGTAAGAAGAGCCATGCCTGCCTCTCTGGTACCATCTTCTCGAAGCTGGCAAAAGCCTTGCACATGGATAGTGATCAAGAAATAACTGTTGGTTTTCTCAGCAACCTCCCACCAGAGTACAGATGTGCCTTTCTCTCCCTATTCCCGTAGTCCTTCAGCGGCCTCCTCAGTGTTTACTTCCACTGACTTCTGTGGTATCTTGAATGTCTTTTCTAATACAATAACTAAGATTCCTCAAAACCCAAAGCTATATTACACTGGCTTTCCAGAAACTAGTAAAGCAAAACCCTAGTGCAAATCCACAGGCTCTAGACAGTGTGCAGTAACCAATCTTTGAACTTCCAGGTGTTAAGTCTTGATCATCAGATACTCGAGTCCTTCAAGACAGATATATATCCATGAGGTTACTTTGATTGAGGCAAACGATCATATCACAAAAACTATTTTTCCATATTCATGGGGTAGGAGAAAATGACTACAGATTTAACTAAATATATTCAAAATAATTTCATTTCAAAGGCACATGCCTTTAATCCTACCACTGGGAGGCAGAGGCAGGTGGTTCTTTGTGAGTTCAAGGCCAGCCTGGTCTACAGAGTGAGTTCCAGGATAGCTGGGGCTACAGGGAGACCCTGTCTCTAAAAGACCAAAAAAAAAAAACAAAAAAAAAAAAGTCAAAAGCTTTGGTGATATGTAACTTAAATGGCATAAGCCTCACTCATATAGTGTATTCAATCGTTTTCATCATACTTGCAGAGCTGTTTAACAATCATCATCTAAGCTTAAGTCCTTTCATCAACATAAAACAGCTCGTAGACTCAAAAATCTCTACTCACCACAATTTCCAGAAATAATCTACTGACTGTCTTTGTGGTTCTACCTACTGTGGGCATTTTATGTAATAAAGTAAGAGACAGAACACACAAAATCCTAATATACTATCCATAAAAATAGTGTCCAGACCCATAACTTGCAGCAAAGAGTTCAGAATTTGTCAACCTATTATTACCTACAGTAAATAGTCCTGAAATCCAGACAACAAACCTTGTCACTCTATAATAAATGGCCAGGGTTGGATTTCTAATACCTTTTCTTGATACTGGGCAATGTCTCCAAATTAAGACAATTTTTTTTAAGAAAAGCAATTATATACTCTTAAGCAATTACCTATGATGCTTCCTGCATAGTCAGCTCATCCACAGCCCCAAATGTCCATAGCCTCTGACAAGGATACTTCTGAGATCTTCCTTTTGTTTATTTACACAGCTTCCCCATGCTGTGCTCTGTTTTATTTACACAGCTTCCCCATGCTGTGCTCTGCATTCATTTCTCTGACAACTTCCAGTTACACTGGTTGTCTCCTTGTGAAACAAATAAATGCCTTTTGTGATAATTTGAGTAAATTGTTACACTTTCTACAAAATCATGCTTTAGGTAGCCTTTTGTGACTGCCTCGTCCTTTCACTTATCATATTTTCAAGGATTTTCCATGCTTTCAGAGTTTAACCATGGATCCCTATTTCATTCCTTGTGATGGCTGAACTGCATCCCCTTCTGGCATCACAGCACATGTTCCTTACACATCTAGAAGTTCATGGACATTTGGTTTAAAACATTCTTTCTATCTTGAATAATATTTCTGCAAACACTTAACAATATATTTTATTTATTGTTAATATGTTTATGTGTGATTGTATGTGGGACTCTGTGTGTGTGTGTGTGTGTGTATATATATATACAATGTGTGTGAGTGCAGGCACACACATCCCATGGGCAGCGTATGGCTTCCAGAGGAAATGCCCTTGGGAATCTGTTCTGTCCTTCCACTGTGGGTTCCAAGGATGGAATTCAGGTTGAGTATGAAGTAAGTGCTTTTATAGTCTGATTCATCTGATAAGCTGTGTAAAAGTTTTGGTGTGTTCAGATGTCATATGTTCAGATTGTAAAATATAAGAGTGTTGTATTTAATTGTTGTTGTTGTTATTGTTTTCTCTATTACTGTCGGGCATGGGGAGAAAACACTGAATTTTAAATTGACACAGAAAAATTAACATGCAGGAATATCCAAGAACAATCTCAAAACAGAAACAGAAATTTTAACTGGGAAACTAAGCTACTAAGCACTGAAATAAACTTTACTACATCAGTAATTGAAACCATTTGCTCACACTGACAAGACAAGAAAACACAGGCACTTGCCACCAAACCTAATGACCTAAGTTGTCTGCTGACCTATATACATACATACACTGTGGTACATGAGTGTGTGTACACATACACACAATAAGTAAATTGATGTAAAGTTTTTTAAAAATCAAATGCCCCCCCCCACAACTGACAAGTGGATAGAGAAAATGTGGTACATCTACAAAATGGAGAAATATGATATCATGAACTCCACAGGCAAATGGATGGAACTAGAAGATATTATGTTAAGTAAAGTAACACAGTCCCAGAAAAACAAAGAATGAATGGTATCCTTCATCTGTGGATGCTAGCACCAAGTACCTTGTTGTAAGGCAAACTGAGCAATGTTAATGTTATATTCCTCATGATCTGAAAACAACTGTGCTCTTATATTGTTGTGGATCCTTTAATAAGTTCCAGAATTAAGCTGCCATTTATTTTCGGACTTAGGAATTTCTGATATATGGGAGGAGGGTATGTATTCATAAAATCTCAAAAGAATGAGAAAAAAAAACTAGTTTGTCATGACATTGTGTCTATTTTATGGGAGTGCTTCTTATTATTTCTTATACAAGGCTGCTTGAGCTTTTGTCCAAGCCTTTTCTAAAATATTATACAGTAGTTAAAAGTATCAGGCTGGTGTAACAACCTTTCTGGATGCTCAAGAACCATACCCAATACCCATACCATCTTACCTGAGGAATTTAAGTGATAACTTTGTTACTTGTCCTAAGAGGTCAACTAAGTCCCAGGGAACCATGCATGGGGCATCTCTTGAAACATCCTGCAAATTGAGTCACCAGTCTTCCTGTGCAAGGAGGTCTTGGGGATCCACCAAATGGACTTCAGCCAGTGTCCAGTCTATAAACAGGAAAGTCTGCTCATGCTTCAAAAAGGGAACCCTGGTCTAACAAGACCTGACTTTGTCCTCTAGTGGATGGAATTGGCAAATGAAAAACCAGAAGGAGCCAGGGACTCCCTCACCCCTCCCCAAAATAAAAAAACCTTGAGTGACCCCTGAGGACCAGATCCTCAACTGACCTAGAGAAAACAAAAATCTTGGTTAATCTGGGCTTACTGTGTGGACTTAAACATCCAAAAGGAAAGTATAACCAGAAAAAAAAAAGTATCAGGCTGGTGTAACCCAGCCTCTCTGGATGCCCAACAACCGTACTTAATGCCCATACCAATTTGGCCAAGGATCCCAAGGGACAACTTTGTTCCTCTCCCTCAGAGGTCAACTAAGTCCCAGGGAACCATGCATAGGGGCATCTCCCTAAATGTCCCGCAAATGTGAATCACCAGTCCTCCCATGTAGGGAGGTCTTGGAGATTCGCCAATGGGACTTCAGCCAGTGTCCAGTCCACAAAGAGGAAAGTCTGTTCATGCTTCAAAAAGGGAAGCTTGGTCTACCAAGACCTGACTTTGTCCTCAAGTGGATGGAAACAGTAAATGAAAAGCCAAAAGAAGCCAGGGGCTCCCTCCGCCACAAAACCCAAGTGACTCCTGAGTACCAGACCCTCAATTGACCTTGAGAAAACAAAAACCTTGGTTAATCTGGGCCAACTGTGTGGTGTTAAACATCCAAAGGGAAAGTATAACCAGAAATAAATAATAAGGTCTGAGAAATTGTACTTCAGATATAAAACTTGAGATCTTAGTAAAAAGACAAAAACAAAACAAAA
>VZQC01005183.1:137657-265356 GCA_009823505.1 Rhizomys pruinosus | reverse complement strand
AAAAAAAAAACAAAGGAAGTGTATATCTTTTTCAATATACTGTTTATTTTCAAATTAAGTCGTTTGTATTTTGTTATTGAATTTTAATGGTTTTTCATATATTTTATCTGCAAATCCTTCACAAGGCATACTATTGACCAATGTTTTCTCTATTCTGTAGGGCATCTTTTGTGTGTGAGTTTGTTCATGTGTATGCATGTGCACTTTTGTGTATGAGGGTTCAAGGTGTGTGTGCATGTGGAAGCCAGAGAATAGCCTCAAGTTTATTCCGTAGTCATATCCACCTTGGTTTTTAGAGACAGAGTCTTTCATTTGGCCAGAAGCTTGCCAGGTGTATTAGTCACTTTTCTGTTCCTGTGATAAAAAGGAATTAGAGTCCATTATAGCAGGAGGCATGGTGGCAAGAGCAGAATGCCAAGGTTCACATCTTCCATTGAGCACAGAAAGGAGAGAGAGAGACAGACAGACAGACAGACAGACAGACAGACACAGAGAGACAGAGAGAGACAGAGAGAGAGACTGGAGACTAGCAAGGCTTGTTAAACCCACTAACCCAGCCCCCAGTGACATACTTTCTCCAGCATGGCCACACATTCCAAGACATCCCAAAACAGCGCCACCAACTGGACAAAATGTCTGAATACTTGAAGCCTATGGGCATCATTCTCATTCAAACCACCACACCAGGTATGCTAGACTGTACCATTTTTGAATTTGTTCTAAGATACTTAACTCAGGTCCTCATGCTTGCAACTGAACTACTGCCTCTGCTCTATCGATTGTCTTTTCATGAAGCATCAATAAGATTGGAGGAAAATTGAACTACTGCCTCTGCTCTATAGATTGTCTTTTCATGTAGTATCAATAAGATTGGAGGAAAACTAATTGCATGGAAAGTGAATTGTCATATTCTATTTTATCTGTACGCATGGGCACAAATTGTTGAGGAAAAAGAATCTGTTCATTAAGGCAAATGTCAGAAACCCTTTTTTTTTCTAATTGAAGCTCTTCTCTTGTAAAATAATGACCTTAGGGCTGGAGAGATGGCACAGTGGTTAAGAGTACTTTGACTCCTCTTGTAGAGGACCCATGTTTGATTCCCAGCACTCACATGGTGGCTAACAACAGCTTGTAACTCCAGTTCCCGGGGACCCAACGCCCCCTTCTGACCTCCTCAGGCCTTGCACAACATGGATGCATTTACACTCCTGCAGGCCATACACTCATACAAATAAAATAAAACTAATAAATTAATATTAGAAAAGAATGACCTTATAGAATAACTCACTAAACATCTGTTTTCTCAGATGCATTATAGTTAACCTGAATGGATTATTGTCAAAAAAAAATCCCATCCAGGAGTTAATTATGTTAGTTTGATACATAGAATATCAAAACATGCATCCAGAAATACAATCATGTTGTGCTAAAATACTGCTGTTAAAAAAGAAAAATATCAAAATCTGCTTCAGAGTCACACAGAGACCATTCAAGTGAGTTTTGGCTCCTGGCACTGACCTCATCAAATTTCTCTCTTCTTTACATGTGTCTGTTCTCTCATTCACCCAATAATTATAGGACACTTGTTTGTATGCATCAGCCCTCCAGGTCATGAAAAAATAAATATTTCTCTGGATCCCCTTTGCTAAAATGCATTTCTCTGGTAACATGAAGTTTCAAAGTCTGATCATAATGAAGTTAATAAGACAATGTTTTTTTAACTCTTCTTGAATGTACCTGCTGTAATGTATTCTGCAAATGAGAAACTAATTCTGTCTATAGCAAACTCTTTTGAAGTTAGAATTCTGTACATTATAATATAACCCTATTCACATTGGAGAACGGCTTTCCTATGTTGTAACTTTCTTCTTTGGAATAATTTGGCTGTACTTGCTTTCTGAAAAATTTCTAGCTTTCAACTATATATTAATGTCATCCATACTGAATTGACTTCCATAATGTATTAGTCCTGGATGGGGTGGGGGGGGGTCATTCTTTAGGCCATATACTTTATACCTCAGGTACTGCAGTTTTCATCAGCTTGTGCATTGGTTCAAGTACATTAATAAAACAATGATCAAATAGAAAGGCCTAAGGCACACACACAACAAGAGCAAAGACCTAGATGATGGTCTCCACTCATTTGTAACGTATTTTGCAGTATGTTGTAAGTATTTTACCTTAAGCAAGAAGTTGGTGATTTTGTAATAGAGTTTTCTTTCTAAGTCTTTTCCTATTTGTTTAAAAATTGCTGACTTTTTCCATAGGCTCTCATATAATTGGCTGTCAATATACATCTCTAAATTTCAAGTCTCACTTTTGCAATGCTTGGTTAGTTGTAGAGACATTTGGGAGGCAGAAGTCATAGATTAATTGTCCAATGTGAAACATTTCAGTAATTTCCATTCTTAAAAGTTTACTTAACATTTAAATAGTGCTTATTCCTTTTTCTAAGAAATTCGTCTGATGCTATTAGTGTTTAGATATTCATAAGAATAATTAAGAAATGTATTGGTATAGAGTTGGGCATGGTGACATATGCCTTTAATACTAGCACTTGGGAAGCAGAGGCAGGTGGATCTTTGTGAGTTCAAGGCCAGCCTGGTCTAGAGAGTGAGTTCCAGGACAGCCGGAGCTACAGGGACACCCTGTCTCAAAAAGACCAAAAAAGAAGGAAGGAAGGAAGGAAGGAAGGAAGGAAGGAAGGAAGGAAGGAAGGAAGGAAGGAAGGAAGGTATTAGTATTACGGTGTATGTATGGTATAAGGGAAATAGATTCCAACCCCGGCCCTACCATTTGTATTGGTGAAACTTTGTATAAATTACCAAAACTGAGAAAGGCTGAGTGTCCTAGTTTTAACATGGAGTGATAAAAATAACTGCCTCATGGAATTGTGGAGTTTTCTGAGATGAACATAAAGATGATTTGTAATGTGGATCTAATGAAGAGGTCATAAAAATTTGCCTCACACTTTAAGAACAGAACTAGCATGTTATCTTCTTTTCATTTATGACATGTTTCTTTGTATTCTGACTCAGCTTTATACCTAAATTTTGTCATTCTGTAAGTGATAAGATGCTTTCTGTGGGGCTGGAGAGACGGCCTAGTGGTTAAGAGCACTGACAGCTCTTGCAGAGGACCCGGGTTCGATCCCCAGCACCCACATGGTGGCTGAGAACCATCTTTGACTCCAGTTCCAAGGGAATCCGACGCCCTCTTCTGACCTCCCTGGCATTGCATGACACGGGTGCACAGACCTACATGGAGACAGTACATTCATACACATAAAAATAAATAATAAAATTTTAAAAAGAGATGCTTTTTGTTCTGAAAGTCATATTAACTCAAAGAAGCAAGAAATCCTTAAGATACAACTTACCATAGCTGTCCTTTCTGCCCACACCTCATACATAAGCAGCCTCCTTGCTTAGATCTCCCTTTCTTCAGCCAACAGGGAGCAGTGTTGGATTCCAACCCAGCAATCCACTTCTGTTTCTTGCCACCTTTTCCTTGTGTTCATGTGGGGAAAAAAGAAACCAATTTTGTCTGTATATATTAGACAGTTTAGCCATTTTCTTGAATCATAGTTATCACTTTTTAAAAATCTCTTATCATCTTCAAAAATACCAAAAAGAAGAAGAAGAAGAAGAAGAAGAAGAAGAAGAAGAAGAAGAAGAAGAGGAAGAGGAAGAGGAAGAGGAAGAGGAAGAGGAAGAGGAAGAGGAAGAAGAAGAAGAAGAAGAAGAAGAAGAAGAAGAAGAAGAAGAAGAAGAAGAAGAAGAAGAAGAAGCTGGGCGTGGTGGCATGCACCCTTAATCCCAGCACTCAGCACTCCGGAGGTAGAGGTAGATGGATCTCTGTGAGTTCAAGGCCAGCCTGGTTACAGAGAGAGCTCCAGGACAGCTGGTACTAAAAGGGAGAACCTGCCTCAAAAATACCAAAAAAAATCTCTTATCATCAAACCTATAAATGCTACAGTGCCAGCTGAAACATAGGAGCCTGCATCATAATATTGGTGTGCTTTTCACCAGAAATTAGAGACTCAGATTCTGCTTCCAAGGCAAACTCCGCATCATTTTTAGGATCAAAGCAGAGAACAAACTCTAATGGGACAGAGATGAAAAAATAGTTTTGAAGGCTTCAGAGATGGCTCAAAAGTTGAGAGAACTGACTGCTCTTGCAGAGGACCCACGTTAAATTCCCAGCACACATATGCCAGCTAATAACCATCCTAATTCTTGTTCCAAGTGATCTGATGCTCTCTTCTAATCTCGATGGCCACTGCATGGCACAGATGGCCTTAACGTATATGCAGTCAATGCACTCATACATATAAAACCTAAAAATAATAAGCAAAACATTTAAAAATAGTTTTGTTATACAAGAAGTGGTTTACATTTAATGCAATGTAACTTGCATCAGAGGTGAAGAGCAGAAAAGTTAAATAAGGACTTTCCACCATTTACAATAGATTCAAACACACACTGTTCACATGGCTATAAAAGGACTTTTATTTTGTAATGGAAAAAATGATGCTAAATTAGAGAATAATGTAAATTATTCTCTAATTTAGCACCATTTCACACATGGAAAATCTATCAGAATTATTTAATTTTAAAGATGTATTTTGAAATTAGCTTATCAACTAGTGGGTTTCCATAAGGGTTTTTCAAGCCCCATCCAGTGCTCCTCTATTCCTGCTTAATCCTGTAACCACCAGTATTCCCCAATCTTACTTCATTTTAGGTGTTTCACTATCCCTCTCTTTCTTAAAGTTGCACTATGAGATAGTAGTTTTCCACATTGCTTTTCATACTCCCTTTGTTTGAGATAGCTTTCCCCTCTGCTCCCTGATTTCCCTTCACTCCCACACCAATGTGGGCCTAGGGAGGTTTCTCACACTCCAGAGGATGAACTGCCTACACATGCACTAACTGGACTTAGTAGATTTTCAAAAAAGTAAACATGAATTTAGGAAGATCCATTCTGTCACCAATTGGAAAAAGTTGGAGGAGGGAAATCAGAGGTAGATATAATCATGCTTCATTATATGTACATGTATGAAATTCTCAAAAATGCAGATTTTTTAAAGATAAAGTGTGTAGGGGCTGGAGAGATGGCTCAGTGGTTAAGAGCACTAGCTGCTCTTGCAGAAGATATGGGTTAGAATCCCAGCACCCACCCCACATGGCAGCTTACAACTGTCCATAATTCCAGTTTCAGGGCATCTGACATGCTCTTATGTCCACACACATTCACAACATGGGTGCATTTGCATACATGTAGGAATGATGCAAAAAAAAACAGAAAATAAAAATAAATTTAAAAAATTGATTAAAAGTGGTCCTGTTGCCACTGTGAGACTTTAGTGTGCAGTGCTTAGATCAGGGACTTTCCAGGACCACCTGAAGCACAGAGTACCAGGGCTCAGTCTAAGCCAGGCATATTCCCCACACCCAACCCCACCAACTGGAATTACTGAGGGAGTGTCCAAGTGGATTTTTTGGAGAACCTTCAGAACAGAAAGGGAAGAGTGAGTTAAACTTCCAATATATAAACAAAATTGAAAGCCTGAAACCTACACAAGTCAACACTCCATAAACAAGGAGAAAAAAAAAAAGGCATCTGAAGGAGGCAAGCAAAGCAAGCCTTCAACACAGTGAAGAGGCATTTGGGATTAGCATTGGAATACAGGCAAAAAGGGAAACCCACATGCCAGGGACACAAGGAAGGGACAACATGGGAAAGGTGCAGAATAATTCCACACCAAGCTCTACCAACCCTATAGGAGATTGCTACAGTAGGATCCCCCTGGAGGTGACCCAAGAAAAAAGATCTTCAGAGGAACAATTGCAGACCTATTCAAGAAAAATTAAAGAATATAAGAACAAGTCAGAAACTAAGAGAAGAAAAAAACTCAAGAAGGACCTTAGAGAGAGACAATGACAAACTTTGGAAAGACTAAAAGAAATACAAACTCCAAAAAACTTAGAGGAGAAAATGACAAACTCTGAAGGAAATGGAAAACACTAAAAAAGGAAGCCAACCACCAAAGTAAGGAGCACCAAGAAGAGATTGAGAAGCTCCAAAAAGAAGTGGAAATACTAAAGAAATCACAGGATGAAATGAAAAAGGAAATAGAACACTCATACAATCAAGAGGAAAGGAATGGAAAAAGCCTCATAAATAGAATGGAGGAAGCAGAACAAAGAATATCAGACCTGTAAGATAACACAGAACAACTAAAAAGCTCAAGTAAAGATTATGAAAAACTTAAAAACACACAAAAGTGAAACAATCAGAAAATATGGGACACTATGAAAAGATCAAATCTCCACATCATAGGAATAGAGGAAGGAGAAGAATACCGAGAACAGTATTGATCAGATCTTCAACAGAATAATAGATGAAAATTCCCCAAACTAAAAAAAAGACAAACACATACAAATACAAGAAGCACATAGAACTCCAAACAGACAAGATCAGAAAAGAAACTCCCCACACCATGTCATAGTTAAAATGCTAAACACCCAAAACAAAGACAAAATTCTGAAAGCCACAAGAGAAAAACAACAAGTACATATAAGGGGAAATCCATCAGAATTACAACTGCTTCTCAGCAAAAACCATGAAAGCAAGAAGAACATGGAGCAAAGCATTCCCAGTGCTTAAAGGACTATAGATGCCAACCACAGTTAGTATACCAGCAAAAATGTCAATTATGTTGAAGAGAGAAGAAAATCTTCCATGACATAAACAAGATGATAGAATACATGTCTGGAAAGCAAGCCTTCAGAAAATACTTGAAGCAATTCAAAGGACAGAAGAGAGGAGACTATCTCCAACACCTAGAAAGAGAAACTAATAAAAACATAACTGCAGAAGTAGAAACCGAGACTAAAAATGCAAAATGGATAATAAGGTGAAAAGGAAGCAACACACATCTTTCAATTATAACCTTAAAATATTAATGGACTAAACTCTCCAATCAAAAGACATAGACTGGGAGATTGGTTAAGAAAACAAAATCCATCTATATGCTGTCTACAAGAAACCCATCTCAATTCTCAAGGATAGGATACCAACTTAAGGGGAAGGGATGGATCAAGGAAGAAATAAAGAAGTAAAAACATTCCTGGAATTGAATGACAATGATTATACAACTCCTGCGTATATACCCACAAGACTCTTCTTACCACAGAGATACATGCACAGTCATGTTTATTGCAGCTCTATTCACAATAGCTGGAACCAACCCAAATGCCCCTCAACTGATGAGTGGATAGAGAAAATGTGGTACATCTACACAATGGAGTTCCATGCAGCAGTAAAAAAAGACAATATCGGGCTGGAGAGATGGCCTAATGGTTAAGAGTGCTGACCGCTCTTGCAGAGGACCCGGGTTTGATCCCCAGCACCCACATGGTGGCTGAGAGCCATCTGAAACTCCAATTCCAGGAGAACTCCAGTTCCAAGGGAGTCCGACACCCTCTTCTGACCTCCGCGGCATTGCACGTCACGGGTGCACAGACTTGCATGCAGACAATACATTCATACACATACAGAAATAAAATTTAACAAAAAATTTTTAAAAAGACAATATCATGGACTTTGCAGGTAAATTGATGGAACTAGAAGACATTATGTTAAGTGAAGTAACAAATCCCAGAAACAAAATGATGAATGGTATCCCTCATCTGTGGATGTTAGCACAAATACCTAGTTGTAAATATTCTTGTTGGGAGTGATCATATTGGAAAGAACAACAACAGCAACAACAGAAAAAGACTGTTATCAAAGAACTGACTTGAAATGGTGGAATCTGGGGGGTTGGGGGTATGGGAGGGGGACATTGGTCTAGATCGACTTTAACATAACCTTGTACAAAAAAATATTAAAACAATAAATTTTAAAAAATGAAAAAAAAAAAAAAAAAACTCTGGAAGACTCAGAAAAAAGATCCAAGACATGTATGGCAGAGTGCAGGAGCTCAGGTGCGGTGGGGGGCATGGAAAGGGAAGTGACTCTAAATTTGATTTATAAATGATGTATGATCTATGGAAAAAGCTTAATATACAATAAGAAATATAAAAATAAAAAATTTAAATAAAAACATCTGTATGATTTTCACAATATCTGTCACCACAGTAAGAAAAAAAAAAAAAATCCTCAGATAAAACTCCTGATTTTTAATTGAATTTTTTGTGATTTCCTACAATAATTTGATTGGTACTTAGTTCATTCTCCTCTTGCACCCCCCACTTACCTCCTGTCCAACTTAATATATATATATATATATAATATATATTATATGTATATATGCTGCAGAGTCTGTTTTATTGACCTGAATATGTCTTTCAATGTGGGACCATCCACTAGGCCTACCAAAGAGTTCTATCACTGTAAAACATTGTCTTTCCCCCTCATAGTAGCCATCAGTTGCCAAAAGTTCCTTATGGCAGTCTGGGATTTCTTATCCACTTCCTTACATCTATGCTGGGATTTTGTCTCATTTGCACTTTTGTTTTATTTATTTATTTATTTTGGTCTTTTCAAGGCAGGGTCTCCCTGTAGCCCCAGCTGTCCTGGAACACACTCTGTAGACCAGGCTGGCCTTGAACTCACAAAGATCCACCTGCCTCTGCCTCCCAATCCTAGCCTCTGCTAGGATTAAAGGCATGCACCACCACGCCCGGCTCATTCATTTGCACTTTTAAAAACTTGAAGATCTCTGTGAGTTCAAGGTCAGCCTGATCTACATAGTGAGTTTCAGGACAGTGGACTACAAGAGGATACTGTCTCAAAAAGACCAAAAAACCAACCAACCAACCAACAAACAAACAAAAACACCTTCTGCATATTGTCACCATCAGTAATTATATCAGTTGTTACCAATGGACAATAAACAAAAATTGTTTTAACATGTTTTTTATTATTTTATACATATCTCTTTTATTGACACTAAAGAATCCATTTCCTTATTCATCACCAGCAACTCTGGTGGAAAAGGCAAGTTTGGCCATATTTATGCATCAGTTTTGTCATCATCAAAGCATGCAATTTGAAATTAGTGACTTATGATCCAAAGTTAAATAGATTTTCTGATTTCCTCAAATGTCTATAAGGCAAAAATCAGTCTTTTTCAAGGACTGGACTTTTTGTAGTACACACACACACACACACACACACATACACACACAATAGAGTGCATTAAAGTGGGTGAGTGGTAGTTAGGGAGGTATGGATAAGAAAGAGGGTCTAAATGCAATCAAAAAGTACCATTTGAAAATCTCAAAAATCCAACAATAAATAAACAATATAACTATGAGAAAATATATTTCTTTTTCCAAGCCTGTTCTTTCTGTCAAACTCTTAATACATTGCTAACAAATTCTCGATCACTAAATGATTTTGATTTTTTTAACATTAAGAATGCTGCCACATAACTAGGTTTTACAATATAATTCATCTATGTCATAACTTTTAAAAAGAAATTTGTTGAAATGTCAGACATTTTCATTCCCAGTATTTTGTTCTTATGACACAGTCCTTGATATGCATCAACTTTGGCAGCATATTACTGCAGAGCATGCTTCTTCAAAGTGACTTCCAAAAGCTTGTACAAATCCCCTATCAATTAAGGGGAGTCCCTTATTATTTGTTGTGATAAAAATGTAGTCATATGTCCACTTTTTGTTGAACAGTCTTCCTTTATCCATAATTTTTCTTTTCTTTGGGGGTGTGGGATCATGTTCTTTAGAGGGATTATAGAACCCATGATGGAATTAAAATAATAAGAGGTGGAAAGATCACCTAGTGATTAAAAATATTTGCTTCTTTTGTAGAGGACCCAAGTTCAATTCCCAACATTCAGGTGGGTAGCCCACAACTGCCTGAAATATCAAATCCAAGGAATCTAGGGCCCTCTTCTACCTTCTGTGGGTACATTCACCCATGTGCATATAGCCACAAAACAGATATGCACACATAAACATAATAAAAAAATAAAATAAAACTACTCAAGTTATAGGTCAAATAATAGTAAATAAAATACCATATTTGCTTTTACAAAAATTGACAATAAAAGAGTAACCAGCATTTTGGTCCTTTCATACCTCAGCAACCAATGTAGCCCAAAGCAGAGCCCAGTTTTAAAAGTGGAGGTTCATATGTGAGGCACAGCATGGGTGAGGAAGTACTCTTAATAGTCAAATAAGAATATGTATCTATCTTCCAAATGACATTGTCTACCAATTACAACCATGGATTAAAAAATCACCTGTGTGCCCCTTTTCTAAGCCTAGGGAACAACCTGCGGAAGAGGGGGCGTGGTTGAATGTAAGGGCTGCGATTTGGGTGAATGGTGAAAACTACAGCAATGTAGTTGGACACTCATTTGATCAACTTGATTGAACCAAACAACCTGTCACCCCCCACTGGATGGTGGGGGCTGTGAGGTGTTTGGGCACAACAGCCTGCAGATAGGTTTTGCATGAAGGATGCTGTACTCATGGAATATCACTTATAGCAAAAAAGAAAAAAAAAAAAAAACTGAGAGAAAGATGCAGGACAGTTATGGCAGAATGCATGATCTGGGATGGGGTGGGGGGGGAGAAAGGGGAAATAAGCCTGAACTGAATTGGAAAAAATGATGAAATGCACAAACAAATCAATAAAACAATTTAATTAGAAAAAAAAAATTATTGCTGGGCGTGGTGGCGCACACCTTTAATCCCCCCCCTCCCCCCCCCCCCCCCCCCCCCCCCCCCCCCCCCCCCCCCTCCCCCCCATTAGCACTTTGGGAGGCAGAGGCACGCGGATCTCTGTGAGTTCGAGGCCAGCCTGGTCTACAGAGTGAGTTCCAGGACAGCCAGAGCTGCAGGGAGACCCTGTCTCAAAAAGACCAAAAAAAAAAAATTATTGAAGCTGGGTATGGTGGCACATGCCTTTAATCCTAGCACTTGAGAGGCAGAAGCAGGCGGATCTTTGTGAGTTCAAGACCAGCCTGGTCTACATAGCAAGTTCCAGGACAGCTGGGGCTACAGGGAGACCCTGTCTCGAAAAGATCAAAAAAATTACTGATAATTTCTGTGTTTAATTCACTATATTACTGAGAGTGCAAATTATGCTTGATGGTGTCTGTCTGTGCTATGAAGATAAACAGTAGAAACCACATACTACCATAAAACTAAAGTCATAACATGTGTACAAATAATAAGAGCACATATATGTGTGTGTATAGTATAACACTATAACATGATATTGCCATCTACAAAATTTCCACTCAAGAACCATGCAATCAAGCAACAAAAATTCATAATGTTTTAAGTACATCTACAATTTGCTCTGCATCCAGAGGTCAAGGCTGCAATCATTGTGTCCAATGGCCTTCTGTGTTTATTTGGAGAATATTGTACTTTTCTTTATTAAACCAAGTTATAAGGCATTTAACAAATATGGCACATAGCCTTTGAATAATCTCAAAGTCACAGCAGAAAAACTTTAAGAGGTCAATTAATTCAGTCTCCTAAGTCAGTATATGTCAGGCTCTGTGTGACTCCAAAAATATCATTTCTTTTGAATATATACAGTGTATTAGGAAGACCAACTAAAACATTCGAAAGGTGATGTCCACCATGGACCTCAATCACCTGCTTCAAGAAGTACAGTAATTACCAATTTCTATGCTTCTGTGAGTTGATGCTGACCTAAACCTTTCTTATCTGCCTGCAGAAATACACCCATTGTACAAAGTCAATTTCTTTTGCAGACAGATTCATCTAATTCCTCTAGGCTAATGTCTTTTTCTCTATATAGACTCTTCACCTTACCAGAAGCTGCTTCTCATCATTTTGAACACCCCCCAGCATATAGAGAAAAAATGATTGGCACACTGTACAAGATTTTCTAGAAATTTAATTCCCTAACTTTTCAAAATTTTCAACCCTAATGAAGTTTTAAATCTAGAAGACTGGTAGTCTGACTCTTTCTTTTCTCAGTTTGGCTTGTCAGGATGTATAAAGCTGATAACCTTCCATTTTATTTGTATGATTTATTTGAAGAAATGCTTCTCATTACTCACTGGCTTAGTGGCAGTGGGAGCCCCAGCTACATTATTATAAAGGAAGTACTAATGCCACCTGTTACTTAGAGGGCTTTGTTAATATATCCCCCCATTCTCCCATTAAAGTAATTCTGGTGAAATCATATTAAAAAAATGAATAGAGATGCCCCAAATGTAAACTCTGACCTTTGAAGACCAGAAAGGCCAATGGCAGCCATGATTTACGGCACCCTCAGCTATTACGGGTAAAGAGGCATATTTATAAATCACAACATGCCGGATGAAGAGAAGAAGGTGTGTGTTTACTAGACAGGATGTAAAGTATACAAACCCAGTGTTCCACCCTACTGTCTATTACTTAATTGCGTAAATTTAAAAGCAGATTAGGGCTGGAGAGATGGCCTAGCGGTTAAGAGCGCCAACCGCTCTTACAGAGGACCCGGGTTCGATCCCCAGCACCCACATGGCGGCCGAGAACCGTCTGAAACTCCAATTCCAGGAGAACTCCAGTTCTAGGGGAATCCAACACCCTCTTCTGACCTCCGCAACATTGTATGACATGGGTGCAGAGACTTGCATGCAGACACTACATTCATACACATACAGAAATAAATAAAATTAATTAAAAAATTTTAAAAAGCAAATTAAAATGTACTTTGGTCACTTATTTATCTCTTTACCACATCAATGTTTTATTTATTTAGTTTGCTAATTAATGTATATGTGAAGTTCATTAGTACTCATAAGTCATCTACGCTTCTAAGCAAGTGACAGATGACCTAGTATGTCCTTCCTATCTCCATCTGAAACCCTGTCGGCATGACTTCCCATCCGGTGCAGAGAAAAAGCTCAAGGGACAAAGCACATGGCTGTGTAAATATCAAGCTCCTCTTCACCAACACAATTAACAGGTGTCGTTGTCATGGTCTCTGGCATGATGTTTCTGTGATATAAAAATGAGGGTTAAACAATCCAAGAAAATAATTAGCATTTTCAAAAATATTGCAGTAACAACCACTTGCAGTACTTAGTGAGAAAGCTCCAGGTTTGATTTCATTACCATCTCCTCCTCACAGCCATTTTGAATACTTTAAGGGACAGTTATTCATTTGAATTGGCCCCAGTGAGCTTTAATTATGCAAAGTAACCCACTGAAAGAATCTAATTAAAAAGCATATTCTTATTTTGGTATAATCTCATTGAATCGTTTTCATTTGAAAAGAGATCATTTAAAAATTTAAATACAAGCTTTATCTTTGTAGATAAGGAGTGAACAAAAATAGAGGTGTTATTCCAGAGAAAATGAAAGCAAACATTGTATTGTGGGTTTAAAATATGCAAATTAAGCACTTGTCTCTCTCTATTTGCCCAATTGCTACTATCTTCTAACTCTTAAATATCCGAAAGACATCCTCCTACCTGAGTCCAATGAGCGTTCAATATTCAGGTACCCACAAGAAGTTGATTTAGCACTGTTGCCCTAGAAGTTGCAAAGGCTTTGTACCAAATTATACTAACTTTTAGGTGACTATATGTAGGACTTCAAATTCCCTCTCATTTAACTATTATTTGTACACTAATATTCTTAGAGGAAGAGTTTCATGATTTTTATCTTAAACACCTCACCTTAGAGCTATGTTTCAGCTTATTCAACCTAAAATACTTTGGGCACTTTGAATGATTTTTATCTCGAAAATCCTGAAGCAGCAAACACATCTCTCGATGGGCCTTCCTCTTATCCCAAACATTTTCTACTTTATGCTGTCCTGTCCCTCTTGTCTATAACTTACATAGGCCCAGTGTACAAAACTTATGCTTTCCTTTTCCAAAGTTTTTTTTAAAGCCTTCTGTTGAGTCTTACATCCAAATTTAAGAACTGCAGTTTAATATATGGGCAGAGATTCACTGTATCTTGAACACCTTTTTTTTTCCTTTTTCCACAACTCTCCTGAATTAACTCTATCAAAATACTAAAATGTTCCCCATAGAAATAATTCTAGACAAATACTAGAAATATTAGTCATTTTCCCTTAATTACACACAGAAATATCAGTCTGTCCCATAGTGTATCTGAATCAGAACTATAGATTCTTTTAGAAGCATCTTTTAGTTCTTGGTAAGTAATGCTTTTTCTGAATTTTCAAGGGTAATTCACTGGCCAATTTGTCATTGTGTGGTCTTGGTCTTCATCCTGTACAAACAGGTGCCTCTCTTTGCACAGCACTGTACCCATCCAAGATTATAAAACCTGTTTCATGAAGTGAACCTTATTCCACTTACCAATCATTTCAGCCATCCATATTGGAACTGCCCTTCACTTTATTTTTATATAAAATTTTACTTAATAAGGGTTGATTCATACATAAATTAAATGAATCATTACAAAAGGATTTTATGTGATCTTTACCCAGTATTAAGAATAGAATTATGTCCCTGATCCAAATGTATATACTGGACTCCTAGCTACCAATATTCATGATAAATTATACTTTGTAAAATTTTCAAATATATATAAACCTACAATTGTGACATCATTTAAAAATAAATATCTTTGTGCTGGGCATGGTGGCAAAGGCCATCAATGTGGTCTACATAGCAAGTTACAGGACAGTTCTGGTAACAGAGAGACCCAGTCTCAATCAATCAATTAATCAATCAGTCAATCAATAATGATATTTGCAATCAGCTGAATGTGGTAAAAAGTAATCCAATGTGATAGGTGTTCTTATATCAAGAGACTAGGCAGGGACAGAGACATAGAAAAGACACCATGAGAAGCTAGAGAGAGATAAGCTGTGCTGCAGAAAACCAAGGAATGTACAGAGCTTCAGGAAGCTGGAAATGCTGAGAAAGCGTTTCCTCCTGACAGGATTTGGAGGCACCACGGCCCTGCCAATTCCTGATTTGAGACTGTCAGTCTCCAGAACAGCGAAAGAAAAATATTTTGTTGTTTTATTTTTTATTTTATTTTTTTTAAATCTTTTTAATATATATTTTGTACAAGATTATCAAATCTAGACCTGTGTCCCCCATTTGAGACTGTCAGTCTCCAGAACAGTGAAAGAAAAATATTTTGTTTTAAGATAGCTAGTTGATGGTGTTTCCTTATTACAAATTAGGAAAATAATATAGTCAATGGTAACATTTTGTAAAACTATAGTATACTATAATGAGGAGGTTGGCCTTAATAAAATCCACCTTTCTTATGCATATTTGCCACAATTTAACTTATACCTGTGCATTTGGTTACTTATATACCATTTCCTTCTAGAGCATATGATTGTATATTCACTACAAACTCAGGATAGTAGTTTCATCACAGCTTTGTAATAGTAATCTTATAGGTGTGTATATGTTTTTTTCAATGTATTTAATTTAATTTTTGTACATTTTATACAATACATCTTAATCATATTTAGTGGAAGTAGAGGCAGGAAGAATGTAAGAACCAGGGGTGGCGGATGTTTCTTACAAAGAAACAGATTTTCCAAGATTCAGAAAAGTTGCATATATGAACTTACAGCAATGATAACAAACATACACAAGACCCATGCAAACTCAAGCCAGACATATACCCAGACATATGTGCTTTGTAAGTGCGTGTGTAAAGGGTTTTGATTTCTTTGAAACCACTGCAAAACCACATAACCACTTTTACAGCAAGACATTCAAATGCAGTATTTTCCCTGAGAATTTCTTAGATTATACATAATTACTAGTTTGTTAAAATATATTGTACATTTGATTTTTATATGTTATAAAAATATAATAAAATAAATCTGCAAACATTTAAGTTTTGTCATAATTAAGAAGTTACAAAAATGCAAACTATCATCCTTCAGATTCTGTGTCTAATGTTATTCTTGGGCACAGAATCACAGAAGTAAAAGAAACAAGTGTCATTATAACAAAGCTTTTTGTCTAACAAGGCCCAATACTATGGATGCCAGAATTTCCATGGTTTGGTAACCTGTAAAAATCTTTTGATAAATAAAATTGAACTCAGATTTCAATTTTAACTCAGTTGCCACATTGAGTCTCATTTCTAGTAGCAACTGGAATTTATTTCACACTGGGCTAGATAGAAGAAGGGGGGCTGGAGAGATGGCTCCTCAGTGGTTAAGAACACTGGCTATTCTTGCATAGGACCTGAGTTCAGTTCCCAGCACCCACATGGCAACTGACAACTCCATTTCCAGGGAATCTGATGCCCCCTTCTGACCTCCATGGACATTGCACATGTATGCAGGCATTACACTCATGCACATAAAATAAAAATAATANATTCTTGGGCACAGAATCACAGAAGTAAAAGAAACAAGTGTCATTATAACAAAGCTTTTTGTCTAACAAGGCCCAATACTATGGATGCCAGAATTTCCATGGTTTGGTAACCTGTAAAAATCTTTTGATAAATAAAATTGAACTCAGATTTCAATTTTAACTCAGTTGCCACATTGAGTCTCATTTCTAGTAGCAACTGGAATTTATTTCACACTGGGCTAGATAGAAGAAGGGGGGCTGGAGAGATGGCTCCTCAGCGGTTAAGAACACTGGCTATTCTTGCATAGGACCTGAGTTCAGTTCCCAGCACCCACATGGCAACTGACAACTCCATTTCCAGGGAATCTGATGCCCCCTTCTGACCTCCATGGACATTGCACATGTATGCAGGCATTACACTCATGCACATAAAATAAAAATAATAAATATAATTTTTTTTCTAAAATTAGAAGGAAGTGTTGATGGGGTTAGAGAAGCAAACTAGTTTGAAAGGTTGATCCTTGGCTGTAACTACTATTCCACAACAGTGTGCAGAGTTGTTAGCAATCTCAGAAGAGTTTCAGATACATTCTGATATCTGATATTTACTGACGATTTTGGAAATAGTATTATAGTACTGAATCCAGACAGGAAGAAATCCAATACAATTGTTAAGTTAGTCCGTCTGTATCAATATGCCCATCTACGGATAAGAACTCTCTTCAACAATACAGTGTAATAAAAAAGGCAAGGGAAAATGCAAGCAAACTAGGAACATAGGTCATTTTCAATCAGGAGCCAGGTATAGGGCAAGGAAAAGCAAAGTACAGTCCAAGAAGCAAAGACTAAATCTACTCAGAAGAAAGCTGCCCTTGAGAAGGTTATGACATGATGGATATTCAGGAATCCAGAATACAAAATGAATTCATAGCAATGGTAACCACATGCACAGGACCCAGGCAAGGTCAAGCCAGAAAAATCCCAGCAGAGAAATGGGAAAGTGGAAAAGAAGCTCCAACCTTAGTCAAGGAACCATTGGAAACCAACAACTGCTGAGCAAGGGAGAGCTGGTTTTGTTTAAGGTTGATTCTAAATAGGTTAACTAGGATCCTGTGGATAGATGTACACCGAAGGACAAAATCATGAACAAATACACCTTAATATACATGAAAGAGTATATGAAATCTGGTATGGGGGTAAAAGGAATGCAGACAAGGGAGGGGTATCTAAATATAATCAAAATACATTCCATGAAATTTGCAAAATTTCAATTAAAATGAAAAAAGAAATACCTCTCTACTGTTTCCCACAACCAATTCAAATAAAAGCAATTAAATTAAAACAAGAAAGTAAATAAAATTATTTTTATATTTTATTCATTATTTTTATATGATGTGTATGAGTGAATTGCCTGCAAGTGTGTAAGTGTACCCATGTTATGTGATACCTGTGGAGGTCAGAAGAGTGTACAGATCCCTTGGAACTTAAGTGACTGACTATAGTAGGTGTTGGTAATTGAACCCCTGCCTCTGAAGTCAGTACTCTTAATGCCAGAGCCATCTCCTCAGCCCAGAAAAATAATAGGCACAATTAAAGCCATGTTAGGCCTTCATGGGGGAGGGCTGAGAATGCTGACAAGCTCCATAATTGGTCAGACTGAGCATTTAGATAAACCACAGCATGAAACAAAGAAGCCTCTACTGTTTCTTGTAGCTCCAAATGTACACCCAAATCCTCATTCCACATCTCTGAGAGATATTGAATATCAACTACACACATTCTGTTATTTACTCCTCTAGGAATACCTAGGAAGTGAGCACTATTTTTAATTCTGTCTTGAGGTAATGGAGACAAAAGAAAGTTACAAAATATGTCCAAGTTCATATAATAGAACAGTCTGATTCTGACCCTGCATGCTTGAATACTTGGCTGTATATCATCTTCCTTCTCCTTTGTAGACCACTTGAACAAATATAGAATGCAAGCCTCTGCAACACCACAGTGGAACTTACCCATGATATCAAATCAGAACCTTTGCATCTTGGCTTTTATTATAGCACATACTTTGTTTTCCATTCAGTACTGGAACATTTCAGAAAGACCCTGTGAAGATATACTGAATCCTCAGATATTGGATCTAGATCTCAGGAAAACAAAAATGATCTGTCAAATTAACACATCTATGAGATTATTATGACTTTCACTTTGTCCTATATAACCACAAATACACATATGAGTGGCTGATGTGTGAAGTAATGTGGAATATAAAGCATGCTTTAAACACGTTTTCTTGAAATGACTGTAGAGTTACAAGCAATTGAAAGTAATACTACAAAGAGATCTCCTGCTCCCTTAATCAAATTACTCCAGTGATTCACCACTCATTAAACTTATTTGTAAATAAAATGTTATTAAATAATGTATATGAAACTCATTTGGATATATTATCCATTGGACCACTTCAATACCTAGTGCGATGTTTACTCAGTAAATCATAATTGCATTTCTACCAATGCATTACTCTATAAGATATTAATACTTTTAGTTCATCTTATTTTGGGTTGTATTTCAATTATATTCAAACGAATAAGGGTATGACAAATTATTTAGCAATAGCCCATTAATAAATTGAGCATACTCTTCACAGAATACAAATTTATCCAAGTATTTGAGTTCCACAAATAAGTCGTGCTTAGATGATGTATTAATTTTATGGAATTTTTCTTCACAATAGCTAATTACCGCTTCTGTTCTGTATTTGGACTTGTCAAGTATGGTTCAAAAAAAGATAACAGAAAGTACAAAAATTTAGAGAGAAAATGTTTAAAAGAGCAAAGCTAAAAAGTATGTTTGGTGTATGTTAAGTACATATTGAAGATATATAAATTCAAGGGAGATTGCTTAAAAATAATNCAATTAAATTAAAACAAGAAAGTAAATAAAATTATTTTTATATTTTATTCATTATTTTTATATGATGTGTATGAGTGAATTGCCTGCAAGTGTGTAAGTGTACCCATGTTATGTGATACCTGTGGAGGTCAGAAGAGTGTACAGATCCCTTGGAACTTAAGTGACTGACTATAGTAGGTGTTGGTAATTGAACCCCTGCCTCTGAAGTCAGTACTCTTAATGCCAGAGCCATCTCCTCAGCCCAGAAAAATAATAGGCACAATTAAAACCATGTTAGGCCTTCATGGGGGAGGGCTGAGAATGCTGACAAGCTCCATAATTGGTCAGACTGAGCATTTAGATAAACCACAACATGAAACAAAGAAGCCTCTACTGTTTCTTGTAGCTCCAAATGTACACCCAAATCCTCATTCCACATCTCTGAGAGATATTGAATATCAACTACACACATTCTGTTATTTACTCCTCTAGGAATACCTAGGAAGTGAGCACTATTTTTAATTCTGTCTTGAGGTAATGGAGACAAAAGAAAGTTACAAAATATGTCCAAGTTCATATAATAGAACAGTCTGATTCTGACCCTGCATGCTTGAATACTTGGCTGTATATCATCTTCCTTCTCCTTTGTAGACCACTTGAACAAACATAGAATGCAAGCCTCTGCAACACCACAGTGGAACTTACCCATGATATCAAATCAGAACCTTTGCATCTTGGCTTTTATTATAGCACATACTTTGTTTTCCATTCAGTACTGGAACATTTCAGAAAGACCCTGTGAAGATATACTGAATCCTCAGATATTGGATCTAGATCTCAGGAAAACAAAAATGATCTGTCAAATTAACACATCTATGAGATTATTATGACTTTCACTTTGTCCTATATAACCACAAATACACATATGAGTGGCTGATGTGTGAAGTAATGTGGAATATAAAGCATGCTTTAAACACGTTTTCTTGAAATGACTGTAGAATTACAAGCAATTGAAAGTAATACTACAAAGAGATCTCCTGCTCCCTTAATCAAATTACTCCAGTGATTCACCACTCATTAAACTTATTTGTAAATAAAATGTTATTAAATAATGTATATGAAACTCATTTGGATATATTATCCATTGGACCACTTCAATACCTAGTGCGATGTTTACTCAGTAAATCATAATTGCATTTCTACCAATGCATTACTCTATAAGATATTAATACTTTTAGTTCATCTTATTTTGGGTTGTATTTCAATTATATTCAAACGAATAAGGGTATGACAAATTATTTAGCAATAGCCCATTAATAAATTGAGCATACTCTTCACAGAATACAAATTTATCCAAGTATTTGAGTTCCACAAATAAGTCGTGCTTAGATGATGTATTAATTTTATGGAATTTTTCTTCACAATAGCTAATTACCGCTTCTGTTCTGTATTTGGACTTGTCAAGTATGGTTCAAAAAAAGATAACAGAAAGTACAAAAATTTAGAGAGAAAATGTTTAAAAGAGCAAAGCTAAAAAGTATGTTTGGTGTATGTTAAGTACATATTGAAGATATATAAATTCAAGGGAGATTGCTTAAAAATAATAAAAATTAACTCTTAAAAAGGAAGTCACACAAATTATTCAAATCAGAAGTCATACAACTTATACATGGTTGTTGAAGTCAAGAAAAGTACAATTACTTCTATATCAACTTTTAAATTATGAAGCTTTAAATCAATTCATAAATTACTTATTAATTCTGGAATTGCTATAAAAAAGATAACAATTTCTTTGGCTACCCAGAAGCCAATAAAATTATAATCTATGTGCCTGGGCTCTGAACAGCACATTTTTTAATAACCACAGATAATTTTTAGTGTGCAGACAAATCTGAGAATAATTGGTGGTTCATTACACTCCTTGATTTAATATATTCATTCACTCTGGAGCATTAACAAGTAAGTATATCCTTTTATTACAGTTGGCTGATAGATTCATGCTACCGCTGCAATACAATTTACTCTCTATTCACAGCATGCTACTTATGCTTTTGGTTTCTTGTTTATAAAATAATGGTGAAACTAAATGATTTCTAAGTCTTTTAGTTCTAAAAGCTCAAGATTTATGGTTATAATGGTTAATCTTGATTGTCAGCTTGGTTGGATTAAGACATGCTTAGTGGTATAAAGCAGGCTTCCAGCAGTGTCCCTCTCAGAGATGACTGTCATTGCTACTAAGAGAAGACCCAGCCTAAAGGAAACATAAACCTAAGAGGAATTCTGCCAGATAGCCACACACTCTCACTCTCACTCTCCCCTTTTCTCCCTCTCTGCCTTCCTCCCTGACCACCATGAGGTGAGCAGCTTTGCTCTGCCTTGTCCATGTGACAGGTGGAGTCTCACCACAGCCCAGAAACAAAAGGCTGACCTCAGACTGAAATAGGAGCCATGAGCTAAAATAATGTTTTTCTTTCTTTTAAAATGTTTTGCTCATGTATTTGTCACATTGAAAAGAATTTTACACAGTGGAGGATCTTCAAGGTATATGGCCAACACCTGTCACTTTTACCTGGGGAAGGTTTTTAAAAATATTTTATGATTTTTATTTTATGTGTATGAGTTTATTGTCTGCATTTATGTAAGTGCACCTGTGTTGTACAATACCTCTGGAGGTCAGAAGAGGGAGTCACATTCCCGTGGAGCTGGAATCACAGGCAGTTGTTAGCCTCCGTGTGAATGCTAAGAATCAAATCCTGGCCCTCTGCAAGAGCAACCTGTGCTCTTAACTTCTGCACCATCTCTACAACCCTTGTTGTATATAACATTCTAGCATGTACAACGCTGTCCCCAACCAGAGGCAGAATGTATCTTCTATTTTCTTCTGATTTTTCCTTAATATTTTATATAAGACTTTTAGGATTGGATAAGAGGAGTATTATATGTATTCCTAGGCAGTTTCCTGATATGAGAGGCTACCAGCTATGATCTGCCACATTACAAAAGAATTCCTTAAGTGTGATGGCTTAAAGCAACAACCATTCTGCACCATCTTCCGAATTTGGGATCATTCAGCAAAATTATTCTTCTGCTTTCCTGACCATTGATGGGACTCATTCAGTAAGTGCTCTAAGCAAATCTGGAGGGTGGTTTTAGTACAATGCCTGCTGTCTTGATTCCTTGGAAGACTAGACTCAACCCTAAACACTCCTTCTTTATGCAATCTTAGAATCTCTCCAGGAGGTTTTTATCAATAAGACATCAGACTAACTATATGTGGGTCAAGAATATTTAAAAACACAAAAAGAGGAAAGTTCTGGTTTCTTAAGAGTTAGGACCAGAAATGGTGATATTGTGAATTCCAGTATATGTTATCAATTAAAGCAGTCATAATGGTGCCCAGACTCAGGACAAAGGGAAGCAAAATCCTACCTCTCCCAGGGAAACATTCTAAGAATTTACAGCAACCATAAATAAGTAACAAAGTCTGTCAATGACTTTCCAATATAAGGAAGTGTTTAATTATACTGCCTTTATAACAGATGGAGTTTCAATGCTATCTTGTTACTGTCTGGCTAAGTGGTTTAAAGCAAGTATTCTATGAACAAGCAGCCTCTTAGAAACCCAGATTTCTGATCTGCAAAAATGCAATTTTTTATGATGTTGAATACATAATAGGATAGTTTTGGTAAATAAACAAGAGAATTTGTGAAGTATAAAAGTACAGGGGACTCAAGATGTGGCTCAGAAGACAAGATATCCACTGCAGAGCTGGATGACCTCAGTTCCAGCTTCTGGACACACATGATGGAAAAAAGAGAACAGACTACTGAGAATTGTTCTATAACCCCAACATGTGTGTGATGTGCAATTCTTAAATCCATACACATATATCCAATATGCACACAAAGTAATTTTAATGTAACCTAATTAGTCCAAAAGCTTACTGAAAAATTAGCCTACATGTGTCCATGTAACAAGAAACAGTGCCAAACAAGATAAACCTCCATTTGTTGGCCAGGGTAGTCCAAGAGACTCCCAGATTTACACAGGCTATTACCATGGCCCTCAATTGTGTCACAGAATGTGAAAGTAAGACCCTATTGCTGTAGACAGGACATAATTCAGACTTGGAGCAATAGAGCTATAACAGACCTGGAAGCCTCCTTCCAAAAGACTAGCTCTGAGTTTTGGAGGATACTATGAGAGCTGCTAAGGGAGAAAAATCAATTTATGTTTTATATGAAATACACAAAAATTCAACAAAAAATACAGAAAAATGTAAACTAGCAATTTCCTAATGTACAGCATGTTGAAAATAGGAGATAACTATAATGTGGAAATTAGATATAGAGAATCCTATTTACTTGTTTTGAAATTCTGCAAATATGTTTCATATCAGGAATAAATGAGCAAATTTTTGAAAAGTTTCAACAACTGTGAATACTCCATAGTTGAAAGGACAGAAAACTTACCGTGTGTGTGTGTGTGTGTGTGTGTGTGTGTGTAGATGTGTGTAGGTGTGTGTGTGCCTATGTGTGTGTCTGTGTGTGTGTTCAGAGAAGATTTCAAGAGGCAAATTTCAACTGATGGTCAGTATTAACAGCAGACAGGCCATTTTAATTATTTTTTACTACTACTTAAGATGGTTTAATTTATTCAAGTAGAATTGCATTTTAATAGCCATTCATAAATTCCATTAAAAAATAGTTTTATAAATATAATTCTGGTAAGTGCAACATTTATTTATTCCTGTTGCTTGCATTTAATTCCTCTTGTAATGTAATACTTATAATTACCTACTGGAATATTAATTTTCTACAGCTGTGATGTCTTTTTATTTTATATTATTCCAAAATATGCATATATACACTCCACACATAAGTCAAAATTAAAAATTCTGAAAGTAAACTATAGGTTGATTCCTAAACACATTTAGAGATTCACATTTTAACAGTAAATTTTCATGCAGGTATAAAGCCGTGTAACTTTACATTCTTTTTTTAGAATATGACTACATATCTTCCATCTATGTATGGTAATTACAATGTGTGAGTATAAGTGGTAGGATAATTCTAGAGCCCATTTATAGATTTTGTAATAGCACAGTTGCTTTCAGATACAATGAAATATAATAATAAAGTTTCTCAGTTTGCCTGCCAACTGGGGATTTGGTGTTAGCATCCACAAATGAGGGAAATCATTTGCCTTTTTTTTCTGGGACTGTGTTACTTCATTAAACATAATATCTTCTAGTTCCATCCATTTACCAGCAAAGCTTATGATGTCATCTTTCTTTACTGCTGCATAGAACTCCATTGTGTAGATGTACCACATTTTTATTATCCAGTCATCAGTTGAGGGGCAATTGGGTTGGTTCCAGCTCTTTACTATTGTGAAGAGAGCTGCAATAAATAGCTGTGCATGTATCTTTGCAGTAGGATGCATCTTGTAGGTATATACCCAGGAGTGGTATGGCTGGGTCAGGTGGTAGGCTCATTTTGAGTGTTTTTTTTTTAATAAACAGGTATTTTTTTATTTTATTTATTTTTTATGTGTATGAATGTACTGTCTGCATGTAGATTTGTGCACACATGTCATGCAATGCCTCAGAAGTCAGAAGAGGGTGTCGGATTCTCCTGGAACTGGAGTTCTCCTGGAATTGGAGTTACAGACAGTTCTTAGCTGCCATGTGAGTTCTGGGGATCGAACTCGGGTCCTCTGCAGGAGCAGTCAATGCTCTTAACGGCTAGGCTATCTCTCCAGACCCTCATTTTGAGTTTTTGAAGGGTTCTCTACACTGATTTCCACAGTGGTTGTATGAGTTTACATTCCCACCAGCAGTGGATGAATATTCCCCTTTCCCCACAACCTCTCCAGAATTTGGCGTCTTTTGTTTTCTTGATCTTGGCTAGTCTAATTGGAGTGAGATGATACCTTACTGTGGTTTTAATTTGCATTTCTTTAATTATTAATGATGTTGAACACTTTTTAATATGTTTCTCAGCCATCTTTACTTCCTTACTGGTGAAGTCTCTGTTCAGCTCTTTACTCCATCTTTTGAGTAGGTCATTTGTTTTCTTACTTCTTTTTTTTTTTTAAGTAACTTATATATTCTGGATGTTAATGCTTTGTCTGATGTATCAGTGGTGAAGGATTCCTCCCACTCTGTGGGTTTTCTCTTCACTTCCTTGATTGTTTCTTTAGCAGTACAAAAGCTTTTGAGTTTGATGAGGGCCCACTTGTCAGCTCTTGTCTTTATTTCCTGTGCAGCTGTTGTTTGATTTAGAAAGTCTTTTCCTACACCTATGTCTTGTAGGTTGCTGCCGACTTTTTCTTCTATCACCTTCAGGGTTAATTTTGTTCTTCTACAAATGTTGATCCAGTTTTGCCAACACCATTTTCTGAAGATGCTATCTTTCCTCCATTGAGCTTTTTTGGCCCCTTTGTCAAATATGAGGTGGCTAAAGTTATATGAGCTCAAGTTTGGATCTTCAATTTTGTTCCATTGGTCAATGGTTCTGGTTTTTTGCCAGTACCAGGCTGTATTTATGACTATAGCCCTGTAATATAACTTGAGGTCGGGTAATGTAGTCCCCCCAGTATTGCACTTTTCACTCAAGGTTGCTTTAGCTATTTGGAGTCTTTCTTTTTTCCATATGAATTTAAGGATTTTTTTTTCTAAGTCTGAATAAGCTCATGGGGATTTTGATTAGGATTGCATTGAATCTGTATATTAATTTGGATAGAATGGACATTTTTACATATTAATTTTTCTAATTCATGAGCATGGGAGGTCTTTCCAGTCTTTTGATGTCATTTTCAATCCCCTTCTTCAGGGTTTTAAAATTTGTAGAAGTCTTTATTGTCTATTGTGATTGGGAAGGTATCCTTATATTCCTTCTCCAGTTGCTTATTGTTGCTGTAAAGGAAGGCTACTAATTTTTCTAGGTTTATTTTGTATCTCGCCATTTTACTGAAACTTTTGATCATTTCTAAGAGTTTTCTGGTGGAGTTTTTAGCATCCCTTAGGTATACTATCATATCATCTGCAAAAGGGGATAATTTTATGTTCTCTTTTCCAATTAGTACTCCTGTAATTTCACTTTCTTGCCTTATTGTCTTAGCAAGCATTTCAAGCACTATATGGAAGAGGAGTGGTGATAGTGGACAGCCTTGCCATGTTCCTGCCTTTAAGGGGAATGCTTCCAACTTTTCTGCATTTAGGATGATGTTGGCTGTGGGTTCCTTGTATTTGGCTTTGATTACATTGATGAATGATCCCTCCAGTCCAATTCCCTCTAAGACTTTAAGCATGAAAGGATGCTGGATTTTGTCAAAAGCTTTTTTCTGCATCAATTGAGATGATTCTGTGGTTTTTGTCTTTAAGTCCATTTATGTGTTTTATGATATTTATTGATTTATGTGTGTTGAACCATCCCTGCATCTCTGGTATGAATCCAACCTGGTCATGATGGATGATCTTTTTGATGTTGGTCTGTATGCGATTTGCAAGTATTTTGTTGAGAATTTTTGCAGCTGTGTTCATCAATGATATGGGTCTATAGTTTTCTTCCTTGTTTGTGTCTTTGCCTGGTTTTGGTATTAGATTGATGCTGGCTTTGTAGAAGGAATTTGGGATATTTCCCTCTGTTTGTATTCTTCTGAAAAGTTTGAGTAGTAATGGTTGTAAGACCTCTTTAAATGTTTTATAGAATTCTGCTTTGAAACCATCTGGGCCTGGGCTTTTTTTAGTTGGGAGGCTTTTTACTACAGCTTCAATTTCTTCAAGTGTTATGGGTCTGTTTACACTGTCAACCTCTACTTGGCTAAGCTTTATTGGTTCCCAAGATTTCAGATATTCATCCATTTCTCTTAGGTTTTCAAATTTAGTAGAGTATAGGTTTTTTGAAGTATTCTAGTATGATTGTCTGGATTTTTTCTTTATCTGTTGTGATGTTTCCCCTTTCATCACAAGTGCTATTGATTTGGAGTTACTCTTTCTTTTGGTTAATGGGTTGGAGGTCTGTCTATTTTGTTTATCTTTTCAAAGAATCAGTTTTTGGATTCATTGATTTTTTGTATCGTTTTCTTTGTTTCTATATCATTGATTTCTGCTCTGATTTTTGTTATTTCTTCCTGTCTGTTGGGTTTAGGGTTCATTTGTTGTTGTCTTTCAAGTGTTTTTAGCTGCAGTATAGATCATTTACTTGTTCTCTTTCTGTTTTTTAATGCAGGCACTTAGGGCTATAAATTTCCCTCTTAGGACTGACTTTAAAGTATCCCACAGGTTTTGTTGTGTTGTATTGTCATTTTTGTTTAGTTCCAGAAATGCTTTTATTTCCTTCTTTATTTCTTCTCTGACCCGCTCATTGTTCAGTATTGTGTTGTTTAGTCTCCATGTGTTCTTAAAGTTAGTAAGGCTTACCCCAGTGTCAATATTGAGCTTTATTGCACTGTGGTCTGATAGAATGCATGAGATAATTTCAATCTTTTTTAATTTGTCGAGGTTTCTTTTGTGTCCCAGTATGTGGTCAGTTTTGGAGAATGTTCCATGGGGCACTGACAGGCCATTTTATAAAACTCCAGCAATTTGGTTGAACTGTGGAAATTCTGGTAACTCTGGTAACTAGGTTTCAAGTAGATTAACCTTTTTTTAGATTCTTGATTGCCCTGCCCTATGGATCACAAGCAATGGCCATCCAAGAAAGGTATTGATCAAAATAAATAAATAAATAAATAAATAATAAATAAATAAATAAAGTATTGAACAATCATCTAATATTCTTCAACTAACTTTTCTCTGGCTATCCCTAGCAATAGCCAACTGCAGGCCAAAGAAGGAAACCTTCCAGCCTCCTTCTCCATACCCCTTCTTCCCTACAGTCACCCCAGTTTGTAAGCCAATAACAGGCTTTGATTCCTGCACTGACCTCCCTTCCTCCCCACAGATCTTCACTGTCTTTGGCAGCTAGTTCCCCTGTCTCTCTTTGGTTCTCACTATCCTTTCAGCCAGTATGTGACTGAGAGAAGCGCATATGAAAACAAGTAAAATATATTGATTCCAGCCACAAATTTAATCCTTGTTATTCTATTAATGAAAAAAATAAGGCTCTGTTGTGTGCCACAGGCACCCACATGAATGGCACCCAGTTCCCTCACACTCAAACACATACCCCTCTTAAACACACACCTTGAACATTCATTTCCTTCTCTCTCTTTTTTTTTTCTTTTTTGAGAGATCTCATGCATAGACAAGACAGCAGCCCTGAACTTGCAAGCTTCATGCCTCACCATCCAAGTCCTAGAATTATAATACAGGCATGAGCCACCAGAGCTGGCTTAAAATGAGAATGACCTCTTCCTTTTGTGATGGGTAACTCGTCATTTCCCTAATTATCATTTCCCTTTTTTAGAAGTAGCCTTAATTTTCAAATTGATTGAATTGAGTAATGTCTAGGACAGTATTAAGATATAAAATTCTGACTGCATCTCTGATGGTGTTTCCAGAGGCAGGTAGATCATGAGGGCTCTGACCTAAAGGATTCACTTCAGGACAGAGTCATAAAATTATGGCATTATTGAGAGATGCTGGAAGGTAAGAGATGGGGCCCAGCTGGAGGACCATGTCTTTGGCAATTGTATGTTGCCTTGTTTCTTCCACTGTTTACTTCCTTCCCATTAGTATCTGAAGCAGAACTTTGCCCTACATGCCTTATGATGAACTAGAACCTCTCAAGTCATAAGCTGAAACCATGTGCCAGTGGATGACTTCAAACTCATGTGCATATGGAGGGCACTATTTTGGCTACCTGCATTGAAATATAATAATAATAATAATAATAGTAATTAGAGAAATGGCCCAGCACTTAATAACAAAGGCTGCTCTTCCAAATGACTCAGGTTCAGTTCTCAACACCCACATAGCAGCAAACAACTGTTCATAACTCCAGTTCCATGGAATCTGAATCTGTCTTCTTGTGTCATTCATATCTGACACCATATCTAGCACTGTAATTAGGGCCTAGATCCTGTAGCTCCATAGGCCACAAGCCATAGGGGCAACCAAATGTTATTTTTCTGTCAAATGGCCATTGTAGAAAAGTTATTCCTAATGACATTATTATATTCATAGATTTGCATCTTTTAACTCTCACCACAGAAGTTTTGTGGGGTTTTTTATTGTTTGTTTTTTTTACCTTACTGGTCAAAAAACCATAGCCCTAAGGGATTATTGGCAATTGATAGCAGCTGGGAGAAGGAGGGCTGGTTTTGTTTAAGGATGTAATCCAGGGTAGACTGACCAAGTTCCAGGGGATAGATCCAATTCCAGGAGCATTTAAGCAACACAAATTAGACTTGATAGGCCTTTAAAAAGAAAGAAAAGTTGGACATAAAGTCCAGGGGAGTGCATTAGTAAGGTGGGGTGGAATGGGGGAGGAGGGCTTGAATATTAAAATACACTATGAATTTCTCATAAAAATCAATAAAATAGACTCCTCCCTTTAGTCTGCTTCTGTCAGGGACTTTGTCATAGTCATTAGAATAATGACTAATACCCCTTTTAAAATCTTTCATACAGCATATCCATCCTTATTGACTTCCCTGATTTTGTAGGGCAGAATTAGTGCCTTGCTTTCTCCATATTCCCAAACACTTTTAGTGGCTCTTTACTATTTTAAACCACTATTACTATTTGTTTGGATGTTTGTGTGTCCCTCTTCACTCCCCACCACTTGATTACTGCCTAAAACTGTAAATATGAGTCCAGATTAAAGGCATCAAACAAGATATGTTTTCCTTAGGAATAATAGATGACATAGAGCCAGTTTTTAACATGCTCTCTTCTTTTAGTACTTAGGTCTTGCTCTTGGAAGAGAAGCCTGGAACAAATTCACCTCAGAGTTTATTAAAAAATGATGACTCTGCTGGGTATGGTAGAGCACACCTCTAATCCCAAATCTTGGGAAGCTGAGGCAAGCAGATCTCTGAACCAGACTTGTCTACAAAGTAAATTCTAGGCCAGCTAGGGCTGCAGGACTGTCCTGTCACAAAACACACACACACACACACACACACACACACGCACACACGCACACGCACACACACACCAAAAAAAAGCATAATCTCAAGATCCTTCCCAGATCTGATAAGTCAGAATCTACATTTAAATAAAACCTACAAGATATACTTGTGACAACCTTTGTATACCTACAAAGCATTAATTTTGCATAAGCTTTAGTGCCAGTTTTCTTCATTGAAATGAGAGCTACACTTCCTTTAGACAATAGACATTTTTCAAACAACTTTTTTAATTGATGAAGCAAAAAACTGCTTAATTCTTGGCCATTTGGACAAATGATATTTTTATCATGAAAAATTTAAGAACCGCCCTTTGCTGAAGTTGGCACAGTTTATTCTTCATTATTTACACATTTCACTCACAGAAAAGAGGAGACATTATTTAACAAATCATATTTCCTTTCTGGCATTTCAAAACTTCTTTCCTGGTGGGATTGGGATACCCATTGCATTACCTAGAGAAAGTGCCAGTGTTTCTGGTAGAGAAAAATTCAGCATTATTTAAATATGAAACACAAACACAGACAACAATATTCTCCTTAATCAGGCTCTAATACATCGCAAATGTATGGCTGGAGTAATTAATAAGATTAAACTAAATGGTGATGCCAGAAATGATAGCCAGTGACCTTGTTGGCAGATGTTGTGATTCTTTGGAAAAAGCATCCTTCTCTGATGAAGATGTACTTAGGAAGATGACTTATAGCCTAAAGCTCTAATATGAACGACAGTAAAATAACTTTCCATTTATTTAGTAAATTACCATGTAGTGGACACTGTCCTAGACACTTCCTGTGATGGTCAGTATTAGCTGTCAACTTGACTGAATCTAGAATCATCTGGGAGATAAACCTCAGGGTGTGCTTGCAGAGAATACATTGATTGCTTTTATTAATGTGGGAAAGAACTATCTTAATTGTGGGAGGGACCTTTCCCTAGATAGGACAATCCTAGACTGTATAAAATGGAGAAAGGAAACTGAGCAGCTGTATGCTTGCCTTCGCACCTCCCCCCCTTCTGTTTCCTGATTGTGGCTGTAATGTGTCCAGCTGCATTGGGCCCCTGCTGTCTTGATTTCTCAACCCTGATAGAATGCATCTTGAACTGTGAACTAGGATAAATCCTTTCTCCCTTAGACTTCTTTTGTCAGAATATTTTGCCACAGCAACAGGGAAAAAATTAAGATAGTATCCATGATGGCTCATTTCATTTTTGTAATGAAATGGGAGATGTGTGTTATTAGCCCCCCATAAAGGAAGAGACTCTGATTAAGAGAAGAAGTAGTTTTCTGAAGGCATTATTAAATTAGTGAGTGGAAAGAAGTTTCTTGAAAACATGCTGATAAGCACCAGTGGTGCTATAATAAAGGTGTTGTCAATGAACACATCCAGCATCGTGACATGCAGTAGACAAGAAGACATTCCTTACAGTCAGCAAGGTACCAGCACTTATTCCTGAAGGTCAGAGATATTAGTGCACCCAAACTATTGCCTTCCACACAACTGTTTTGGTTGGTAAACACTGGTTTCCACGGTGATGAGTGGGGAATAGATCAGTCAGAAGTTCTCACAGAGAACTTACAAAGATGAACTAGAAGACTCTACTATAGATTACCCATGGAAAAGTCACAGCCTTCTTGTTGGGGTGGAAAGCATAAAGCCACATGTCCTCAATGAATTGTTTTATTAAACTTTCTCTGCTCACTATTAAAGAAGATGAACACTTACTTTTCTTTTAGCAACCAGTAAAATGTTAGCACAGAATACTTACAGTGGAAGTTCATAACAACTCTGAAGCAGGAGGTACGAAAATGAAGGCTTTGGAAATCTCACCTATATTTCTTTCAGTAGAAACTATTGAATGGCCAGAATTCCAGGATGCTAGTCAAAAATGACTATCCTTTCATCCTCATTATCTGTTGCAGTTAGCGAGTGTCATTCTGTCTGTCACCATGAGAATGCTGGGACATTTTTATGCCACCCCCCGTTGTAGCACATTATTCAGATACTTCTTTAACTTTGCCATAATCCTTTCATTTCTTCTGATTCAGGTTTCCTTGTTTCTAATGTGATGAACATGCTCACATCTGAGGTCAGAGCAGCTTTAGATGCTAACATCTAAAACAGGGCCTATGGCATGTTCTAAGCACAATGTCTAGTCTCAGCTTCATTGACTATGAAAATAATGGTATGAGTGAGAAAAGTGTTATGGTTTGATTATGAAATGATGAGATGTGATCTGCAGACTCAGATATTGAACACTTGGTTTCCAGCCGCTGACCCTGCTTTAGGAGATTGTGAAACCTTTGAGACAAAAGGCTTAACTAAAGACATCTAGAGCTCTCAGATCATGGCTTGAGAATTATAGGCAAGCTCTACTTCTTGCCTGGGCTTTCTGGTGCTGGATCCACCGAGAAGTGACCAAGCAGCCTCACAGTCTTACCACCATAAGTATAAGCAGGTCCTACCACCATGTCTTCCACGCTATTTGTGATGGGCTGAATGTTACTATCTACACTTAGACTAAGTCTTCCCACCTCCATTAACCTACTCTAAAGAATTAACCTACTCAGAGTCTTGCTCAGAGGTTCATTTCCATGGTGATTCTAAATCTTATCAAGTTGAAAATCAAGATTATCATAAATAACCTTTGAAAAAGAAGCTCATTCTTGATTAGAAATTTTGTATGAAATACGCAAAGCTTCAATAAAAATTGGATTAGAAAAAGAAGCTCATTGAATGAATGTATGAATGAGTGAATGAGAGAGAGTTAATGGAATACGTACATAATGAGTTATACTGACCCCTAAGACAGACTAGAACCTTAAAAAGAAAAGATGGAACAGGCCTTCCTCTTTCTTCATCAAAACCTTCAAAGTTAGTCCAGTTTATTTAGAGTATTTTACATGCTAAAGAAAAGAAATGAAGAGCACATAATAAAGAATTATAAAGAATATGCCAGCTGTAATTCTGAAACTTAGGGGGTTTTTTAGGTCTTTCTTTTGATGAGTATAATATCAATGATACTTTTTACAGAAATCTAAAGTTTTAAAGAATTGATGAAAACTTCAGAAATTCATTTTCTTACTATATAAAAGGCACCGATTTTCTATCCATCAGAAAGAGTTGCAGAAATAGTTTTATAATAGCTACCATTAAAAACGTCAGGGAACATTCCAAGACACAACCCAGGAACAATGGGCAACTACTCACATAATTCATTTTGTGGTATGCTGACCTAGCTAGTGCTTCTCACTCTAGAACAAAGGTTGAGGTTCCACTTGCCCACAGCTTGAGAAGAAATGCATTTATGTGACTGAAATTTTTATGTAGCCTCCCCAGTGAAATGTTGTTTCTCAAATTTCAACTTTTAACATGATTTACATCACACAAAACACATTCATAAGTGTCAGCCAGCACTTTCATGCCTCTGATTTTTGATAATTATGTTTAGGCTAAAAGAGCTTTACTGACTTTCTATTACCTTTGCCAACAAGCAGGCCAACATGTCTGTCCTCATTCTTTCCCTACATAAAAAATGGAAATAGAAATTTTTTGAAAAATTATTTGTTTGAGATCAATGATTGCCCAAAAACTGATCAGGAGAAAGAGTGTCCTGTTATGGCAACCAGGAGAGAGATATTTTAAAATATGGCAAAGCCTGGCTCTGTCTGGCTCAAGACAGGTAGAGTCAGCCATATGAATACTGAAATTCTAAATCACCATCCAAGCTTTCCAGTGTGCAGGATGTGAGCTCCCACCAAAATGATTCTCCTGCCCCCCACCACACACACACACACACACACACACACACACACACACAGGGAAAATTAAAACTAAATCAGAATGAAGTCTTTAACACTAAGAAGTCTTGTCACTCCATGGCTTAAACTGCTTCAATGGTTTCTCTGACTCTTAAATATAACCAAAACCAGGTTTGCTATCTTGAGTGACACTGGGGATCCTGCTCTGACACTTTGATGAAGGCAAACTTTCAAAGTTTGGAGATGAAAATAACTGAAGTTGGTGTTTGTCTGCACACAGGGTCTGAGTCCTGTCCCATAATATGACTGCAGCCCTCCAAACACCACTTCTCCCATCTTCCATGAACTGCTCCATTGCAATGTGTTCTAGCGTCATAGCTGAAATTATTTCCTTATTTAGTTATTTGACTGGTTGTGTTGTTTGGCTTTTTTATTTCATTTATTTGCTTTGTTTTGTTATTAAACCTATCTCCGACACTGGACTAGGAAGGATGTCTAAGCAACTGAAGTGAAAAATAGAATCAGATTTTCCAAAAATGCATTTTATTCACCTTGAGAATCTTTGCAATTCATGCATTTGCAGATTCTAATTTGGAATCAAATCATCCCCTAAACCAACATCTAAATAAGTGCTCCAGTAAAGGAAAATATTAGAAATCATAATAAAGCTCTAAGACTTTTATGTGGCCAAGAAACGAATGAAGAGTGAAACAGCTCATTTCTGGTCAGTCCCATAATCACCGCTGCTTTTCATCTGAAGCTACTTCTACTGCTGATGCCCCAAACTGTTTTGTGCCTGGTGGACAGGTGAAATGTCCAGTACTTTACTATCCAAACAATTCCTGTGGTAATCAACAGAGCAAAAGATATAGAAAACCTCCACAGTTACTGTGCTTTCTTTGTACTGACTAATTTATAATAGCACCAGAGGCTGAGCAAGGAGAAAATTGGAGTCAAAGCAATGGGTGATAGTAACATGGGAGAATCTGATGCTGATGCTGCCAAATCCTGAGAGAAAAGGAAAGTTCCAAAACCAAGAATGCTGAATTTTCAGAGTCTTATACTCCCCTATGGAAGCATTCTCCCATTGTAATATGCTTGATCCATAAGGATTCAAAGAGATGGCTGTTTAGTGATTTATTCAGACACAGTGCACAAGGTACTGTGTCTCTGTTATATGGGAATATTTATGATTATTTAATGATACACAGTTCCTGGTTTTTAGCTGTTAATTAAATATGGCAACTTGAATATTTCTCATTGTGAAATTTCAAACCATTTATCAATCAACATTTATCAATCAAACCATTTATCAATCAACCAAAATTTTCAGCCCAGTATAGGAAGGAACAATCATTTTCATCAAATATTTTGGATGGTACTCTCTTTGGTAGATCTTACCCAGACATGCAAACTATAATAATGTCAAGATGTTACATTTATAGTTGGGAACTTATTACTGGCTACTAAGTAAGAAGTAACAAGGATAGCTTTTTTTTTTAATTTTTTTTTTATTATTTATTTATTTTTGTATGTGTATGAATGTACTGTCTGCATGCAGGTCTGTGCACCCGTGTCGTGCAATGCCACGGAGGTCAGAAGAGGGTCTCGGATTCCCCTGGAACTGGAGTTACAGACGGTTCTTAGCCGCCATGTGGGTGCTGGGGATCGAACCCGGGTCCTCTGCAAGAGCGTCGGTGCTCTTAACCGCTAGGCTATCTCTCCAGCCCCAAGGATAGCTTTTTTAGACAGTTTTGGAAACACATGTTGAGGAAATGTTATCATAAAAACACAGCTTATCAAATGCCCTTTATATGATTTCAAAATAATAACAAATTCACTTTTTTGAAGCCAACTTTTCAGAGCTGCTCATACAGCAATGTAAAGGACTGAGAAAGAAAGCTGCAAAGGTAAGAAATAGATATCATTTTGCTTGAGGAAAAGAAATCCTAAACTCATTGTCCTTGGTTACCTAATATTTACCATCATCTTATTAAAATGCTGCATTTGAGTGAAAGATAAAAGTCTCTCAACAGAATCTCAGAAGCAGGACTATGAATTCATGCCTCTAAGAAAGAATCACTAGAAAAGTTCTGGAGCAATTTCAGTGGAAATATTGAAAAGAGCACCATCGATCTGATTCTCTACAGCTGAAAACTTTTAACTGACACATAAAAGTGTGTGTGCTTACCCTTTGAACTTGATGACTTCAAGTTTAGGGCCATTGCATGTGAATAAATCTAACTAACTAGGACGTGCATTAAATCACTGTGATGATTGACTTAAATTGTTCAATAGATACAGTCTAGAATCATCTACAAACAGTGTGCAAATGAGGGGTTATCTACAATGTGTTGGCCTCTGTGCCTGTCTCTGGGATATTGTCTGGATGAGATTGATTGGGGAGGGGCTACCCAGGCTGGGCACCTCTGTTCCCTGGGCCTGGATAGAAATTGGGAGGTCTTGGGGCTGGAGAGATGGCCTAGCGGTTTGGAGCGCCGACTGCTCTTACAGAGGACCCAGGTTCGATCCCAAGCACCTACATGGCGACTGAGAACCGTCTTTGACTCCAGTTCCAGGAGAATATGACACCTTCTTCTGACCTCCGCCGCATTGCACGACATGGGTGTGCAGACCTACATGCAGACAGTACATTCATTCACATAATAAATAAAAAAAAAGAAATTGGGAGGTCTTGAACTTACAGGAGTGGGAAGATCTAGTTGAATTCAAATCAGGAAACCCAGTGAGAGTTCATGCATTCATTTCTCTATGCTCCTGACTGTGGATGTGATAAGACCATTATCCCGAGTTCCTGTTCTTGTGGCTTCTTTGAAATAATGGACTGTAACCTATAAGGGTAAGTGAAAGTAATGTTTTTCCCCTCTAAGTTGCTTTGTGACAAGGTAATTTATCTCTTTTATTGAAATTAAACATCCATATATGTCATTTTTCAATAAGAATACATTTTCAAGAGTAGAATGGTGGTTACAGTGGACTTGAATAGTTGAGAATTGGGAGGGATTACAGATCCCAATTTTTAGTTAGATAAGAGCAATCAGTTCAAGAAATCAATTACAAACACTGTAACTCTGGTTAAATCTCAGCCTTTGACTACAGTGCTATTTTGATTTCTTTGATACTAATTTAAAAGGCTTGGATCACTTACTTAACCCCTAAGTTCATTTCCAAGTCTACTAATTTGGTCATCATCATCATCATTATCATTGTAATAACATTGTCAATCATCACCTGATGAGTTGGTGCTACTTAGACTTGATTTTTTGATGGATGAACCCAAGATGCCTCTGGAGAGAATCTCTGAGATCTCTGCTATGTTTCACGTTCTGAGTAAACAGAACTTTCTATTATTTTGGTGATGTATGATTGGACCAAGTCTTATTCATTACTGAAGATACTTTCATCTATTACAAAGATGGAAAAGTACTACTGGTGTACAAAAGTCTTCCCAGTAGAAACAGTCCATGTCAGTTTGAAGCCAACATCCTCAGGCAAAATCCCTTTATAATGTGAACCCAGAAAAGTTAACAAACTTTATTATAATCCAAAAAAACCTATAGAAGTTTTATGGTTCACCAGGAGGACCTGGAAATTCATCTTCACAATGATTGCTAGAAGAAATGATTTGCCTTCAGGACATGAAACATATATTTTGAATATCTTCCATCAGTGAATATTATCTATCAAAATTCCTATCGATAGTAAAACCAACTTACACATGCATATACCTTACTTCGTTTCTAAGCCTTACATTTTAGCATTTCTTGGCATGTATACTTAAGTCAGTAGCTTTGATTACTTTTGTTCTTCCCTCTTTCTTCCAGTTCCCAGCACATCGTGCAACTCCTCCATCACTGTGGCTCTTTGAACTTAACCACATGAAGATATTATTATAATGAGAGGCATTGGTCCAGAAATCACTGCTTCATATAGCCTCTTTGAAGATTTACTTCTTCTAATATTTTTTTTATTTTAAGACTGTCAACCAAGGATCCAATTTTTTTCAGCCCTGGGGGTAAGCACTTGTTCCAGTCTGGTAGGTGAGAATGCCCAATCTCATTTATGATTGTTCAGACTTTCATAATATGTTAGTTTGTTAAGGTTGCCACAGCAAACTAGAGAACAGGGAGATTAACTAAAAATTATTTTCTCATGACTCCATGGGCAAGAAGTTCAAGACAATGGCAGCTTTACTGTAGCCTGAGGCCTCACTTTTCAGAGTGTCAGATGTCTCCTCCACGTCTCCACATCCATTCTGTTTTTCTGCCTCTTTGATATCTGAGTATCAAAAATATTTTAAGGGTACCAGTCAGAATGATTTAGAGCCTGTTAATTGTATGTGTTCAATTGGCTGGGCTACAGGCCAGATATTTAGTCAAACAAATATTGGATATTTTTTTTCTGAGTGTGCTTTGGATAGTATTTGCATTTAAATCAGTTTGTCTTATTTTTTAAGATGGATTGCTTCTTTTTAAATTTTTATTTATTATGTTTATGTGTATGAGTGTACTGTCTGCATGTAGGTTGGTGCACCTATGTCGTACAATGCAGCAGAGGTCAGAAGAGGGTGTCAGATTCCCCTGGAACTGGAGTTAAAGACTGTTCTTAGTCACCACATGGGTGCTGGGAATTGAACCCGGGTCCTCTGCAAGAGCAGTCAGTCTTCTTAACTGCTGAGCCATCTCTCCAGTTTGTCTTATTTTAAGAATATGTCTCTTATAACATAGGTAGGTCTTACCTAGTCCATTGAAAGCCTGACTAGGGGCTGGAGAGATGGCTCAGCAGTTAAGAGCAGTGACTGCTCTTGAAAGGAACCGGATTTGATTCCCAGCACCCACATAGTGGCTAAGAATCATCTTGAACTCCAGTTCCAAGGGAATCCAACGCCCTCTTCTGACCTCTGCTGCATTGCACGACATGGGTGCACCAACCTACATGCAGACAATATACTCATACACATAAAAAAATAATAAATAAATAAATAAATAAATATTAAAAAGAAAAGAAATCCTGACTAGACCTGAAAACATATCTCCTCCACATAGGCACAGCAAAGGACCTTCAGGCTTCATCTGTAACATCATCCACTGCTACTTCACTAGCATCAACTCTGACTTTTTAAAATAGACAGGCAAGAAGTGCTAATGTATGGTACTGTAAATGTAAAGACCTCTCGGGCATGGATAGAATGAGAACATAGAAAAGGAGTGGGAGTTAGAGACAGATACTGTGGACATGTATGTACAACCCACAGCAGTTGTAAGACATCTCACCCTGGGAAACCTACTTTCAAAAAATTCTGAGCTTATCTACTGCCTTTCCAAATTTTTGTTCTAAATTCTACATTTCATGTCAATCCACAACATAAACTTGAAATGATGGAGTAATTTCAACCTGAATGACATCTCTTTATTATAGTAAACCTTACTATAATAAGTTTTCATTAATGAATCATTTTATTCTATAACAATCCTCAATTCCTTCCATGTATGTTTTTCCAAAATTGGGAAGGACATTGGCTGGTTTTAGTTTTATAACATGGAAGATTTATTCAAACTATTGTGAATAAAGGTTTATCATCTTACATTAATCTGTCCCTTGGATTTCTTTACCAATGTACCACTTAGATATTATTTATTCTAAAACATAAATTTATGACAAGAAGAAATGAGGCATATAATCTCAAATAATATAATCTTAAAAATATTTATTTTTTCATGTCTGGCTACTCTGAGAGGATGCTCTAAGAGGATCATTGTTTTTCTTCCTACATACACAGGTAAATGTACCTCATTATTGCTCCTAGACACTCAGTAGAAAATATGGAGTTTTCTTTGGGATAGTGGGTGACTTAAATGAATGAAATGAGAGTAATTGGAAAGCCAAATAAACATATGAAAACAATATCTAATGTTTCTCCATTTGATGGTTCAACTAATATTTCATAATGTCTTTAATCTTAATTGGCTTATTTATGGCATCAAGTTTAGAAAGAGACCAAACAGTTGTTTGTGTTCATATGTCCCAGAAAGTAGAAACAGAGACAATGATTGTGTGTGAATTTTAAAGAGATTCTCTGGGAGAAACCAGGAAATGAGAAAGAGGAGCCAAATGATAAGAGGAAGGGGTCAACAAAGTGCAATTTTCGGTGTCATATGAGCCGTCCTATCACTGAGCTAACAGATTTGTGAACTCAAGCTGCAGAGGACTGTGGAGCACAATTACTGCAGAGTTTCTCCTATCTCTAGAGAAATGAATTTCCTGCTCCTGAGCAAGTATTCTGAAATACTGTACATTGAATTTTAAACTACGAGGAATTTCTGAATCCTGGTGCATCTGAACAAGGTAATTCTAGAAGCTCAAAGGTAGTTCTCTAAAAAAGGATACAATATGATTTCCAAATAAAGCCACAGAAATGCTTGCTTCACCTATAGAACTAGAAGGGACCTTCTTCTAGCATTTGCTAGAAGAAATTCTGGTGCTATCTTGTTCTTTTCTGATTCTGGATATTCAACCCTCCTATTCTGTATTTAAATTTCAGTAAATACCATAGTTCTCCTCCAGTTCTTCAACCTTCTCTATCTGCTTTATCATAGTTGAGTTCAGTTGTCAACTTAACACCCTTGGGAAGGAAAAACCTCAACTAAGGTATTTCTTCCAAAAGATTGGCCTGCCAACATGTCTGGGGCATTTTCTTAGTTGCTGATTGATGGATGAGCACCCAGCCCACTGCGGATGGTGCCATCGCTGGGCAGGTACACTTGGGCTATGTGATAGAGGTAGCTGAATGAACCAGAAGAAACAAGCCAGTAAGCAGGGTTCCTCCATGGTCTCTGCTTCAGTTCATGCCTTAAGTCCCTTCCCTGACCACACTTCTCTCATTGATAGATCGTGACCTGGAAGTTATACAGTGAAATAATCCCGTTCCTCCCCAGGTTGTTTTTGGTCATGGTGCTTATCACAATAGCAAAAAAGCAAAGTACAACACTTTTGTTTTGTTTTGTTTTTCTAATCCTTACTGTCACCTTCAGAATTAGAGACTTTACCAAGTGGACCAGGCACTGAACAGCTGCTGCAGGCATCTATTGGCCAGTAGGACACTCAGCCAAGGGGAGAATTAAAATAAAAAAGATCATTCAAAGTCCCTGCACCCAAAGGGCTTTGGAATCCTGTGATTCCAAAGACAACACAACACAACACAACACAACAAAACACATCCAATGATCCAACAGAGCTCCACCATCTCAACAACTCCACACTGAGGTTCTCATGGGATAGTGTTCTCTCTCTTCTCTCTCTCTCTCTCTCTCTCTCTCTCTCTCTCTCTCTCTCTCCCCCTTTAAAAAAATTCTCCAAATGTTCCCTTTTGCATCACTGCAAAAGACATTACTTCTCCCTCTCCTGGTATACAATGTCTCTAATCAAACCACTTCTAGGTGCTCACTATGCCCACCTTCGAAGCCTCCTGCCTCCTCCACCCCTTTATCTCAACCAGCCTGAATGCTGGGCAGCCCAAGTCTCAAATTCCCCGGACTGTGCCATCAAGAACATAAAAGTCTAGGGTGATACCTCCCTGGCCCCAGGACCGGTGTTTCTCTGTTCCTCTCAAGTATACATCTGTAACTCTGTCAACACCCCTGGACCATGCCTCCCAGTGGTGTTCATACCGAGTCTCATCTTTTATACCCCAGGAGAAGTAAAGCTCACCTGTGAACCCAAAAGAAGTGGGGCATGCCCCTGAGTGGACTTTACCCCAGGAATAAAAGATCAGCAACCCTGGCAGTGTTGGTTGGGATCAGTCTGGTCTCAGCAGTAGCAGCCACAGGTTTCACTGCAGGAAACCTGGGGCATGCTCTTATTTCAGCTCAGCAATTCTCCTAAGAAATCCAAGAACTCATGATAAAACTCACTACTGGAGTACAGGCCAGTACATCCAGGTATCAGCAGCAGCTTTCCTCTCCGGCGAAAGTTGTTCTCCATAATAGAAGAGCCTTGGGCCTATTGACAGCAGGAAGATGAGGTACTTGTGGGGATTTTTTAAGGAGAAGAGTGTCAATAAATCAGGAAAGATTGAGTACAATTTTCAGTGCCTTGGAAGAGTGGCATAGGACCTCTCCCTGCCCCCTCCCTGTGACCATTAAGCCTCAGAATGGAGATTCTTTGAGGGGCTGTACCCATGGTTCTATCTTCTACTTGGGCCTCCGGTAACCACTGAACTCATCCTCGTGGTGGTTCCATGCCTTATCTGCTGCCTTCACGACTGCATTCAACAGCTAACTCACACAAATTTTAATCAAGTCTTACTCTCCCTTCAGCTCCATATGGGATATTTCCTGATTCCCCAGAGGAGGCTTCTGCCAGTGGGGGCTAATTGCTGAGTCCTGAGGAATCACTCCTGTGACTTCCCCCACCTTCTTACCCCCTCCCCACAAGACCCCACCCACATGAAGCGGCTAAGAAAGAAAACTCCTCCCTTTATCACTAACAAAAGGCTGAAGACAGTAAGGAGTCACAGAACCTGAGTTTGCCCATCCCAGACCTCATGCAGAGATAAATTTAAGGGAGACTTCCTCTTTCTGGGCCTGTACCCAAGGCAGGAGCCAAAAGATATTCTCTGCATCAGATACCAGACAGAGGAAAAGGCAGTAACTCCAGACTCCTGACAGAGAGAGCTCGTCAGAGCCAGTCAGAAAAGAAAAGGTTTTCCCTGACTCAAGAAATTTCAGCATACAAACGCAGTTGCACAGTGGGCAAACCCTAAACCCCCCTTTCTGCATTATGAGCTCTCAACTTTCCTTATAACCCTCTTAAAAACCCTTGACTCCCAGCCATTTCGCTGCTGCCTCACCCCTTCCCAGATAACCAGCCCCCTTGTGTTCCCAGTAAAGCTCGTTTCACCTTTGGGGGTCTTCTGATTTCTTTTGTGCAATGACTCCTGTGGCACTCACTCACACTAACACTTAAGTATAGGTTCTTCATGACCTGACTTTGAAGTCAGCCAATTCAGTTTTTCAGCTAGAAATAACTGTCAGTTATTTGTACTCAGAAGTTAGGATTTTCACCAGATCCTTAAAATACTCTACCTTAAAACAAAAGAAGTTAAGATTCCTGGCAGCGACAATGCAGGGATGGTTAGACTTTGTTAAACACAGACATAAAGAGATTGCAAAACAGAACCACTGAGGCCCCAAAAGTATTGGAACCCAGACTAGCAGAGGGACTGGATAGTTGCAAAACTGGGCTTGGCTTCTTGTCTTGCTAGACATGTGAAAATTAATTGACTTTTGACTCACACGGGAGGCAGAAGAGCAGTGTCTTCTCAAATGGAAGCTTTCTCCAAGTCCTTCTAGTGCTGGCAAACTATAAAATGGAAACTTTAATTTTAAGGCCCACCCAAAAGACTTGTCAGACTTGTCATCATTGGCCCCTATTTGGGTTATAGTCACCATTTCTTCAATTAAAAGAGTCAAAAAAAAAAAAAATAGCCAGACGTGGTGGCGCACGCCTTTAATCCTAGCACTCTGGAGGCAGAGGCAGGCAGATCTTTGTGAGTTCACCGAGAAAACACTTCTGTTCATTTTTCTGGTTATGGGAGGAGTCTGGGCATTAATTATAGATATTAGGCCTCTAATTATGGATATCCTAGATAAAAATAAGAGATGCTCAGAATTTGATTTTGTGAGGCAAAGCACTCCACTGAGGCACGGTGGAGTGTCTGCAGGGCAAACAGAACCCTTTGTTGTTGACATCACCAAGAAACCTAAGGATGCAATCATTTGAAAATAAGGGCAACAGCAATTTAATTATTCTCATGAGACAGGCTACTTTCCCTGTTATAAAGTAAAAATATTATCTGGTCTCTGTTTTTCCCTAGTTGCATTTATTTAACTTAAAATTTAATATTAAAATTCTAATATTAGGAATTCTTAGTTGAGAGTTGCTTTTTGGAACCATACCAATAAACCATTTATGGACTTCAGCATATTTTATTGCTATTTCTTTGATCACATAAGATTTCACCTTGGCAAAGATGATCCTAGGAACAATCGCACACTTGCCACAGATTATCTTAAATCTTTGTCTTAAAGACTTTAATTCTCTCTCTCTCTCTCTCTCTCTCTCTCTCTCTCTCTCTCTCTCCCTCTCTCTGCTCCCTCTCTCTCCTCTCTCTCTTTCTCATCTATCTCTCTCCCCCTTCCTCTCCTCACCCACTCTCTTTTATACAGGATCTCACTCTGCAGCACTGGCTGGTACAGCACTCACTAGGTAGACCAGGCTGCCCTTGAACTCACAGAGATCTGCTTCTACCTTCCAAGTGTGTGCTACCACATCCGCTTATCTCAAGTCTTGAAAGACAGTTAATCAAAGAAAAGGAAGGCAATCTTGATGGCAAAAAGGCCCACATGACAATAACCTCTGAATGTGACAAAGCATTGAATTCATAATGTATTTCAACATAAAATAAAAGTACTGTGTAGCTTATGTGTGGCTATGCAATAGGAAAGAATGGAAATCATCTTTCATTTCATAAAATCTGGTCTGTGCCAGAGGTGATGGCACACGCCATTAATCCCAGCACTCAGGAGGCAGAGGCAGGCAGATCTCTGAATAATTAATTAATTAATATGACTCTGCCTGGCCTCAAAAGACAAATCCCAGGAATCACTGTAGCATTCTGAAGGTGAGCATCTCCAGCCCTGGCTGTCTCACTGACTTTGTAATGATGAAAGGGACAGAAATATTTAAATTCATACTCATTGCGTTACTGTTTTGCTTTTATTTTTTTAATCTTATATAAATATTAAAAAGAAGGAATTTGTGTCTCCATCAAAATTCTTCTGTTGAAATTTCCTTAATTTGCAGCATTAATTAACAGGGCATTGAAGATATGATTAAGATAATCTTCATTAGTGAAACAGAACTCTTCTGAAAGAAGTCTAGATGAGCTTGTCTATCTCTCACCCTATGTAACAACCATGCTAGAAGTTGCCCTGTGGAAAATAGTCCTAATCTGACACTAAATTTGTCAGGTCTTCTTGGACAGCTTCAAAAACTGTAAGAATGCCTTTAATCCCAGCACTCGGGAGGCAGAGGCAGGTGGATCTCTGTGAGTTCAAGGCCAACCTGGTCTATAAAGTGATGTCCAGGCCAGCTGAGGCTACAAGGAAACCCTGCCTTGAAAATACCAAAAAAAAAAAAAAAAAAAGAACTAGAACTGTAAGGAACGAAACGTTTGTTTTCAGTTGTCTAAAATTTTGTGGCAATTTTTTGTTATAGTAACATGTACAGTTAAGACACACAACTGGACTTGAAACAGTAATTCATGATTTTTCAGATTTGTACATAAATATGCGAAGTTATTATTTGTGGTATTTGTGTAACATTTTACAGTGCACCTGTTCTATAACTAAGTAGAGATCATGTGGTATACAGGTGTCACAAGGGAGAGTATTTTATTGAGTACTATAATCTTAGATCTCAACTATGATCAGCTGTTTGCTAGGAAGTATAATGCTGTAATAAGTATCCTTGTGCACATACCTTTAAAAACCAGGAGCTTTAATTTCTGTAGGAGAGATTCAGTGAGTGGGCCTTCAAGAGAAAAGAGTTTGTGTAATTTCCAGTTTTCACAGCTGTTACACAATTACACTCAAGTTCTGTGGTAATTTACATACCCATCAGCAATGCATTAAACATTCTTTTATTCAAATCCTGCCAGAAATAGTGTTGCCTTTCTTTATTTTTGTGTACTCTGATTTTAAACACATATAAAAAATAAGAAATACTCAAACACTCATTACCTAGTCACATGAATTATAGATATTATTACTCCTATAGGATTGTATTTTACCTCAGTCCATTAAAGTATCATTTTTATCAAGAAAAATTTATTCTTTGTAATGGACAGTTCTATGAGCCTTGAGGAACAGCCATTAGTGTATGCCTATCAGTAGGATAGTGGTGTAGAGCTTTCTGTCATGCTAACAAGCTCCTTTGTGTCTCCTTCTAAGAAAGCATCTGCTTCAAAACCAGGGAAACATGGTATGTTTTCCCCCTACATTTTTGTTTTTGTCCAAATACCATAATATGTAATACTGCAGCATGTGGCCATTTGAGTCTGACTTTAACAATTTAGTATAATGCATTTGAGATCCATACATATCATTACATTGATAAGGGCCTTGTTCCTTTCTATTACTGAGTCGTATTCAATTGTGTAAGCATTCCAGAATCTCTCAATTCATTCTCCACTTCAAACTTGGGGGAGTTACAAATTGGTAGCAATAAACACTGGATGGAATTACTGTATCGCATAGCAAGTATACATTTATTTTTAAAAACTACAAATCTAGTTTCCAGAGTTGCTGTAGCATTGTACATTTATTGGCATTCATGAAAAGCTTTGATAGCTATGCACAATATTCAGCATTTGGCATTGCATTTTTTACTTTACCCTTTCTAGTTAATGTGTAATATTATCTCATTAAGCTGGGAATAGAGCTTAGTGATGGAGGGTATGCTTAGCATACATAAGGCATTGGGTTTAACCCCCAGAACTAGGGAAAAATTCATAATTTTATAGCGTAATGATTAATGAACTTTGCCTTCTTTTCTTTTCTAAAATGGGCATTCAGGCAGAGCTACAAAAGGGGGAAAAGGAGAGGATTAGGAAAGGACAGTTTATTATATTCAAAATTTCTACAGAAAGATAGCACAGGCACACTGTATTGGCCATGTTGGGAAGACACCACAGTAACCAGGACACAGAGCACAAGGCATAGGAGCCCTTAGGACAGTATGTGTCAGAGTTTCCCAGCACAGGGCAAAATGAAGAGACTGACAGTGTGTAACTTGGATAAATTTAGCAAATCTATGATGAAGGACCAGGCCCCAGTTTACTAAACCTGGGCTTTGGGATGATTAAAATAAAATAATATTGGCTTCTTAGATCTGTGGGCTACACAGAGGAGATCTGCTACATCCACCACATCAAATCTCACATGCTTGGCTGAGTCGGTCCTACTTCTGAGAATTAGTTAGATGTTAAATTTAGCATAGATAAATTGGGAATTAATTGTCAAGTGATTTTCTGTTGAAAGTAATTTTCCTATTTCTCATGGCCTCCTTTCTAGTTTCCTGATATTACCATACCTCACATTCATGCAAATAAGCAATCATTAAAAACTTAGAAGTTCAGAAATGCATACTGGAGAAAATATGGTATTTGTCTTTCTGAGCCTGAGTTACTGCACTGAATTTAAAACATCCCAGTTGTTTCCATTTTCCTATGAATTATATAATTTCACTAAACACAAAAACTATGTATGACTGGATTAGCATCTGATGATTCATGGGATATTTCATATTCCTGGTTGTGTTGTCAGTAATTGTTTTTCAAATAATCCAGACATATTTCCTCTTCTAATTGGTGCTACTGAAAAGTGGCATTTGTTCTGAGTTTTTGCACATTTCTACACATTTAACTCTTTCCATTGAGTTTCAAATTTACTTTTATTTTGATGCCTTTCATTTATTTTCATTGTGTGAATCTAAACCTACTAAAATGCTGTATGACTTGCATTTTAGTTCCCATGACCCACATGGTGATTAACAATCATCTGTAACTCCAGTTCCAGAGGATCTGACATCCTCTTCTGACCTCCAAGGGCATTGCACCACATGGGTATACTTCCATACTTGCAGACGATACATAAACATAAAATAAATAAAATATTAAAAAATAAATTATTGGGGCTGGTGAGATAGCTCAGCAGTTAAGAGCTCTCACTCCTCTTGCAGAGGATCTGGGTTCTAGTCCCAGCACCCACATGGTGGCTAAGAACCGCCTTTAAGCCAGGGGCGGTTGTGCATGTCTTTAATCCTAGCACTTGGGAGACAGAAACAGGCAAATCTCTGAGTTTAAGGCCAGCCTAGTCTACAGAGTGAGTTCCAGGCCAGCTGGGGCTATAGGGAGAACTTGTCTCAATAAATAAATAAATAAATAAATAAATAAATAAATAAATAAATAAATAAATATAAACTTAAAAAATAAATTATCTAGATCCTCAATAGTATAGCTCTTCCCTACCATGTTCAGGGTCCTGGGTTTCATCCCCAACACTGGCTAAGCATTAGGACACATGTGTCTAATCCCTGTATTTGGGAGGAAGAGGCAGAAGGCTTAATAATAATTTAAAGCAACATTGTTCTTTTATCTTTAAAAGCTGTTCACCTTCATGGCCTTTCAAGATCATTCTACAATGTATTATTATATTCAGATTATTCTTTTGTGATCACCATCATAATAGAAACCACAGCAGAATCTTTGAAGACCTTTAATAAATCTGCTTACATCAAATGGAATATTAAAGAACTCTTGGTTCCAAAACATCTTCTCAAAGTCATTTCCATATCCATATAAATCTTCTCATTTGTGACCACTGATATGTGTCATGGAGGGCAGAATCAGCAAATGTTTAGAAAATATTGTTAGAGAATTGCAGTGCCAATAAAGATAAAATGGCTGGGGAGAAGGACAGTATGTTGAAAAGCACATTTTCACAGAAGATAACAGAAAAATATAACTGGCATGTAAGAAAAGAAGAAAGGTTGCAAAGTTTTCTGTTTTATTCTCTAAAAGTTTTCACAAACAAAAAAGATTTCTCCAGAGTGAGAAATCTTTTTTTAAAGAGGGAAAACCCAACTCAAAATAAATTTACAGAGTCTATTATATAGTTTCACAACTGGTAAAACTTGAAGAAAAAGTGTCTGTGAAGACCCCAGCCCTCAGTGACACATCTACAAACCAATCTCTACACTTAAGACTCGGGGAACATCATGGAGAAAAAAAGGAAAGCCAGAAGGACAAGACATCTACAGCCACTTAATGTTTTCTAGATATGGTAGGGAAGCTACTCCAATAAAATTTCCACAGGAAGGTAGTCTAACAACATCTGCATTATGACAGAATCAGCTGACCTACCAAGGTGGATGGAGGAAATTTAATGGGCTCCTAATTCAAGATAAAGTGCTACAGGCAATCAGATGCTGAGGGAGGGAAGATCAGTTTTTTCCATGGAATAGCTCCCTGAAAGATTATCTGATTCTAAGTGGGAAGCTATAAACACATGTACCCGGGAGCACCATTAAAGGGATTCATTGCATTATATACATATAAATATATATGCATATATATGAAATTGAGAGGGAGGACAAGGGAGAAGCTTGAGGACTCTGGGAGGGATAGGAATACAATAACGATATTCATGTATGATACAAAAATCAAAAATTAAAATGAAAAAGAATATAAACATAAAATATCAAAAGTAGAAAGATATTATCACAGAAAACATAAATACAAAATAGACATTGTCCTGGTAAGCTTCAAGTCAACTTAACACACCTGGAGAAAACGAACCTCAACTGTGAAGTGGCCTCCATCAGACTGGCTTAAGGACGTGTTTCTGGGGCATTTACTTGATGGCTGGTTGATGGAGGAGGGTTCAGCCCATTATGGATGGTGTTAGCCCCAGGCAGATGGTCTTAGATTGTATAAAAGGAATAGCTAATCAAACCAGGGAGAGCAACCTGTTAAAAAGCATTCCTTTAAGGTCCATTCTTCAGTTCCTGCCTCCAGATTCCTACCTTCAAGTTCCTCCCTTGGCTTCCCTTAGTGATAAATTGTCACTTGCAACCGTTATTTAATAAACCCTTTACTCCCCAAGTGGTTTTTGATCTGTGTGTTTTACCACAGCAATAGAAGGCCAACTAAGGCACACATCAAATTAAACACATGTTAATTAAAATTAATTGTAACACAAATAAGACAAAACAGGGTCAGGAAGACAGTTTATATAACTAATACGTATAGAATAAATCCACAGTATGGGGTAGTGTACAGATACAAAATATTAGGTTGATGAATGGGGTAGTGTACAGATACAAAATATTAGGTTGATGATACTTAATAAAATAAGTTAAGTAATGAATATTACAGAAAAAAAAGTTAGGCATAGCCCTCCACATAGTGTTTGAGGGGTATCTTGAAAATTAAGGGGAAAATCGAGAATTATTTTCTACTTTAGCATCAATCTCTTTGGAAAGGAATGTGTCCTGTCATTCATTTCACTCACACGATGCTAATATTAACATATGTTATGTGATATTCATTGTTCTACATAGTGAAAAATTTTTAAAATATAAAGGGCAGTCTCTGTTCTCCATATTTTACAGTCAAGACTATGTTCTTAATAAGATTCACAAGAACTGACAGTCATAGTTAGCTTCAGTTGTCAGCTTGACATGTCTACTAAGAGGGAACTTCAACTGAGGAATTTCCTCCACTGGAATAGCCTGTGAGCATCTCTGTGAGGCATTCTTTTGATTGCTAATTGATGTAGGAGGCCCAGGCCACTCTCTCAGATACTAATTCTAGAAAGGTGGACCTGGGCTGTATAAGAAGGCAGCTGAGCAAGCCAGTACGCAGCATTCCTCTGTGGTCTCTGCTTCAGTTACTGCCTCCAGGTTCCTGCCTTAAGTTCCTATCCTGATTCCCCTCATTAATGCATTGTGACATGGTATTTGTAAGATGAAACAAACCCTTTCCTCCCCAAGTTGCATGTGGTTGAAGTGTTTATCACAACAACTGAGAAACCAAACTGGGATACTGACTGATTCTAGATCCTTCTGCTAAACATGAAGAAGACTTCAGGAAAAAGGAAATGAGAAAAAATCTAAAAAAAAATAAATAAAACTACTATGGTTAAGTTTCTCCAGCAGACTTTGTGAAGGGCTAGTCAAATATTATTTCTGCCCTCTAGAAACTCCAAACACCCTACCCAGTTTTTCTTAGAGTTGATAGTCCTGCAAATCCTTACAGATTTGGGCAGTGCAGAGTGCCCTGAGTTGGTGGCCCTGTGACATCCTAGTTGCAGCTATAGCCTCCTCATTGCTGTGTCTACCTACCATGTTGTACACACAACATACTGCCATACCTCAGCTTTTTTCTAGAATATTCATTCCCCAGGTATCCTCAGTGTTTTTACCTTTGTGTTCCTCAAGTCTTAGCTTAAATATCATAATATGTCATTTCCTGATCAGCTCATTATAAACTCCACACTCTCATCAATCAACTTTTTTTAATTTCTTACTATTTCCTATTTTCCAATTGTGGATGGATTAGTACCTTTTTCATCACATAAACAAAAGAGCCCAATATAAGACATTTATAAAGAGAAATATTTATTTGGATTTACAGGGTTGGCAACTCTAGGTCATGGCTTGCAGAACTACTACTTTCAGCATTTGATTGGCATATCAGATGACAATACCGGGGAAATCCATGGGAGAGTAAGCTCTTTACTACATGACCATCACAAGGTTCCATAATCTTCAAGGGCAGATTGCAATGACATGGTCACACCTCCCAAAAGTTTCATCACGTCCCATCAGTGCCATTCTGGGGATCAAACCTTTAATCCACGGGTCTTTGAAACATTTTATATTCACCATATATGTATGTTTACTGTCTTTTTAACATTATTTGTCTCCTGTGATTGGAATGTAAGCTTCAAAGACCAAGACACGTCTTTGCTTCATCTCCTTCTGCACATCATCTCCTTTCATCAATATTCTGTTATATAAAAACTGTTACAATACTCACTTCACAGGTCAGAATACTATTACTTACTGGAACTGAGTGACTTTCCAACAGATCACACAGGTAGAAAGCAGCCAAGCTAGGGGATAAAGTGTAGTCTGAGTCCAGTAGCAGACAAAATAAATGTAAACCTATGCTTGAATTTTGTTATGAAATAACTTACATTATAGAAAGACTGTAATGTAGCACATATCCATCAATGAGCTCCTCTCATCAATTTTCCTTTATCTTTCTTTTCCCAAAACCGTGGATATTTAACACCTTTTATGCAAATGGATGCTCCTCTGGCTTACTCTCATTTGCTTCCTTAGGCATTGCCCTCACCATTTCTTGACAAGTGCCTGGTATGTATTTGCTCTGACATGAAGGCATGCCCTAAGGATAAGCTCAAAGTATCTCTGTTTCTCTGAGGGAAGCTGCTTCTGATCTCTAAATTCAGCCTCTTGGCTAAATGGCTCCATGAAACAGAAGCAGAACACTAAAATTCAGCTTTGTAGTTACAGTTCAGATCACAGATGTAGGCTTGCATGAGTTCCAAACACAAGAGGATAAGGAGGAGGCCCTCAAGCAATGTTCAGATGAGAAGCTAAAGAACACATAAACCGAGAGAGCTGTAGATATCTAATGCCTTCCTTCTGCCTGTCCACAGGAGACAAATATTTGACTAGTAGCTGCTGGTTGGAAAGTATTCATATTAATGACTGTGTATGCTCATACACAGAGCACATCTCCTATATAAAAATGTTGAAACTACCTAGCAGATTCTGCTTAAGCAGTCCAAAGGAGATGCCAGATAAAAGAGAAATCATAAACTCTATCCTGGCAAGCAGTGCACACACAGATTTTCTCAAAGGGCTTCATATAGTCTTTGAACTTCCATAAAGCCAAAAAGTGCTTCCATGGGTAGTTCAGATGTGCCTAAGGTATAAACAAATGGAAAAAACAAAGATGGAGGACAGAATGGCGTATGGCTGCAGTCCTAAATGGTCTACAGTGTTTGTGAGTCATCCTGGATGCACAATACCTTAAGTTCCCACTATGCATTGCTGGATTCCCTGCCTCAGAATAATGTCATAAGAAAAGATTTCCAAGTCTCCCTTGGAAAGATTAGCAAATTAAGAAGCAAACTATTGCAAATAGGTTATTTCTGATAATATTCAAATTCATAACTACATCCTAGACTTCCTCCCTCAACACTCTGTTGTTTTCTCAAGTAACAGTTTTTGCAACCCCTTCTTCCATACTGGAATTGCTGTGTGAGCCCTCCTAACTTTCACAGGAAGACTATTAACTTCTTTCCCAGGGAACGGCAGCCACACTCAGCCACCTGGAAAGCACAAATAGGCTAGTCTGTTGTTTTCAGACTCGTTGTTTTCTAAAAAACAAATCATGTTTAGATTCTATGATCTGGTCTACTCTTTCTGTGCCAGAAGTGAGAATTCATTTAAATATTCAATTAAGCTTTACTGTTATTTTATGTCAGATGGCCTCATCAACACATTCTGCATTCTAAAGCAATAAAGCAAATAAGATATTTAGTGTACTGTAGAGTATATGAAAAGTCCTGTGTTGGCAAGAGACTCTATAACGGACAGGTAAAGAGACATTTTCTATTACAATACTGTAATTATTTCTAGAAATGGGTTGGTGAACCATCATTGCCTGGAGATTTTGGAGTGTAGAGACAAGGTCTGCTGCCTGCTACTATGTTCAGTGATCATGCAACTTATCAAAATTAGAAACCTATGACTGAGAAGTAGGATGCTGATTGATAACAAAAAACTATAAATTCCCTAGGTAAATTTGGAGTGTGGAGTTCACTACCTATTTGTTATATTTCATCTTCAAGGCCATTAAAATATTTAAAAGCCATTTAGGGAGACAATGTACAGCTTGGGATTACAATCAGTTTGATCAGCAGAAAATGATGGTTTGAACAAATTTGGAGTAAAATGAGATATAAAAATAAATATTCAACACAGTTGAAACAAATCATTAAAATGTTATAGGAGTAAAAAATATGAAAAATTATCTATAATTGATATATATCTGGAAATTCCTGTGGTTGGTAGGTTTTTCTAATATTATATTCTAATTATATACATTTCCTATTATTTTTCCACGTATTTAACAGACCTTCATATTAGCTCCTCCAAGAGTTGCTGCTTTGTTATTTTACTATAATATTTTACTAATTATGTGAGAATTTCATCCATGCCTACAATGTGTTTTGATCAAAGTCACCACCCCATTCTCAGATCCCTCCACATCCTCCTCCCAACTTCATGTCCTCTTTTGTTTAGTGACCCAGCAAATGGAACAAGTGCTGCCCATGGACATGGTTTGTGGGGCCATTCACTGGAGATGTCCATCCTGTGGAGGATGCACCTCTAAAAATTATCACTCTCTACTCTAGCAGCCATCAATTACCCAAAGCTTCTCAGCTAAGGGTAGGGCCTCATGATCCCCTCCCCATTCATGCTATAATGTTGATTGATTTGTTCTTGTGCAGGTTTTGTAAACAGTTGCAAATTCATTAGTGCAAAGGTTTTATCATGTCTGAAAGACACTTTTTCTCACTAGTCCTCCCTGACCTCTCTCTGGCTTATATAATATCTCTACTCCTTCAGCAATGTTTCCTCAGACTTCGGGTGGGGAATCATCATGCATGAAAGCAACACACACACACATACACACACATATACATAGATACATACACACAATCACATGGATTAATACATTGAGAAGAGCAATAACAAATCAAAAGTATCCAAATGGCACCATACTTTCAAGTAAAAATATTAGAAAATAAAAGTTCACCAATTTCTCTCATATTTTATTTTATTTTTTTAGAAGGATAGAACACTGCCATTTATTTATTTATTTATTTATTTATTTATTTATTTATTTTTGGCCTTTTTTGAGACAGGGTCTCCCTGTAGCCCCAGCTGTCCTGGAACTCACTCTGTAGACCAGGCTGGCCTTGAACTCACAAAGAGCAGCTGCCTCTGCCTCCCAAGTGCTAAGATTAAAGGCATGTGCCACCATGCCTGGCTCATATTTTATTTTAAACTATATTCTTCTTAATAGTTGGAAAATTACAGCTATAAAGTTTAAAAATTACATCAAGATGCATTAAAAAGTCAACCAAATCAATCCATAAAGTGTTCTGTGTTGCATACTAATTTATTTCATGACAACTTCAATAACTCTAAATCTCACACACGATTTCCCTACTCCAGAACAGTGGGTCTGTTTCTTATAACAGTGAGCAATGTGTCAGGCTGTGAGCAGTTTGTTACACAGAAGAAGAACAGGATATAGAAATAGAACAGCTAGAATACACTATAAATTGCCACTGAGAATCAGTAGGTCATGGCATCAGTAATGTCAGCCCTCTCATTCTCTAAATCCTTTGATTCTCTTTGTTGCTGTCACCATTCTGGAGTCAAGTTTCAAAAATCTAGAGGATGAAAAATCAATCAAAACCAGGAAACAGACAAGGGAGTAAAACCATAGGCTTATTCAGCTAGAAGAAACTCAGATAGGATAAGGTAGCAGCATTCAAGATCTATCTCCATCCTGTAGTTGAAGAAACCAGGGTTTAGATAGAAGCATAGACTTGTCCATGTCATGTAGAAATGTCCTGGTATCCTAGCAACCTTTAACATTTTCACATAGGTTCTGTAGACAAAGTTCATCCACAGCTGACCCATGTTACTCTGTGACCCTCCAAGTTCAGGAAAAGATAGTAAGTCTTGAGAGGAGCTATTACAAAGCTGTTTGTCACTTACCTTTGTTTTTGAGTAGGTTGTGGTGAAGTATTTTCTCCTCAGCCTCCTTCATTCTGGTAAGACTAGGGCTCTCTGTTTTGTGAGATTGAGTGTGTAGAGCTGATAACATTGCTGACCCTGGGCTCGCTGCTGCCTTCCTGACTGAATCTGCCATTGTATTTCACATTTCTCACTAAACTCATGGCAACCTTTATTTATCTTCTGTAGAGTGCAAGTTCTACAAGGCAGAGAAACTTTGTCTAATTCCAGATGTAAATGGTAGACAGTGATCAAAGTCAGCATGGTACAGTAAAGACAAAACCAGAGCTAATAACAGATACCAACAGAACAGGCTGTCTTGGATAAGCTATTGAATTTCTCTGAATCTTAAATAAGATAAATCAGATAAAACAATGAGTTATTCACCCTGTACTGCCTGGCACAGGGTACATGTTAATGAGTGTTAAATATCAGTAGTCTTCTTCCTAAAAACATCATGTCAGGATTTCTGATTTTTACACTATCACAAATTTAAATAGTCCCAAATAGCCCTATTAGATGGGTGGCAAAACCAAACCACAAGAAAATATGATCTATCAATCAAAAACTTAATGGTGGAGGATAAAATTTGTCAAGTTGGGCTAAACACAAGACCTTTCTGAGACATTTGTTTATATGGTAGAAAAAATTATATGGAAACTAAAGGTTTCATTTATAATTGGATATATTAAGTAGCTGAGAAGAGAAAAATGAGACTATAAATCAAATAGCACTTATGAATTAACTTTGAAGCACATATATGAGAAATAGAAGCTATTTCCCAGTGGCCATTGCTAAAACAACAATTGTCAATAGACGCAGAAAGAAAAAAATATATGTTCTCTACCATAGGAAGGAAATGGTTGAAACTAGATCCCTAATGTAAGGGAGAAAATGCAGGCCCCCAAATTCCACACCATTAACTAATACTATATAGTAAACCAGAACAGAAATACAGTTTGCCTATGTAGCTTTAAAATATTAAGGACAAAGAAAGGGAAGTTCCAGTATAGAGACAAAAAACAAGCAAGAGAGGGGCTGGAAAGATGTCCTAGGGGTTAAGAGCACTGACTGCTCTTACAGAGGACCCGATTCGATCCCCAGCACCCACATGGCAGCTGAGAACCGTCCTTAACTCCAATTCCAGGAGAATTCCAGTTCCAGGGGAATCCGACACCCTCTTCTGACCTCCACGGCTTTGCACGACACGGGTGCACAAACCTACATGCAGACAGTACATTCATATAAATAAATAGATAAATCAATCAATCAATCAATCAATCAATCAATAAATAAATAAATAAATAAAATTAAAAAAATAAAAAAGCAAGAGAGTCAGCATGAAGTCTCTAAAATAGGGATCACCAAAGGACATCTATTCCAACAAACAAATTTGGAAAAAAATGCACTAAGTTTGTTGTTAGGAGAAGCCAAGAGCATTCTAACAAACCAGAAGTCTCAGAATCAAAAGCCATTGTGCTCACGTCTTCTGCTTGTCTGGGTTATGTTGCTTAGCTCTTCATGCCCTTATACTAGTTCTGCAAGAGGACATAGCCAGAAGTTCAGATCATCATTTCCTATAAATAAGAGAGCTTGCCATGGTTAATTAAATGTGCCAATGTGACTGAGCCACAAGTGCCCAGACAGTCTATGTGGATCTGTGAAGATGTTTCAGATCTTTAGATGCTCATTGGGCTTTGAAAGAAGTTCTATGGAGACTGAAATGTTTCAGTTCTCCCAGAATTACAGCCTTTCAAATTTTATGTGGTCCTGGCATTGGGGAATCTCATGTGGTAGACCCAGTATTGAAATGTTCGATATTTGATGATATTTAATGAATCCTGATTGAGTGAATGAGAACTGGGGTGGGGCAGAAGGTATAAGAAAATAAGTATAAGTAGAAAGAGACTCTCATAAAACACACAAAAAAGGAATAGGAAAATAAATATAAGTAGAGACTGTCATAAAACTGTCAAAAATGCAAAAACTTACGCAAATTCAGTAAATAAAGAGCATAAAAATAAAATTATATAATCATTCAAATTGATCCCAAATAATGGAAAAATCTAATATGTTTTCATAGAAAAATTCTCTGTAATCTTGGAATGGAAGAAATCTTTACTGTGATAAAATACTTCCAACATTTCCATAGGTAATGTCATACTTAATTTTAAGAATCTAGATGGTTTTACTTTATGGTTAAAATCAAAAGAATGTCTTCTGGGGCTGCTTCTTTTTGACATACACTGAAAAACAAACTCACTACTGTGAGACAAGAAGGATAAACAAGGCCAAAATAAATTGAAAAGGAAAAACTAAATAGCTTTTTTTCTGAGACAGCATCATTGTCTATGTATAAATTCCAAAGTTTCTAGAAAACCATGTTCTGGAAATAAGTGGATAAGGCAGGCAGCAGAATATAAAGCCAATAAATAGAATTTTGTTTATTTCCTATATGTCAGTAATGAACTATTAGAATTTGATTTCTACAAAAATGTTTGATTATAGCCCTAAGGAATGAAATACCTTGGTATAAATATAACAAAATGGATAAGAATATGGATTTGAATCCAAAGTTCTGATAGAAAAAATAAAACCATAACTACATTAGTGGTCAGATACGCTGCATTAAAATGTATAACCCTACGTTTAATGTAAAGACAAATGTATATTCAGTGATATATGTCTACAGGTATATTTATGACCAAGGGTTAACATGCACACATATATTCTCTTCAACCTAATGGGAGTGAGAAGCAATAAAATGCCATCAGCCACAAGCACATCGAGTTCCTTCATCTAAAATTTTAGAATCATTTTTTAAGAAAAGGAACTGTGATGCTTTAAAAAAAAAAGAGCTGATTCTGGTGCCAGAACAGGAAATATTGAGAATGAACCTGAAGCGTTGTACTACAACAGAAAGGAAATGAAGGAGCAGCAGTTAGCAACCTCCAGTTAAACCAACTACAACAACTGAGGAACCTGAAAGCCACCACTTTGGCCAAGTGATAGTAACGCATATCAAGAATGACAAGCAGCCAGGCATGGTGGTGCACTCCTTTAATCCCAGCACTCAGGAAGCAGAGGCAGGCAGGTGGATCTCTCTGAGTTCAAGGCCAGTCTGGTGTACAGAGCGAGTTCCAGGCCAGCTGGGACTAAAGGGAGACCCTGTCTCAAAATACCAAAAAAAAAAAAAAAAAATGACAAGCAATATTGCTAGAATATACCCTTCATACAATATAATGAGGACTGCCCTTTTCATCTGTGGCTTCCTCATTAAACCCAATCATGGGCACAAACTAATCATGAGAAAGCCATCAAAGTTTAGATGAAGGAAACTCAAGTACATATCTGACCAGTACTCTTCAGAGTCAAAATTAAAAAAAAAAAAACACATATAGAAAACACACGGACATACATACATGCACACACACACACACACACACACACACACACACCGTCTGAACAACTGTCATAGCAAAGAGGCACATAAGGTGACATCTTGTCTAATGTAATATTTTCTCCTAGATAGGATCCTAGGATAAAAAAGACACTAATTGGCTTGGCAAGGAGGAGCCTTCAAACACTTCCTTAAGGAAAACATGACATCTTTTACACTAATAAAAAAAAAAAAAAAGAAAAAAATCATAAGCTTAGGTTCTAAAACCTAAGACGTCATAACCTTGATATATGTATGATATGCATATATGTATATTTTGGAGTGATACAAATTGGAAGGAACAACAACAATGAAAAAGACAGGGTCAAAGAACTGATTGAAACAGTAAATTTCTGCCCAAAACAGTAAACTTCTGCATAGAAAATTTTAAAAAAAGACTTTAACTGAAAGCCAGTAAACAGCAAGGAAATTTTGGAACTTAATAACACTACAGGAATGTTGTGTATTCATCGTGACACATTTACCTATATTAAATGAGATACAAATAATAAATGAGCTGAGCTTCAAGACTACAAGATACAAGTCTGTATCTATCAGCAATGCAAATTTTCTATAAAGCTAAAACTCATATAAAACAAAAAGTTAATAAACAATAGATGAACCCTTCCCTAATGTTGACATTAGATACACAAAAATATACACAATGGGAATGTGCTGAAAATAAACGTTAATAGAAGACTCCATTTCCCTTGCTGAGCAGCTGCCCATTGCAGTTGTTCCGAAAAACCTGATTACTCCCTAGCCAGTCATATGCTTAAACAGGCAATTGGTGCCACTGAAAGAGTCTGCCAGTTAAGAATATAAATTATAAATTTGTATGGTGGGAGAGGAAACTGCCAAAATTGATCCCCTGACGCGTAGCTGGTGCAGTTCTAGGAAATTAAGACAGTGTCTTCTCACCATATGTTATTAAGTGCAGTAACAGAAGTTCCAATGTTCCACTTAGAAACCAAGACAAGATGTAGAAATAAAAGCAAATGAGGGAAAAGAATCTCAGGCCGTGTTAATCAGAAATCGCTTGGGTTGGGGAGAAGGAGGGAGGGAAGGAGGGAGAAAAAGGCCTGATAGAGTATTTTATTTAAAAATAAGATGTAGAATCAAAGAACACATGTAGAATGAAAATCTAGATCTTATAAGTATATTCCTTTTCTCCAATTATAATCCTTACCAGTGGAAACGTGGGTATAAAGGCGATCAAGAATGATTGAAAAATTTTGTATGAAATACACAAAAAAACTCAATAATAGTAATAAAAAAGAATCCAAACTATACTCTCAAAACTCAAAGTTGAAAACCTTGTGCTTAGCCTGATAAATTAGAAATAAGTTTCAGGGCTGGAGAGATGGCCTAGCAGTTAAGAGCGCTGAACGCTCTTGCAGAGGACCCTGGTTCGATCCCCAGTACCCACGTGGCGGCCGAGAACCGTCCAAAACTCCAATTCCAGGAGAACTCCAGTTCCAGCGGAATCCGACGCCCTCTTCTGACCTCCACGGCATTGCACGACATGGGTGCACAAACCTACATGCAGACAGTGTATTCATACACATACAGAAATAAATAAAAATTTAAAAAATTTTTTTTTAATTTAAAAAAGAAGAAATGTTTTGTTAGCCTTTTGAATACCAGTAGGGATTTCTCCATATACAAGCACATAGATGTATCACACAGGTGCTATATCTAAAGCTGTTTTAGTCAGAGAATAATGACCATAAACATCTTTCCAGATTAATAAGAGTCTATATTGTTTTATTACATAAGTAGAATTTAATTATCTTATATAAGTTAATTTGTTTATGAAATGAGGTAGTAAATTTAGTTTTCAATTTTTAATATTAGAATATACACTATGCATTTAAACATTTTGTACTTATAATAATGTTCTCAGTATAACCAAATTGCTTTTGTCACTAAGAGAAATACTACATAATAAAATCACTAGATAAGGAAACAATGGGCCTAAATTTTAATATTCTATAGATTTATATGAGAAGTTTCTTCTAAATATTATTGGGGCTTCTACTGGGTAAACATGAAGATACTCCTAAGTTTTATGTGTTCTTTAATTTCTCCAGGAAAGTTTTATACTGTTCAGTGTGGAAACATAGCACTTCTATTCCTACACTAGGCCCTCCTGTGTGCCATGTTTTCTGGATAAAAAGATCTTCATTTAATTGAATTTTTCTTCATTATTACATAGAAATATAGTTAATATCATAAGATAATCATGGATCTTCCAAACTAACTGAACATCATTTTATTCATTTTAATTGAATTTTCTGATTTTCATGCACTATAATTTGATAGTATTTAAATGCCCTCCTCTATGTCCACCTCCTCTTATTTCCCCAGCCCACTTTAGTGTACTCTATTTTATATATAATAAGTCTTACAGAGTCTAATTTCTGTCCCCAAATGCCCTTCAGTATAGGTCCATCCTCTGGAGCCTGTTAACCTACCATGAGTCCCAAGTTTTTTGTTTTTTGTTTTTTGTTTTAACATTTTTTTATTGATGCTTTGTGCATTTCATACATCATTTTCCAATTCAGTTCAGGCATATTTCCCTTTCCGTTCCCCCCCACCCCCACCCCAACCGAGATCATGCATTCTGCCATAACTGTCCTGCATATTTCTCTCAGTATTTTTTTTTCATTTTTAGCTATAAGTGATAATCCATGAGTACAAGCATCCTTCATGTAAAACCAATTTGCAGGCTGTTGTGCCGAAACCCCCACAGCCCCACCTTCCAGCGTGTGGTGAGGGGTTGTATGTTCAATCAGGTTGATCAAATGAGGGTCCAGACTACATTGCTGTAGTTTCACCATTCACCCCAATCGCAGCCCTTACATTCTACCACGCCCCCTCTTCCGCAGATTATTCCCTGGGCTTAGAAAAGGGGCACAGGTGGATGAGAAGCAGATCAGTCCACTCTCTCTGGAGCTGTTGTCTTGGACTCTGGTCAATTCTGGCTGTTTCCTTTCATGGGCTGACAGTTTGTCCAGGAATAACCTTTCGATCCTACTAATGAAGCACAAGCAATTAGATATATAGGTATTTAAACAGCATTAATAGTTATGGTAGGTTACTTTGGTATAGACACATATGTTTAGATGATATGTTGATCCATGAATTACATTTTTTCCTGTTAAATATGACAGGGTCTTACTGTGGCTTATGACATCTCCTAACCTGTAGAGGATGTAAGCTTGTGGCATCAGCCATGGGTTATTCCTCCAAGGAGAGAGCCAATAGCCAATTAGATTTGGGATATACAGGCATATGGCTGCCTCTGCTGCACAGTATTTCCAGGCAGGTGAGGTGTAGCTGGTGTTGACGGTGGAGTCTTGCTTGACTCAAGGAGACCCGTATTTGCTTTATTGGTTTAGTGGCCTTTGGTAACACTCTCTGGTATTCCAGAGGCCATCTGTACACTTGCATGTGTGGTCTCAATACATCTTTCCCATGTTAACGTCAGGTCTTCAGCAGCAGGGCCTTATCGCCTCTCTTCTTGCAGGTATCCCAGTTTAGAGGCAAGGAGCCTTTACCTTTTGTGGGGCCTTAGATCCCCTGGCCAACATCTCCCTGGTAGAATAATCCATTACTGATGTCAGAGCTCCTGTATTGATATATTTTGCTTAAGTGCATAGTTTAAGGACTTTAGTATTATATTTGGTTCTGAACAGAGAATAATCCTTTTCACAGTTCTTATGTCTATTAGTCAATTAAAGAAGGCAGTTTTACCAGTTTTATAAGAGATTACCTCTATAATAGTTGTCTCCAATTTACAGTTGGAGAGCGACCTCATCATCGTCATATTTCTCCTTGTTCTGGGGGGGAGGCAAGAAAGTCTCTCATATCAAAACCTTTGTGGCACCTAGAAGGTAAGTTTCATTAGGACTCATTATAAATAGTTGTTACATGTAGGATCCACAGAGGGGTTCGATGTTTATGGCAATCTGAGGCTTTTCTTCCTTTGAATGTTCAGACGGGTCAGCCTTTCCGTTGCCACTTTTTGGTACATCCTACTCAATGCAAACCTGTATCTTTTCTTTCTCAGCCGTTAAGTTGGTGACGTTTTGTCCTGTTGGAACAAACAAATCTTTTCCCATAGTTAGTTTTAAGATTTGAATTGCAAGGGTTTGATGAAAAGGTTTCATGTCTTTCTGTATCCCCCCCCCTTTTTTTTTAGCGTATGAGTCTCCAGAAGACAGTTGTATTATACATGACTATAGGGTGGAGTCAAGGCACAGATTTCATCAAATTCACCCATGTTGTTTTGGGTGACTATATATGATTAACTTGGGAAGCAAACTTAATTTTTACGTTAAATCATCTTAAAGAGAATGCTACAAGGTGATACTGTACAACAGAGAAATTATAGAGAACATTTGTATGTGTCAATCCCAAAGTTCTTGCTCTACAGATTTTATGTAAAGCAAATGTGGGCAACAGCGAATTATATCTCCATTTAATTCAGATGCATTACCATTTTTATCAGATTCTGTAAACCAATGTTGTTTAATATACACATGTTTACTTTTACTTTTACTAAGTCCTAAAACACCATGTGTCCTGTAGACAGTGTCTAGGCGAAACTGGGTACTTGCTGAGCTCACGTCAATTAAATATGCCTTAATCGAATATACACCCGTGTCCCTCTCCCACCCATCCCCCCTTTCCAATTCACCATTTCAGTCCATTTTCTGATGCAGTCTTTCTGTTGTTCTTTTACTATGCCTCCCTCTCCATGAGAAATATTTATATCTGGGTTGTTGGTACTAGCATCCACATATGAGGGACACCATTTGTCGTTTGTTTTTCTGGGACTGTGTTACTTCACTTAACATAATGTCTTCCAGCTCCATCCATTTACCTGCAAATTTCATGATGTTGTCCCTCTTTACTGCTGCATAGTATTCCATTGTATACATGTACCACATTTTCTCTATCCACTCGTCAGTTGAAGGGCACCTGGGCTGGTTCCAGCTTTTTGCTATTGTGAACAGAGCTGCAATAAACATAGCTGTGCATGTATCTTTGCAGTAAGATGTGTCTTGTGGGTATATACCCAGGAGTGGTATGACTGGGTCAAATGGAAGGCTCATTTTGAGTCTTCTAAGGGTTCTCCACACTGCTTTCCATAGTGGCTGTACCAGTTTACATTCCCACCAGCAATGGATGAGTGTTCCCCTTTCTCCACAACCTCTCCAGCACTTGGTATCATTTGTGTTCAGTTGATAACAATACATTTATATGAAATGTCAGTCCTCACTTTAAATTGATTTTATAATATTTGGCAGGATTTTTGCATCAGTACTCAATAGACAGATGTCTGTAACTCCAGATTTTTTTAGCTTCTGATGGCTGTCTAGCTTTGGAATCAAGGTGAAGTGAGTATAAAGATATACTCTTTTTATTCTGTCTTCTGAACAAAATTAAAACAGTGATGTCATTTATTCTCTAAATATTTGACAGCATTCAATCGGCAATGCTTTCTAATCCTGGTGTTTGTGAGTATATTAAAAATCTCTAATTAAATGTTATTGTTTTCCAATCCAAACAGTAGTCAACATTATTAAAGACACTTTTCATAAGCAATTATTATATTTTGAACAGGATATGGGTAATCATTAATGATATACAACTTTCAAGTTCCTTTCTTATACAGACAACCAAAATCAGAAAACCACAATAAAATCCAATGAAGTGTTCATTTAATGCTCTGAATGTGGAAAGTTTAAAGTGAGGACTGACATTTCATATAAATGTATTGTTATCAACTTTTACCAAGCTGATTCTCACTTTCAGGAAATGACAATGGCAGAATTACCAATCTGAAGATCCACAAACTTCTAGAAAAGGAACAAACACTTGATCAATGATGTCACTATATACTCCAGGCTGTCTGGAAAAAACAACTAATTTGGGGGTCAGTTAACAAAATGCCTCCATTTGAAGAGTGGTAAGTCTGTTTGGGTAGTAAGGGAGAATAAAAATGAATTTTGAGTTCTTCCTTGGTGTCAGGGTAGTTACACATGTCATTAGATGTTCTCACCTCCTGAGAGCCAAGAAGTTCCTTAAACCATCAGGGAATTGTGTTTTTCTCTTATTGTTCAACTTAGAAAATATTCTCTTAGTGACACATGTTCCTTGCCCCAAACAAGGAAATGTTTTGTGTGATAATAATATAGCTTAGAACAAAGGCAAAGCAAAATTCTGTGTTCTTATAAACCAGTAAAAATAGTATTTCAATCAACAAGTGTAGAACTAGTCTTCCTAATACCATTCGTTGAAGTTTCTGTCTTTCCTCCAGTGTGTATTCTTGGCATCTTTGTCAAATATTAGGTGGCTAGAATACTGTGCACTCATGTTTGGTTCTACCATTTTGTTCCACTGATCTATATTTCTGGTTTTTGACAATACCATGATGTTTTACTACTATGTCCCTGAAATATAATTGGAAATCTGGCATGGTAATCCCTCCAGCATTGCTCATTTTGCTCAGAATTAATTTTCCTATCTGGGGACTTTTGTGTTTTCATATGAATTTTAAGATTTTGTTCTATTTCTGTGAAAATTGTCATGGGGATTTTGATTATAATTGTAGTGAATGTATAAATTACTTCTAGTAGAATGGTAATTCCCACATATTAATGCTACCAATCCATGATCATGGGAGTTCTTTCCGTGTTCTAGCATCTTCTAGTGTCTTCTTCAATCTCCTCTTCAAGATCTAAAGTTTTCACTGTAGATATAGTTGATGTCTTTGATTGGGGTAATTCCTAGATATTTTTGAGGGAATTGTGAATAAGAGTGTTTCCATAAATTGTTTCTCTGAGAGCTTGTTATTTGAATATAAAAAGGCTACTGATTCTTGTTAATTGATATTGTACCCTGCCACTTTGTTGAAAGTACTGGTCATTTGTACAAGTTTTCTGGTGGAATTTTTGGGATCTCATTTGAGCAATAGCATCTAATCTATAAATAATAATTTAAGGGTTTTTTTCTAATTACTACTCTTTCAATTTCTTTTCTGGTCTTATTGCTATAGTTAAAATTTTAAGCATTATGTGCAAAAAGAGTGGGGATAAAGAACAGGCTTGTCTCGTTCCTGATTTTAATGGGAATGTTTCCAGTGTTTTACCATTTAAGATGAAGTTGGCTGTGGGTTTGCTGTATATAGCCTCAATTATGTTGACACGTTACCTCCAGTCTAATTTCTTTTGGGACTTTTATCATGAAGGTATGTTGGATTTCATCAACAGCTGTAATTATGAAGATGAGCATATGATTTTTGTCATTAGTCTATTTATGTAATTTATTACATTTTCTTTTTTTTTTTTTGGTCTTTTTGAGACAGGGTCTCCTTGTAGTCCCAGCTGCCCTGGAACTCACTCTGTAGACCAGGCTGGCCTTGAACTCACAAAGATCCACCTGCCTCTGCCTCCTGAGTGCTAAGATTAAAGGCGTGCACCACCAAGCCCGGCACATTTTCAACTTATATATTTTGAATCATCCCTGCATCTCTAGAATAAAGCCAATTAATTATGATAGATAATCTTTTATATGTGCCTGTGTGCATTTTGCAAGTATTTTACTGAGGATTTTTGCATCTATATTCATTAGAGGTATTGGCCTATAGGTTTCTCTCTTGTGTCTTCACCTGTTTGGGGTATTAGAGTAATACAGAACTCATAGAAGGAATTTTGGAGTTCTCCATCTATATGTCTTTTTGTTTTGTTTCATTTTTCTTGAATTTTTAATTGAAATTATATGTATTTCATACAGAACATCTCAATCACTCTTTTTTGTTTTGTTTTGTTTTGCTTGGCTTGGCTTGGCTCGGCTTGGCTTTGCTTTGCTTTGTTTTGTCTTGTTTTGTTTTGTTTTGTTTTGTCTTTGACTCAGGATCTCCCTTTAGTTCCAGCTGGCCTGAAGCTCACTTTTGTAGACCAGGCAGGCCTTGAACTCACAGAGATCCACCTGCCTCTGCCTCCCAAGTGCGAGGATCAAAGGTGTGCACTACCACAACCAGTGCTTCAATCACTCTTTCATCTTGATACTCCCCTTCCCCAGTGGTACCCTCCCATAGTTCCCCAATCCCCTCCCTGGAATTCATACTTTTTGTCATTTGTGTCAAGCCTATTTTGTCAAGTTAGTGTTCCAAGATGTTCCTCAATGCTACTTCATCTACTGTGGTCAGCCTATCTAGAGTCTCTCACTTTAAGATCAGCTCTTCCTCACCAAGCAGTAATCAGTTGCCAATATTTCTTCATCTAAGATTAAGGTCTGCTGTCCATTTTTCCAGTTCTATTCTAGGTTTTTGATGGTTGAGCTTGAATGGGGCCTGTGCCTGCTGACACCATTGCTGTAGGTTCATATGTACATGGTCTCAGGAGATTGTAAGACTCTGTTTCTGTATGGTCATGTACTTTCTCTCTGGCTCTTACAATCTTTCTGCCCCTTATCCCCATTCCACAATGGTCCCAGAGTCCTGGGAGGGGGAAGTTTAATACAGCAGTCTTTTTTATTATATTTTTGTCATAAAATTATAGCGTGTCTTTGTTGAGTTGAAGTTTGGTTCTGTTTTTACCATTGTTGTAGTTTGGTTGCTTCCAGAACAGGTATGAATAGTTAGTTGGTCTGTGTTTCAGGTTCTCGAATTTGACTTTTTATTGGAGGGACAGGTGTGATTACAGGCTGTTCTTGTGTACTAGGAGAGCAACTGACAGCTGAGACTATGAGTGAGGAGATGGCACCAGGCAGGGTCAGTGGGTTGCATCCAGCTTACTTGGTTAGTCCTGAGCTGGAACACCATGTTCACATCCCAGTCCTGGAGAAAGGAGATGGCAACCAGGTAGGCATGGTTCTGACTAGCTTAGGGTGGTCTAGAGAGCCCAAGAAATGGGTCCCTCGCCTAGTCTCAAAGAGGAGAAATGGTGACAGAGTGGGCAATGTTGTTAATAGCCCACAAGTGTGCTCTGGAGCCAGCAAGCAGTAGGTTCTGGGTTTGCCCCGGAGGAGGAACATCTGCAATTCATTTTAAATCAGTTCTGTTCTCTCAATAGTTTGTGGTCAGTCCTCTTACACATTCTGTCACATCTATGTACTAATTTGAGTCTAATAATTTTAGTTTCTCCACTTACCATGCTGTCAACTAAAATGTAAAGCCCTGGGGTCGCAGGGGAGACGCCATAACGCGCCAGGGCAGTAGGATCGAAAGGTTATTCCTGGACAAACTGTCAGCCCATGAAAGGAAACAGCCAGAATTGACCAGACTCCAAGTCAACAGCTCCAGAGAGAGTGGACTGTTTTACCTCTCATCCACCTGTGCCCCTTTTCTAAGCCTAGGGAACAACCTGCGGAAGAGGGGGCGTGGTAGAATGTAAGGACTGCGATTGGGGTGAATGGTGAAACTACAGCAATGTAGTCTGGACACTCATTTGATCAACTTGATTGAACAAACAACCTGTCACCCCCCACTGGATGGTGGGGCTGTAGGTGTTTGGGCACAACAGCCTGCAGATAGGTTTTGCATGAAGGATGCTTGTACTCATGGATTATCACTTATAGCTAAAAATGAAAAAAAAAACTGAGAGAAAGATGCAGGACAGTTATGGCAGAATGCATGATCTGGGATGGGGTGGNTGTTCATTACCATAAGAGAATGGAATCACATGGAGATGCACAGCAGAAGCAAGCTGAGTACCTCATCTGTCTTCATTGCATCCTGAGCCTGAGCCAGACTCTCAGTCCATTCCTCATGGGAAGCAGGTAATGGACTGAGTAGAAATGGACAGCTGATGACTCATTCAGACACCTTGGGCAAATTAACCCTGCCCTTAGCATACTGGACTCATTAATAAAAATAAGGAGGTTTTTTTTTTTTTTTTTTTTGTCATCAGCCCACATTCGTGGTCACAGTCTATTGAAGAAGCATATCAAAAGGAAGGCTTTGAGGCTGAGCCACCTGACCTCTGCTAGTTTCATTCCAGCCTCACCTGCCCAGAGTCACAACTGTTCTAAGAAAGATACCTAGATTCAAAGGACTCTCTTCCCCATGCCCCAGATGTTGCAAACTCATAGCAAATTAAAAAAACTTCAACCCCAAATCTGTCCTATTTATTCCCATGACCTTTTATAATCATCAGCTGAGTTCAGTTTCAGTTAGAACACTGTAGTGCTGATGCTGAAGTGTAAGGGTTTGAAGAGTTTACATCATTTTTTTTTTTATGTGTATGAATGTACTGTCTGCATGTAGGTCTGTGCACCCGTGTCGTGCAATGCCGCGGAGGTCAGAAGAGGGTCTCGGATACCCCTGGAACTGGAGTTCTCCTGGAATTGGAGTTACAGACGGTTCTCAGCCGCCACGTGGGTGCTGGGGATCGAAGCCAGGTCCTCTGCAAGAGCGGTCGGTGCTCTTAACCGCAAGGCCATCCCTCCAGCCCCGAAGCGTTTACATCTTTGGAAGCATATTAAGGCTCTAGGCTTCAACTTCTAGGCTTCAGCTTCTATATTTGTTATTTTTAGCTTCTATATTTGTAAATTAGGAAGATTTTTACTAATGTTTTTATTTACTGTGAAAAGTTCACAGTCATATAATGAATTCACCTTTTATTCCTCTCCTCTGGCCCACCAAAACAATGCTTAATCCTATAAAACACTATGTGGACGAAATCAATTTACCAGTACAACATATAGTTATAAATGACCAATCTTAATATATGCCTAAGGTTCATTTTAGTGTAGCTAGAAGCAGAGGAAGCTAATGCACCAAGGCGGCATGCTCAGCCCAGGGAGCCTGTGCTCTTTCCCAGACCTCAACCTCATTTAACAGTCAGGGCCACGGTTCTCCCATAAAATTAGGCTGCACACTGCCTGTGACAAATCTCAATTGGAAGAAATAAATATTTAAATTCTACCCTTTCTCCTTTTCCCTGTATTAAAATTCAGTGTATCTTAATTAATACTGAGCTGTCTTTTGATTGGGCAAACTTTAACTGTAATAGTTAGATCTCTTGCCCCTATGTGCTCAGTGACCTCCTGTTTCCTACTGTTCTTAGTTATCCAAACCACCCTCTTTTGTTCATTTCCTTCTGCTTACAAGGATTATGACCCCATGTTAACCTCCCTGAACTTAATGCCATGAAGCACATTCTAGAAAAGTGCTTTCAAATGAGTCATTTCAGAAATGAAACCATTGACTGTGGATCTATGCATTTATATGCATTCACTATAGATGTATGCATTTATAATGTAACCTCTATATCCAAAGTCTTAGGGAACATCACAGTTAAGGGGCAGAAAGAATGTAAGACTCAGAAAGACAAGACACATGCTGCTTATTAATACATTCTAGACATGATAGAGAAGTTACACAAACAAAATCTCCACAGTATGTTAGTCTGACAAGATCCATACAGTGCCAAACCAGATGAGATGTCATAGGAGAAGGAGGAAATTTGAGCCTTCCACCTCAAGATGTAGAGCTACAGGTGATGAACAAATACTGAGGAAGGGAAAGTGAGTTGTCTCTAGAGACTAGTTTCCACATTGGTTATCCAGTCTCAAGTGGGCAGCCCTAGAAACAGGTAGAATTGACCGCCACTAAATGGACTCAGTGCATCATATATAGCATATATATGCATATATGTATATGTAACAATAATAAAGGAGAGGACAAGTAATTGGGAGGGAGTAGGAGGACATTGGATGACTTGGAGGGGGCTGAGAGGGATGGAAATAATCTAAATACAATACTCTTCTATGAAATTCTCAAAAAATCCTATGCATTTAGTTTTCGAACTCCCAAATCAAATGGACACTCTTGGTGAAAATATGATTGAGATCTGAACAATAGCAAAAGGTTCCATGCATAAGGCTTTTCAGTGGCCTAGACAGGGGTGAACTAGCACTCCAAGCATCCACAACTGAGGTATGTGTAACCCATGGTTCAACGTAAAGTCACAATGAAGTACTGCAGTGCCTGGTGTGTCCATCTCTAAATATGGCAATCTGTCTACTAAAACAGTGATTGGCTCCAGAAAAAGCAGAAGATGAAAAAAAAAACACATTGGCAAGCTTTTCTGTCTTTGAAATGACTTGGGGAGCTTTTTTATTTTACAGGCTACTGTACTTACCCTTATAGATATTGTCACAGCCAAGGTATATGCATTAGTAGTTTAAAATATTAAGCAATTTTAATGCATAGCATAGTAAGATGAATAATTATATTCAACTAAAGGGGTATAATGTGCAAATTCCAAAAGGAATATAGGTTCAAAATAGTGGTCAGTAGCTTTTGATTTATACCTGATCATTTAAAACACAATTAATTTTCTTCTAACAGGAATCTTTTATATCTAAAAAGAAATGCATGCATGCACAATAATCACTTTCCCATAGAAAATGCTCAAAACTCCCATGAGAATGGCAACCTGGATGACGCTGTCCTAGTCATAACTCCAAATAAAACATTCATATAGGCAATGCGTGGGCATTTGCTTTTTGTGAAAGACATATGAACACATTTCTTCCCAAGCTGCTTGCTAAGTACATTAAGGTGCACTTTCGCCAAATATAACGAATGGCCTACTTACAGAAAGAGCAGGTGAAGCCATCAAAAAAGCCATTGCAGAGGAGGCACACAATGAATTAGCAAGTGGCTTCTGACAAAGCAGTTTGGTCTAGCTTTCAGCACATACCTTCAGAATAAATGTGTTTAGAGAGGTGACTCCATAGATATCATCTTACTCTTTAGCCCAGGCTGGCCCCAAACTCATGATCCTCCTGCCTCATATTCTAGAGATCTGAAGTATTAGAAATATTTACTGCAACACCTGATGAAATGGCTTTATTAGCATGCAATACATACTGCAAAATGAAAAATAGATATTTAAATCTAAGATAAGTAGTAAGACAAAAATGGATTTTATTCTTAAAAAAATATGAATTGGGCAAGGGGCAGTGGAGAAGATGTGGATGGACAAGCGAGGGGGAATCTAAATAACATCAAACTCTTTTGTATGAAAATTCAAAAATTAAAAAAAAGAAAATTCAAAAATTAGATTAAAATCCTTAGGAAAAGAAAATCTAAACAACAACAATGACAATGATTCCTTACTTCATTCTTCAAAATAAGTAATTAATTTAGGCTGTGTTCCTAAAATTTATTCTTTACCTAGGCTTGCTGGTTGGTTCACACTTGTGATCACATCATTGGGGAGGCTGAAGTGGGATACTTCCCATGACCTTGAGGCTACCCTGAACTACATAGAGAGACCCTGTTTCAAAAATCAAACACAAAAAGGTTAAAAATCCAAAGCTTTCAGTCTCAGGGTACACTCAGTTGTAGAATGTTTGCCTATCATATACAAGGCCTTGGGTTTCATCCTTAGCGCCACAAATTTAATAATAATAAAGTGTTTCCTTGTTCCCTAGTAGCAGCAGAGCTTATGTCAGTAGGAAGGGATCCTGAAACACTCACCAAGTAGTGGCTATGGTATCCAGGAACCTAGCTTGTAACCAGGGTTTCTATAGAGAGAAGCTTGTATGTTCCACTCCTGAATTATATGCTAAGTATTATGTGCTAAGATGAGCCATAGGTTATAGACCACTAGAAACTCTCACACCCAGAAGTGTGAAACAGACAGTTTCTTCTCTGTGGATTATTGTCAGTTCCACAGGTTGTTGAATCATTCAGTCTGTAATGCATGTTTCATTGAGGTCTACACCTCAGTTTGCATGATCTTAATTTGATGCCACCACAGCCAGCTGATCATTTACATTTACTCTAACAACTCAGAAAGCACCTGTCTACAGCTACTGCCTGTGATGGTTAATCCTGGGTGTCAATTTGACTGGACTAGGGATGAACAAATAAGAGAAAAAGGATCTTCGGATTGGACTACCTCAAGCCGGATGGCCCACCCCAAATGTGGGTGTTACCTTCTGCTGGCAGGCAGTATAAAAGGCCATGGCAGAGGGAGCTGGTCCCTTTTTTCCTGTGACTTGCCTCTCTCTCACTGGTGAGTTTGTCTTGCTGTTGTGATCAACCCTTCGGATCCCAGCGTGTGCTGAGACTGGCAGATCTCCTGGAATCCACTGGGCCTTCAGCACCAGATTGGGACTACTAAAACATCCAGCCTTGCAGACTGAGCAGTTCCCTGGATTCTCAGCCTCTCCAGTGTGGTGCTGCTGTTGTTGGACTCCTTGAGCTCTGTCACGTGAGCAAAACAATAAATTTGCATATAGCTATATATTCGTTCTATTGATTCTGTTTCTTTAGAGAACCCTGACTAATACACTGCCACTTGTAATATTTCAGTGTTTCAACTAAAATGCAAGATGATCAAGACAAACAATAGGGCTGGGATAGCTAGGACAAAATGTCCACTTCATTTCAAACCACAGTGACAATGTGTTACAAAATTGAACAAGGACACAGCCGGCTCCTGTCTTTCCTTGAAGTTCCCCAGAAGTGCAGTCAATAGAACTGGAGATGTCTTTAAAAACCCCTGTTTAGGGGCGGGAGAGATGGCTCAGAGGTTGAGAGCACTGGATCCTCTTACAGAGGACCCACATTTGGAACCCAGAACACACATGGCAGATACAAGCACCCATGACTCCAGCTCTAGGAGATCTGGTATCCTGTTCTGACCTCCCTGGACACTGCGTGACATAGGTGCACTTACATACATGCAAGCATTACACTCATACACATCAAAAGTAAATAAAATAAAACAAATACTTTGTACATCCTGTCACCATTGCTGTAAGTTCATATGAGTAACTGCCCATGTATCTGGAAAGTTCTGCTTGCTGATGGTCATATACCACCTCTGGCTCTTACAATCTTTCTAATCCCTGTTCCACAATGATTCCTGAGCCTTGGGAGGCAAAAGGTTGATATAGCTGTCTTATTCAGGACTATGTACTTTACATTATCTTATTCTCTGCCCCCACATAACCTCATGGGACACAAAATCTCAGTATAGAAGTGAGTAAGAAACTGTAACCTAAGCTGAGAAACTACTGTGACATTGTAATTCCCCCTCCATTGTTCTTTGTGCTCAAGGTTGCTTTGGCTATCTAGGGTTTTGTTTTTCCATATGAATTTAAGGATGTTTTGTTTCTAAATCTGAAAAAAGCCATGGGGATTTTTATCGAGTTTGCATTGAATCTCTATATTTCTTTGGATATGATGGTCATTTTTACTATGTTAATTCTTCCAATCCATGAGCATGGTAGGGCCTTCCATCTTCAAGGATTTAAAATTGTCATTGTATAAATCTTTAATCTCATTAGTCAAGTTTGTCCATAGATATTTTGAGGATAAATTCCAGAATATATAACCTACTCAAAAAACAAAGAAGAAAACAAATGACTCACTCAAAAGATGGAGTAGAGAGCAGAACAGAGTTGTCACAAGTGAGGAAATAAAGATGGCTGAGAAACATCTTAAAAGTGTTTAACATCACTAATAATTAAGGAAATACAAATTAAAACCACTTCAAGATACTATCTCACTCCAATAAGACTGGCTAGGATCAAGAAAACAAATGATACCAAATGCTGGAGAAGCTGTGGGGAAAGGGGAATACTCATCCACTGCTGGTGGGAATGGAAACTCATATAACCACTATAGAAAGCAGTGTGGAGAATCTTTAAAAGACTCAAAATGAGGGGCTGGAGAGTTGGCCCAGCAGGTTAAGAACATCAACTGTCTTTGGACCTGGGTCCAATCACCAGCACCTACATGACAGCTGAGAACAGTCTTTAACCCCAGTTCCAGGGGAATCCAACACCCTCTTCTGACTCCAAGGCATTGCACAACACGGGTGCACAAACCTATATGCAGACAATACATTTATACACATAAAAATAATTAATAAATAAATAAATAAATAAATAAATAAATAAATAGAAAAAAAGACTCAAAATGAGCCTACCACCTGAACCAGTCATAACACTCCTGGGTATATACCTACAAGATCATCCTACCACAGAGACACATGCACAGCTATGTTTATTGCAGCTCTCTTCACAACAAAGAAGAGCTGGAACCAACCCAAGTGTCCCTGTACTAATGAGTGGATAAAGAAAATGTGGTAAGAGCTGGGCATGGTGGTGCAAGCCTTTAATACCAGCACTCAGGAGGCAGAGGCAGGCGGGTTTCTGTGAGTTCAAGGCCAGCCTGGCCTACAGAGTGAGCTCCAGAACAGCTGGGACTAAAGGGAGACCCTGTCTAATAAAGACCAGAAGAAGAAGAAGAAGAAGAAGAAGAAGAAGAAGAAGAAGAAGAAGAAGAAGAAGAAGAAGAAGAAAGAAGAAGAAGAAGAAGAAGAAAATGTGGTACATCTACACAATGGAATTTTATGCAGTGGTAAAGAAAGAAAGATGATATCATGAAATTTGCAGGTAAATGGATGGAACTAGAAGCCATTATACTAAGTGAAGTATACACAGTCCCAGAAAAAAACAGAGATGAATGGTATCCCTCATTTGTGGATGGCACCAAGTACCTAGCTGTAAGGAAAACTGAGGAACGTTAATGTTATATTCTTTTTCTGAAAGCAACTATGCTCTTATAATGTGAATCCCTTAACAAGCTCTAGAATTATCCTACTACTTATTTTCAGACTTTGTAATCTTGGTATATGGGTGGAGGATACGTATGCCTATTTATAGCATTATAAAATTAAAAGGGAAAATGTGAATCCTGAAATATGATGTGGAAATAACATACAGTTTATTTTCAGATGACATAATTTTAGTATAGGTGTGACATGTGTGTGTGTGTGTGTGTGTGTGTGTATTTTGAAGTAATACAAATTGGAGGGAACAACAACAACAAAAGAACTGGGACAAAGAACTGAATGAAACGGTAAAGTTCTCCACAAAACAAGAATCCTCTGCTTTGAAAAACTTTAAAAAGTCTCAGCAAACGATACGAGACACGTATGGCAGATTCCATGATCTCGGGAGGGGTGGGGAGAATAGAAAGGAAAATGAGTCTAAATTGGACTGAGAAATGATGTATTAGATGCAAAAAAACTTTAACAAATATATATTAAAAATAAAAAGAGTGTCAGATGAAGAAAAAAGGGGGGTAAATGAATGCCTTTCCATCATAGAACAGGCAGAGCCATCATGGCTACCCAAGGAGAAGAAAGCACTGTGCTGTGTCCTCACATTCTGCCTTTGGCAGGAGAATAAATTGGCATTCGGTCTGACTTCCCTCCTTATGGTCTGACCACTGAGCAGAAAATTACTTTGTTCCTCACTCCCCTCTCCAGCTGACCATCCACCACTACAGTGCATGTGTACCTACTTGACCAGACTCAAACTGCTAAGAACCTGGGAAAACACCACTTTCTCTTATGCGGTGTTTAAAAAAAAAAAAATTTGTAGATGTTAAATCAAAAGAGAGCCATTTAAAAAGTTTTGATACTAGGGCTGGAGAGATAGCCTAGCGGTTAAGAGCACCGACGCTCTTGCAGAGGACCCGGGTTCGATCCCCAGCACCCACATGGCGGCTAAGAACCGTCTGTAACTCCAATTCCAGGAGAACTCCAGTTCCAGGGGAATCTGAGACCCTCTTCTGACCTCCGCGGCATTGCACGACACGGGTGCACAGACCTGCATGCAAACAATACATTCATACACATACAAAAATAAATAATTAAAAAAAAATTTTTTTTAAGTTTTGATACTAATGAGAACAATGGGAAATGTATTAGATCTTCTTCAAAAAAGCTGCTTTATTATTTCAGTCTTCACTCCTGATAGTTTCAAACTTTCTTAGTTTTCTGTCCTGTGAGCAGGTTCCAGACTCTCCACTGAGAGAAAATATTCTGAAAATATCACAGAGGAGTTGAGCCTAGAACTACATATGAAAACATAAAATGCATGTGTGTTCTAACTGTAAAGTAGACAATATGATCAGAAAAGGGCCATTAAGTTCCGGAGAATGGCCGAAATTTAGACACAAATATAAAGAATTCAAGCTTACCCTTTGCAAGGGCAAATCAGAAAGAAAAATTAGGAGAGAAAATGAGCATTGTGACCGGGCACGGTTTCAATGGAGTAACTCAATCTAAAGACCTAATGAGATACTGGGGAACCACTGGTGCCTAAAAAGTCAATGCAATGTTAGGTACTGAGCTCTGGGTGCTCTGGTCTGATCATAGTCCTTTTCACAAGAGTTGTTCATTGCACAGACATAAAAACTTAACTCAGAAAGCCATTGAACTCAACTGTGACAAAAATGAAATGAAATAACTGATAATTCACATAGGAGGAAGTTAAATCACTTCCAAGGAATTGCCATTGGAGTAGGAGAGTGTTGGGCACACCATATCATGAAAACAGAGAGATGTCCTCAGCACACGTGAAACCTGCAATGGCCTTGATAATGGGCTTCCTGTCTCCAAAACTGTGTGAAACAAATCACTCAATGTTGCAGCAGCAAATGTACCGGAAGAACAATGTTGGGCTTTTAACCCAGGCAAATACATGCCAGCTCCCACCAGTGTATCCAGAAACCAAATGAAAGGCTACTTATTCTTGAGAAGACAAAAATGCTAAGTGCAAACTGAATTCCTTTATACATTGAGGTTGAATCAATACTTTAAGTTAGAGGAAAACAGATCAAACATACACGTGATAGAAAACTGGTAATGATTAGAGCTAGCAACAAAAAGAAAAATGTGAAGATGTCTCCTGATTACTTTTCATTAACTTTCTAATCATTATTTGAGAAGAGAAAGATAAAATTAACCGAGTGATATTTAGTGGACACATATTATATGCAAGCTGCTCACAACAATGAACAAAATGCATTACTGCCATTATCACCATCCTCAAAAGCACAGATAACATGAATTAAGTTTCCAGACAGGATGCTTAATGTTTTAGATTTAATGCTTCAATTATTCTTTTCTTTTTGTCTTTTTGAGACAGGGTCTCTCTGTAGCTCCAGCTGTCCTGGAACTCACTATGTGGACCAGACTGGCCTTGAACTCACAAAGATCTGCCTGCCTCTGCCTCCCGAGTGCTGGGATTAAAGGTGTGCCCCACCACACCTGGTTCAATTATTCTTTACCACATTATGCCACTCAATTTTAACATTGCTGTGCTTTATCATATCTGAAAGAATGACTTTAAAAAGGATTTATTGTATTTATTTTATGTGTATGGATGTGCTGCCTGCATGCATGTAAGTGAGCCTGTGTCATACAGTACTTATGGAGGACAGAAGAGGATCAGATCTCCCTGGAACTGGAGTTACTGACAGTTGTTAGCTGACAAATGGGTGCTGGGATTTGAATCCAGGTCCTCTGCAAGAGCAGCCATTGCTCTTAACCATTGAGCATCTCTCCAGCCCAAAAGGGTTTATTTTTTGCTCACATTTTCAGAGGTCTCAATCATGACAAGAAGGAGGTGGCCATGATGAAGTAGGGCAGCTCATATCATGCCAGCCAGGAACAGAGAGGAGAGAGAGAGAGAGAGAGAGAGAGAGAGAGAGAATAGATAATGAGTAGATGGATGATAGATGGATAAATAGATGATGGATAGTTAGAAGATAGAAAAATAGTTGATAGAAGATAGAACAGATAGATTAGATAGATAGATGATACATAGATAGATGATACATAGATGATAGACAGATACAGACATACATATAGATAGATGATAGATGATAGAGTAGATAGATTATAGATCAATAGATAGATAATAGATAGATGATAGATTATAGATGGATAGATGGTGATAGATGATTGACAGATAGAAGATAGATGATTGATTGATAGATAGATAGATAGATAGATAGATAGATAGATAGATGATTGAGAGATAGATAGATGATAGATAGATAGATAGATAGATAGATAGATAGATAGATAGATAGATAGATGTTAGATGATAGACAGGTAGATAGATGATAGGTGACAGACTGATACATAAATATAGAGAGAGTGACAAGGACAGAGAGGATGGGGGAAATGGGAAGAAGGAGAATGCCTACATTTAAACCTCTCTGCTTATTCTCCCTTTTATTGCATCCAGGATTTTAGCTAAAGAATGATGCCACTCATATGCAGGTTTGCTTTTTCACCCTTAGTTCATCCTTTCTGGGATGAACTCATAGACTTCCAGAGGTGGCTTTACTAATGTCTTAGACATTGCTAAATCCAAATTAAGTTGACAATCAAAATTAATCATCATGAGCTTATATGGTCCTGGATTAATGAGGACTCTTCCAATTAAATATTGTAGATGCTCAACTCAAGCTGACTTACATACCAATAGTACCAAATAATATTATTGCTATTACTACATTAATAAACATAATAAGCGGGCTGGAGAGATGGCTCAGTAGTTAAGAGCACCGACTGCTCTAGAAGAGGACCCAGATTCGATTCTCAGCACCCACATGGCAGCTAAGAACTGTCTTTAAACTGGGTGTGGTGGTGCATGCCTTTAATCCTAGCACTCGGGAGGCAGAGGCAGGCAGATCTTTGTGAGTTCAAGGCCAGCTTGGTCTACAGAGTGAGTTCCAGGCCAGCTGGGGCTATAGGGAGATCCTGTCTCAAAAGAATATAATAAAAATTGGGATCAGATCCCCAAGGAGGGAAGACCAGTAAGTTCTCCTCAGAGTTACTGGAGCAAGAAATGCCAGGCTAAGATTGTGGAAATCCCTGTCCTCATGTTGCTGGGATTCACGTAATCAGTTGAGGCACTCACTGATGAAGACAGAGCTGGAGCTTGAAACAGTGCTGATTCCAGCTGGAATCCCAGCCCTGCTCAACCTTGAGGCTGCCAGTGGAAAGACCCAGCACTGAGCTACCCCCAAATGTTGGAGGTTAATTAAAGAAAGTGGAATGGAGTCTTCCAGGGAAGAGTTACTGAAGTATTTGAACTTGAGACTCAAATCTCAGGCAGAGACCACAAGCAGACCCATCACCTGGATATGTCAGCTGGACCCAGTCACCACCTACCAGGCTTGGCAGCTGGCTACCACAGGAAAGGTGAAAGATCCTGGCCAGGCAGGAAGCGTTGACAATGATAATTCGTGTTCAGAGAAAGAGGAGGTTGGAGAAATCTGGAGCAGAAGGAAGTCAGAAAGTCCAGGAAAGACCAAAACACATAGAAGCAGTTGTGCTGGCTTCTCTGAAGATGAAGACAAGTCCAGACAGGCTAAGAGTAAAGTGCTTTCCATTGTCCAGTAAGAAGGAGAAGCCCACCCAGTGCTCTGAGTGCTTCAAAGCATTCAGAACTCACCACCAGCTGGTCCTGCACTCCAGGGCACACAAAAAGGACAGGAAGGCCAAACCCCAATCACCCACCATGTCTGTGGCTAGGAGGCAGCCTGGGACATGCTTCCAGAAACTCACCACCACAGTGGAAGGAAGTGCAGCCTTGGAGTGAGAAGTGGGTCCTGATGGTCTCCATTTGGATAAAAATGCTTTGGGGGGGAAAGGAAAAGCAGCCAACTTGTTCACGAGAGTGTAGTTACTGTGGGAAGTGTTTCCACTCCAATTCCTACCTCCTTCATCTCAGAACGCATACAGGTGAAAAACCATACAATGGCGACGTCTGTGACTATGTAGCAGGCCAGAAATCCTCTCTGAGGTATCACTTGAAGAGACACCACATAGACAAGCATACTGTGGATGTTGCCACTGAGGTCAAGAGTGAAGTTAAAAAAAAAAAAAAGGAGATGGAAAATGCTCTGTTAACCTACAGTGTGCAGACCAGAAATTTAAAGACGGTTTTTGACAGTGCCAAAGTTGTCCAAGGCAGACCCCCTGCCAAGCAGCCTAGGGAGACGCCTTCTCTCTTCCAGAGTGTTCTGGGTGGTACTGGCCTCTCACCGACACACAGTGAACTTCAGGATTTCTGTAAAAATCCAACTAGTGAGAAATTGAAAATGAGAGCAACTGTAACACATGCCAGCAACCCTGCCTGTAACTCAGAAGGAGGTGGGGCTCTGGCAGGTGGCCATAGTGGCAGCATGGAAAGAGAGGACTGCAACTACAAGCCCAACTCTGAATGCCAGGACAGACTTTGACTCTGCCCCTTGAAAGTCTTTAAATGTGTCCCTCCACCACTCTGAATACAAGTCACATCCCAACTATTACCTGCCCCTTTTGTACCTTTAAGACATTATACCAGGAAGTTCTGATAATGCACCAAGATCATGCCTGACATGCTGCAGAAGTGGAGGAGCATGTCTGAGCTATGGAGCCAGCACACCAGCTATCCTCCTGCCCTTCTGGGGAAGGATATGGCACACGCTTGACAGGCCTGAAGAAGCCCCAGGCCAAGGCTGCCTTCCCAGCACCCAAATCCCTACCACCAGAGAAGATACCAAGAAAAGCCCCCCAGATTTCAGGGCCTGACTCCAGTACTTTAGCCCCATGTAACCTTCAGTCATACAGGCCACAGCTGAGTGCATGGGGACTCAGGGCCACTAGGCAACAACAATCAGCATTGTTGCCCAAAGTCAGTATGTCTGGTGATGTAGATAAGGTGAAGCAACAGAGCAGAAGCTGAAGCCTCTGACAACTGCCTCTTCTTGGCCTCCTCTCAGTAGCAGTAATGGCAGGGGTCCCATCTGGTACCCCCTGAGGTGTGATCACAAGGAAAGACTATTTCTGCCATCAGAATGCTATCAGTACCACAGTCAAGTTCAAAGAACCCATTCCCCAAAGATTCAAGCCCAGTTCGGTGGCCCAAGACACAGAGAATCTTGGGCCCAACAGCAGAAGGGGCTTTGAGGTCCCTAGGTCCCATGAAGTAGTCAGTAGCAGCTCATTCTTACCAGAGTGTGTATTCCCACCAGCTATGCTGCCCCACATAGCCAGTTTCCTGAGCCCTATACAGGAGGATTCCCCCAACATGTTGACAGTGCACAAGACCAACAGTACCTCAGCTCCTCTGTACACTGGTGGACTGACAGGATACCCAGTAGCCACTCAGGCCATGGAAGGAAAAATTCCTGTATCCTATCAACACTTATCCAACAGCATCCTGCAAATGAGAAACTATGAGAACTTAAGTGGAGACAAATACTATTTAACAAGTGACAAAAAATCTTGACTATTTTGAGGTAAAGTTCTTTGCTGAATGCAAGGCATACTCTCCATGAAATCAAACTTCAGTTGAGCTTTTGAGTAAATGACTAGTGAAGCTAAGGACATAAGCTGTGATTTTACAAAGAGGGAGTGAAGAACATAGAAAGGAACAGCACGATTCTGTATAGTTCTCTTAAGTTTTCTTTCATTCCAGCTTTTTAGAAAAATAAAATTTCAGTTCTATGCCCTTATACTTTTATTTGTTCCCTGAAAAAAAATTGTTTTATTATTATTGCCCTAGAAATTTCTATTTTGTTCAACAAGGATTTTGTGTTTTTCTTTATTCATAAGCTTTGTAGATTAGATTGGTAATGAAGATTCTGATCATTGTGAATGTTAATCTGTGGTTGTGACTCTAACTATGACATAGTACTGTGAAATCTATATAGTTACCTAAGCTTAATAAAGATCCTTTTGAATAATTAAAAAAATAAACATAGTAAAACAAAATTGGGGACTGAAGAGTCCAAGGAAATGACAAGGATCTTGATGCAGCTTGAGATGAGACTGGTTGTTCATCCTCACACATGGCACCACCCAACTTTTTATCTATGTATCACACTATCACCCTTGGTAGACATGGTTCTTTTTTATGCTTTTATTGATGTTTTGTCAGACATCATTTCTCAGTTCAGTTTAGACATATCCCCTTTTCCCTCCCCCCCACCCCACCCCAGATAATGCATTCTGCCATAACTATCCTGCATCTTTCTCTCAGTCTTTTTTATGTTTATGAATTCACATTTTTCTCCTTTAATTTTATATTACTCTAAAATATGTATATATACTTCCACTCATATACAGTAATTACAGAGTCTGAGAGTAAGTGGCGGATTGATTTTAGAGCCTGTTAAGAGATTTACATTATAACAACGTAGTTGCTTTCAGATAAATGGAAATATAACAATAATGTTGTTCAGCTTGACTTTCATTTGGGGATTTGGTGTTAGCAACCACAAATGAGGGAAACCATTTGCCACTTGTTTTTCTGGGATTGTGTTACTTCACTTAGCATAATGGCTTCAAGTTCCATCCATTTACCTGAAAAGTTCATGATGTCATCTTTCTTTACCACTGAGTAGTACTCCATTGTGTAGATGAACCACATTTTTGTCATCCACTCATCATTTGAGGGGCATTTGGATTGGTTCCAGCTCTTCATCATTGTGGATATATACCCAGGAGTGGTATGGCTGGGTCAGATGGTAGGCTCATTTTGAGTCTTTTAAGGGTTCTCCACACTGTTTTCCATAATGGTTGTACAAGTTTACATTCCCACCAGCAGTGGGAACCTCTCCAGCATTTGGTGTCTTCTGTGTTCTTGATCTTAGCCAGTGGTATCAGAATTAAATGATATCTGAGAGTGGTTTTAATTTGCATTTCCTTAATTATTAGTGATGATGAACACTTTTCAAGATGTTTCTCAGCCATCTTTACTTGCTCACTGGTGAAGTCTCTGTTCAGCTCTTTACTCCATCTTTTGAGTAGGTCATTTGTTTTCTTCTTTGTTTTTTTGAGTAGTCTATATTTGAAGTTAATGCTCTGTCAGATGAATCACTAGTGAAGATTTCCTCCTACTTGGTGGGTTCCCTCTTCACTCCCTTGATTGTTTCTTTCACTGTACAGAAACATGGTTCTTATTTGTACCCTCAGGTCAAAGAATTTGTGGATCACATTTTCTCCCATAGATGTCTCCAACTGTTCTGTTGTGGGTTGAAAGTTCATACTTTATTGTCATAAACACAAAGATAGAGTTCTTCCACTGAACAACTCCCTATAAATATGCTCAGTCATCAGAGCCAAGAAGGAAGGCCCCATAATTAATTGCAGAGTGTTCAAATAAAAGCATATGAGATGCACTGTAGTAGTTAGTATGTATATTATATTGCCATTTAAAAATAGGAAAATGTAACCTACAAAAGCTGAGTAATTTATTGAAAATCATCCAAGTATTCAACATCCAATACCAAATAAGATTTTATTCCAGCTCTAGTCCTGGGGACTAGTTATAAAACCATATTTGTAAAAAACAATCTATGCAGATTCTCTACACCAAGCTTCAGAGTCCTTTAGCCCGTGGGAAGAACACTTACAGTACAAAAGCTTTACTTTTATAATTCCCTACAGATTCTAAACACAACTGGAATCACCAGTACACAGGAGCTTGAATGGATTGCTTTCGTCTTGTTGTTGTTGTTGTTGTTACAAAAAGGGTTTCACCTCTGGCTTTGAAGGATTCAGAACATATTTACACATTTATGGGATCATTTTTTGTCTGTGTCTTATGAAGTGTATTATCATATTTTGTGGATCAAAATGTGCATAATGTGCCACTGGTCAATAGGATCCTGTGGTGAAGAAAAATTGTGTTAACACACACACACATGTATATGTATATTTATATGTATATGTATATGAGAGAAAGGGAGAGAAAATAACTTGAATCATTGCAAGTAGTGTGGAACTCATAAAAGATAATATTAGCCATAGGAAAGATTTTATTTCACAGATGCTTTGTAGAGTTGGTGATATTCCAGGGGCTATTTAATGTGATGCTACCTATTTTCAAGTTTTCTTAAATTTGGATCTCATCACTGGAAACTTACAGCTGGATTTTGAGTACTTTTATCAACTGTTTACTCACATTTTATTCCCTCCCAGCATACAACAAAGCACTTGGAGCTTTTAGAGTATACAGCTTCCTATGCCAAGGCTGTGTCTTACCACTGACCCAGACTAAAGGGCCTTGGCTGGCCTACTCACCTCAATCTTGCGTAGCTATGAGGTAGGAGACAGAGCAAGGATAAAGAATTGCTGGCTAGGTTTCAAAACTAAAACCTCATTCTAAGCATTCCATGAGTGTTTGCCTTATTATCAATCCTTTCACACCACTCCAAGGCTGGGGACATACTTAACCCAGGGATTCTCAGTGTCACTCAGATGAAGAAACTGTCCAGCTCTACTTCTAAGAGTGAGACATCTTCAGTACAGTGTAGGAATCTGAGGGAACTAATAGGCCAAATCTACATTTTGAGAAATAAAAGTATACTTAATTTCTTGTATGTACTGACCAATCAGTACTGTCGTTCCCTTTTCTCTCTGAAATCTACTCCTACTTTACTCCATTCCCCATTCTCATTGCCTCCTATTTACCCCATTAGGTGAATTCTCTGCTGTGCAGAAGTAAACAACAAAAAATAGGAGGAGTTATTCTCAAATGTATATGTAAGGCAGTCTGTGAAAAAGACAGGGATTATGCAAGTGAACACGTGTGCACACTTGTGTGCATATATGTGATGTGATGTGATGTGGTGTGTGTGTGTATGTGTATGTGAATATGTGATAAACCTCTAGAAACACACTTGTAATTTTTTTCCATGAAAAGATAGTTTATCACAGTCATAAAAAGTTGGTAATAAGAGACTAGAGATATAGTTTAGTGGTTAAGAACATTAGCTGCTCTTGTAAAGAACCTGTATTCAGTTTCCAGCACCCACACACGGTGGCATAACAGCCACCTGCAATTGCCGTTCCAAGGGATCTGACACTTTCTTCTGGCCTCTGCAGACATTGCATGACATAGGTGCACTTACATACATACCAGCAAAACACTCATACTCATACACATAAAATAAAAATAAATAAATGAATAAATAAATAATTTTAAGTAAGTACAGAACATGAAATTTTAATAATTTACTGTCCTTTAACATGTATTAGATATACACAGATACATATATATATGTACACTTTTTGAGGGGTAGGAAAGTGGGTTAACATAAGTTGCTCAAATCACATAAATAAATTCCCCCTCATGAGGATTTAGTTTGTTGACAGAACATTGTTTCCATGCCTCTTTTAAAATCATGCTTAAAGTAATGCCCAGACTATAACTGTCACATCTCCAGATAAACGGAAAGATCAGAGCACTGTGTCTATACATTACACCTATGAAACATCCATGGAATTAAGCTGTCAGGATGAGAAAGACAATAATATTTCATAAATTTCCATTGTAATCTATATGTAAATTCATTCAATATCATTTTATAAAGGAATAATTCATGAATATTTATGTTTATGTTATACATCAGTGAAAGATTTATGCCTTTAATTAATGGTTTGGATACAGCCTTGTTACATCTTATAAGACCAACTGATTATCTGCAGAGATATAAGATATTGCCCATTTCTTAAAGATAAAACAAACTAAATTACATGTGGGCTAATGAAGAGGAAGGTGGGACAGACCTGAACACTGTTGACTTCCAATATCTTATTTACAAATAGTATTTGGGAATCTTAAAGAAATATATTCCAAATGCACAGTTCTCTGGTTATTGTTATCAAACAACAAAATGATATAGTGTCTAGAGCTTGATGGTTTTCTTTCTTAGAGAAGAATTTATAAAAAGGAGCACTTGAAGTAATGCCACCTTCTGCAATTGTGTGACTTCGTGTATTAGAGGCTTATTTCTCATTCATGTAACCAATTGTTAACTTTTCATTCTTTTAAGGGATTCTAAATCCATTCTATCTTTTGGAAATATCAACCCTTAGAGCTGAGCTGTTATCCATGCCTACAAGCTAAATGAGAGGACCATAAAAGAAACAGGACAACTTCCTGCCAGGTTGTGGGGTATACCATATTCTATTGGACAAAATAAGGTACATATTTATCTGATTGGAAAATTCCAAATCTCACCAAAAGAACTCTTCTGTGTAAAGAGAGTCTAGGTTTTGGTGGCTACAAATATATCTCTTATATAAACAGTCATAATGATAAGATAAAATAAAATAATCACCTAAAACTGTGTTCTTGGGGCTGGAGAGATGGCCTAGAGGTTAAGAGCACCAACTGCTCTAGCAGAGGACCCGGGTTCAATCCTCAGCACCCACATGGTGGCTGAGAACCATCTTTAACTCCAGTTCCAGGGGACTCCAACACCCTCTTCTGACCTCCGCGGCATTGCACAACACGGGTGCACAAACCTACATGCAGACAGTACACTCATACACATAAAAATTTTAAAAAAAATTAAAACTGTGTTCTCAGAACCAGCTCGGGATCAGCATTTCCAAACCTTGTGGAACTTATCTTTTAAAATAAAGTTTTACTGGGCTCTAGAATCAGATTTGTGAATTTGGAATCTGCTAAGAATTCTTCCAGGTTCTACTAATATCACCAGATGAGAAGCAGGGATTTAATCCTTTTCCCTACATCCATATAGAAATTCAGGCAAATTCTCACAAAAATACTTATCTGTGGCTATTGTCACTACTGTTGGTCCCCACCCACCTCCTAATGAAACAGGATAATATTGCTGTTTTGTTTTCCAGGACAAAGAAAAACCAAGTTGGAACTCAGGTGGAAGCTTCCTCCCTGTTAGCAAAGTTTCATATTGCCACAAGGTGTTATGCAAGCTGCTAGAGCAGAAAAATCTATGATCCTACCCAGCTATGGACCTTACAAGCTACATTAGTAACCTGCTTGGCAAGATATGTCCACCAATACAATAGTTGCATGATTATTATGGTGTAATGAACCACTTTCCTATTGGATTTGAGGTCTGTTCCACAAGAGAGAACTCATGGAAACCTGGTCAATGTCATGGCTGGAGAGGTCAAAGGCTAAGAGAAGAACACACTACTGTTGTTTTGCTAGATGGAAATTTTGTCAACTGCCCTCTCAACATAGCTTAGTGCTGCTCTCAGTCTTTGTCAGAGAAGCAGCTTTTAGTGGTGGACAGTAAAGCAGTTAGTAAAGAGATTTACAGGTGGTGAAAATGTTAAGAATAAGTAACTGTTGAGTGCTTGGCCATAAATGAGACTTCTATATCATGCCTTCCCTGCCAAGTCTTAGAAAACACAGCAGAAAAGGAAGCAGAAAGAATGTAAAGGTCAGAGGATGAAAAAGAGTGCTGCAGAACAGTGTCTTCTGGATATGTCCTGGCCATTGCACAAATGAACTCACTGCATCTGTGCCTCACATAAGATCTGCACAAGATTAGAACTGTCAACATTCTATCACGCATGGGAGAGGGGCTCATGAGGACCTACCCATGCTTGAATGTCTCTGGGCGGTTAATGTTCGCTAAGGGAGGGCATGTCATTTTCTTAGCATTATACCCACTGATAAGTTGCTCTGTGCTCCAGTAAATAATCTTCCACTCATGTTCACAACAAGCAACTATAATGAAACACAGTGGGTTACACAAACATAGAAAAGAGCCATTAAATAGGAGGGAGCTTCTTGGAAAGAAAAGTTTCAGTCAAAGAGAGGAGGAAGAGAGAAGGAAATGGGGGGGAGATTATCAAATTCTCTATGTATATGCATGAAACTGCCAAATAATAATAATTTTTAGAGTGATATGAACAAACTCCCAGGGTGAGGAGCTAAGAATTTATATTTCATCAAGTTCCTGGGATTAGAATGATTGCTAACATTTATTGAGTATTTATAATCTTTTTTTTATTTTTTATTTATTTTGTATGTGTATGAATGTACTGTGTGCATGTAGGTTTGTGCACCCGTGTAGTGCAATGCCGCGGAGGTCAGAGGAGGGCGTCGGATTTCCCTGGAACTGGAGTTAAGGACGGTTCTCAGCTGCCATGGGAGTGCTGGGGATCGAACCTGGGTCCTCTGCAAGAGCAGACGTTGCTCTTAACCACTGAGCCATCTCTCCAGCCCCAGAGTATTTATAATCTTAACTGCTATCGAAGACTAAAATGTAAACATGTTTGGCACTCAGACAACTGTCTTAGTTTGGCATCATTGTCCCTATCTCAGACAGGAAGAAACTAAGGCACCAAGAGGTTGAATAAATTTTCTTAAACTAGGAACTTGTATTCCTAGTTTGAATTACAAACTTGAATTCAAACATAATCAAGGTACTCACTTTCCCCGTTACACCATGTAAAGAGAAAGGGAAGCACCAGAACATATGGGAAGCATTAAGATTATAAACCGGATATGCAGACACTTCTGGTAAAGGGGCTGTAAGATACTTTGAGACACTCTGTACTAAATAGTAATAATTGTTTTCAAATTATTGTCAGTACAGGTGTTTCCTCTGAACTTCATGGAGATGGAGTCCTATTCTGGGAGTCTCAAACTTCTGCATAAACAGAATGAACTTATAATATGTCCCTCACAGTTGTTTGTTTTCTTGTGTGTTCCAGGCTTTATTTTTTTTAATTTTTCTCAATTTTTAATTGAGATTTGCACATTTTATATAAAAGAACTTAATCAAATTTAGACCCCCTTCTCTGGCCCTCATACCCTCCACCTGATTTCAGGTATTCTGCCAAGTAATGTCAAGTAATGAACAGTGCCACTTCCTCTCCAAACATATGATTGCAACTTCTAAGAATTGTCTTCATCTCTTCCATCTTTCCCAACTCTCTTCATTGTAACACAATTAATAATGTGACCTATGGCTATTTGCCACCTCATATCACTTAAATCTTTAAGCTTTTATCTTCCTGTCACACTTGGGTAAACATCATCATCATCTCTGCAAAACAGGTGTAATAGTCTTCCCAGTATATTCTTTAAACTGTAACAAGAGTGAATTCTCAAAAGGACATTGGATAAAAACCTTGCACTCCAACATTAAACAACCCTACATGTGTGGCCTTGCCTGCCTAACAAGCTTCTCTTGGGATCACACCCCACTTTGCCCAGCCCCAGGAAGTGTGCCTCCTTGTCCTCACCATGTTTACACAGGCCTCTTTTACAGAAATTCTCATTCTTGGAGAAGCAATTTGAGCATGCTAAGCCTCGGGTATGTTCTTGGATTTCTATTATCAGATAAGCTCTGGGAGTTCAGATGTAGTTGCACAGGACTGTGTATCTGGACTATCTGGGCAGGTGGAGGGAATTCTGCTCTTAGATGAGGTTGCTCAAAACTAAGGATGCCTGACTTCCACTTGCTGTGTATGTACTAGATGTGTACTTCTGAGAGGCGGACCTATACCACTGCATTTCTTGTGGCTGTGCTGTTACTGGTATTGTCAAGTGACTTCAATGTTAAATGCTTAGGAATTTTTCTTAAGCTGATTTCATGTCCCATGCAGTTTTTTTCTACAATCTGCATAACCAGTACTTTGTAAAATTTTGTTTACATTTCTATTGCAAATGGCATTTTGTAAAGAAATATATAGTATTTTTATTTAGGTACCTCCAAACTTGAATTTCACTTTGTGAAGCATTGTAATGATATATTTCACTTTGAGTACCATTACAATTGTACAGAATTTTTCACTGACTCTATTTTTTTTACTGTTACTGATAATCAAGTAACAGTGACTTTATCCTACATATAGTTGGCATTCCAAATAAATGGCTTGTATAAAAAAGTAAAATAAAATAGAAATGGAGATGCCTCAGAAAATGCTTCTTCAAAAGATATAATAAATCAAACATTTCAAAACTTTTGCATTCTTCAATGTAACCCAATTTTGAATTTTCTCCAAGTTTAATATCAACATAATACAGCCATTTCTTTGGATTTCCTAGTAGCTTTTCAGAGACTCAAACTAAAACTGCAAAAGAATCATTTATCACTAGACAAAGTAATGAACATCAGATTATATATTCTTTTGTGACCAGTTCTTCATTATCATGCTAATACTATCATTTAAAGATAGCAGCTTGTATGTAGTTGACTATCAGACCAATTCTAAGCCTTTTCTGTAGCTTTAAAATGTTGCATTAAAATAAATTTTAAAATGTACACATTTTCTTGAACCTTGACTTGAGATAAAAATAAGAAATTAAGTAAATGAGTAGGTCAGAGTGTTATTTAGCATCTAATTTACAAAAGCAAAGTGTCATACTCAGTAATTTGACTATAAATTAAACCTGTATGTGATGTACAATAGAAGAATAGCCAAATATTTATGTAAAATTAGTGTCTACCTAATAGAAATGCTGTCTTATTTGAAGAAAAGATGTTTGTTATATAAAATACTAAGAGGAAGATCTATTGGTATTGTAAAAGGTAAAGATAAAGGAAACTTACCCACTATATAATAAGACAAATACTTTTATTAGTCACTTTTCTGTTGCTGTGATAAAACCAGCATGACCAAGGGAACTTATAAAAGGAAGAGTTTATTTGAGCTTATGATTGATGGTTCCAGGGAATTAAGAGTCCAATGTGGCAGGGAGGCATGGTGGCCGGGGATGGAGCAGAAAGCCAAGGTTCACATCTCCAATGAGTACAGGAAGTCAAGAGAGAGAGAGACTGGAGACTAGCAAGGCTTGTTGAACTCACTAAGCCCACCCCCCAGTGACATACTTTCTCCAGCATGGCCATACCTTCTAAGACTTCTAAGACAAAATAGCACCGCCAACTGGGGACAAAATGTCTGAATACTTGAAGCCTGTGGGGGACATGCTCATTCAAACCACCACAAAACTCAAGAGGAAAAATAATAAAGTACTATTATTTATTTCTTAAATAAAAACAGTGTCTTAAATTACTTAAAAGTTCTATAAATATGTCAGCCTAACTATATTTTTTAAATAAAAATTTCTTTGTTACCCACCAGAACTTGATGGTAAGACCCTATTGCAGAAATACCACATACTTCAATCATAGAACATGGAGAAATCAAGTAGGTACTCACCTTAAAACCTTAACTGGCTAGCTTTCATGGTGCTGAAAAGTGTCACGCACACTACCAAAGGAGAAAAGAATCATCAGACTCATTCAGGTTCAAACCCTGCTAGCTTCAATAACAACTGGCCTGACAAGATAACAAGATATGCCCACTGGTGTGGTAGTGGCATGAAAGCTATGGGTGTAACTAAACATCTTCTGATTGGATTTGTATCACACCACAAGATGGAGCTCATAGACACCATTACAGGATCCAAGAACCTGCAGCTAACAGATTATATACCCTAGGGAAGCAATTACTACAATTATTCTGCTAAATGGGTATAATTTTAAACTGCCTTCTAATAACTTACCCTTATATCCATAGGTTAATATATCTCTCAACCTTCATGAGCTTATTTTTGCAGTAGATAGTGATTAACCCAAAGACCCACAATTGTCAAGGTGCAGAGAGTAAAAGACTGCAGAATGCTCAGGCCTATGTAGTTCACCTATATCACACACCCTCCTTCCAAGACTCAGATGTCACTGTAGAAGAAGGGACATAAAGATTATGGAAGCCAGAGGCAATGGATCACTACAATTAAAAGGTGTCTTCTGGTAACATACATATATGAACTCCCAGCTGTTACTACAGTATGTACAAGTACTATGTCTAAGCACAAGCCTGACAAAATCCCAGCATGGAGATGGGAGATGGCCACCATCCTTAGCTGACAGAAAAGAGAGAGTCAGTTTTCTTTAAGAGTGTGATACCTGCTAGGTTAACCATGCTCCAATGGGTGTTGACAAATCCCAGGGTATATGGTAAATACAACTGGATTAAACAATGAGGTCACAAACTTAAGTGTGTAGGGAAAGGGGTGAATGGAATTAGGAAGAGTTGGGGAAGTTGGGCAGAATAGGATCCAAATACATTGTATGAAATTCTCAAAGAACTAATAAAAATAAAAACAAAAAATAATTACATTGAAATGTTTGTAAGAGATCATTTGCTATTAAAATCTAGAAGCATTGGGTATTCAATGGCTTCTTTAGCAACAGTTCTTTAAGAAATTTATTATTATTGACTTGAGTACACAGAGCTTAGATCAGGGATTTCCCAAGACCACCTGAAGTACAGGTAGGAGCCAGGTATTTCAGCCAGGCAGGTTGTTGGATAATCCTATCACTGGGTTGTTGGATAATTGTTTCATTAGTTTGTTGAATAACTGAATCATTGTCTTGTGTGGCTGTGGGGGCTGAGTCACCCTGTTAGCTGGTATAAAAGGTGGGCATGTTGCCACTGTGAGACTTGAGTGCACAGAGCTTAGATCGGGGAATTTCCAGGACCACCTGAAGCACAGAGTAAGCAAGGCATATGCCCTCCCACCCCAGCCAACTGGAATTGTTGAGGGAGTGTCCAAGTGATTATTTTGGAGAACCTTCAGAACATAAAGGGTAGAGTAACTTAGACTTCCATTATATAAACAAAATTGAAAGCCTGAAACCTAGACAAGTCAACACGCCATAAACAAGAAAAAAAAAGGCATCTGAAGGAGGCAGGCAAAACAAGCCTTCAACACAGTGAAGAGGCATTTGGGATTCACATCGGAATACAGGCAAAAGGGAAACCCACATGCCAGGGAAAAGGTGCAGGATAATTACACACCAAGCTCTACCAACCCTGTGGGAGATTGCTACAGTGGAATCCCCCCGGGGGTGGCCCAGGACACAGATCTTAGAAGAACAATTGCAGACATATTCAAATAAAACAAATATAAAGAACAAGTCAGAGAACTAAGGAGAGAGAATGAAAAACTCAAGAAGGACCTAGAGGGAGGGACTGACAAACACTAGAAGGAAGTGGAAACAGTGAAAAACAAAACCAAGCAGTGAAGCAAGGAACTACAGGAAGAGATTGAGAAGCTCCAAAACGAAGTGGAAATGCTAAAGAAATCACAAGATTACTTTGGTATAGTCACATATGTTTGGATGGTATGATGGTGGGGCTGTGGGGGTTTGGGCACAGCAGCCTGCAAATTGGTTTTACAAGGGATGCTTGTACTCATAAATTATCACTTATTGCTAAAAAATGAAAAAAACTGGAAAAATGCAGGACAGTTATGGCAGAATGCATGATCTGGGATGGGGTGGGGTGGGATGGGGGGGAAGGGAAATGGAAATATGCCTGAACTGAATTGGAAAATGATGTATGAAATACACAAAGCATCAATAAAAATAAAAAGTAATAAAAAAAATAAAAAAAAGAAATCACAAAGATGAAATGAAAAAGGAAATCAAACATCATCCAATCAAGAGAAAGACAGAAAAAGCCTTAGGTAGAATGGGGAGCAGAACAAAGAATATCAGCCCAGAAGATAAACAGAACAACTAAAAAGCTCAAGTAAAGTTATAAAAATTTTTTAAATATACAAAAGTGGAACAACCAAGAAATGTGGGACTCTATGAAAAGATCAAACCTCCATGTCATAGGACTAGAGGAAGGAGAATACCAAGAAAATGGTATTGATCAGATCTTCAACAAAATAATAGATGAAAATTCCCCAAACTAAATAAAAACAAAACCATACAAATACAAGAAGCACATAGAACTCCAAACAGACAAGATCAGAAAAGAAACTACCACAGTATATCATAGTTAAAACACTAGATGCCCAAAACAAAGACAAAATTCTTAAAGCCACAAGAGAAAAACAAGTGACCTATAAGGGGAAACCCATCAGAATTACAACTGACTTCTCAGTGCAATCTGTGAAAGCAAGAAGAACATGGAGCAAAGCATTCCCAGTGTTAAAGGACTATAGATGCCAATGCCAACCCAGGTTACTATACCCAGCAAAAATGTCAATTATAGTTGAAAGAGAGAGAAAAATCTTCCATCACATAAACAAGATGATATAATACATGTCCAGAAAACCAACCCTTCAGAGAATACTTGAAGCAATTCAAAATAAAGAAAAAAGGAACAACTATCCCCAGGCACCTAGAAAGAGAAATTAATAAAAGCATAACTACAGAAGTAGAAACCTAAACCAAAACTACAAAGGGATAATAAGGTTAAAGAAAGCAACACACATCTTTCAATTATAGCCTCAAATATTAATGTTCTAAACTCCCCAATCAAAAGACATAGACTGGGAGATTGGGTTAGGAAACAGAACCCATCTATATGCTGTCCTCAAGAAACCCATCTTACCCTCAAGTATAGACACAAACTTAAAGTGAAAGGATGGAAAAAATATTCCAAGCAAATGGTACCAAAAAGAAAGCAGGTGTTGCTACTTTAATATCAGACAAAATAGATTTCAAAGTAAAAGAAATCAGAAGAGACAAAGAGGGCCATTACATCTTTATCAAGGGAACAATTGACCATGAAGATTTTACAATCATGAATATATATGCATCAAACTCTGGTGCAACAAACTTTATAAAGACAGTTATCCAGGGCTGGAGAGATGGCCTAGCGGTTAAGAGCGCCGACTGCTCTTACAGAGGACCCGGGTTCGATCCCCAGCACCCACATGGCAGCCGAGAACCATCTGAAACTCCAGTTCCAGGAGAACTCCAGTTCCAGGGGAATCTGAAACCCTATTCTGACCTCCGTGGCATTGCACGACACGGGTGCACAAACTTGCATGCAGACAGTACATCATACACATACAGAAATAAAAAAAAAATTAAAAAAATAAAAGACAGTTCTCCAGGACCTCAAGGCACAGATTAACCCCAGCACACTCATAGTAGGGGACTTTGATACCCCACTGAGCCCTTTGGACAGGTAAACCATACAAAGAATAAACAGACATCTGAACTGAATGATATGATACACCAAATGGACCTCACAGATATCTACCGAATATTCCACCCAAATACCAGAGAAAACACTTTCTACTCAGCACCCCATTGAACATTCTCCAAAATCAACCACATACTGGGACACAGAATAAATTCACCAAATAAAAAAAGATTGAAATAATTTCATGTACTCTATCAGACCACAGTGCAATAAAGCTCAATATCAATGCCAGGATAAGCCCTACAACCTACAAGAACATATGGAGACTAAACAACACACTCCTGAATAATGAATGGATCAAGGAAGAAATAAAAGCACTCCTGGAACTGAATGACAATGATAATACAACACAACAAAACCTATGGGACACTTTAAAAACAGACCTAAGAGGAAGTTTAGGGTTACCTACATTAGAAAAACAGAAAGAGCACAAGGGAACAATCTAAGACTGCAGCTAAAAACACTTGAGAGACAACAACAGATGAACCATAAACACAACAGACAGGAAGAAATAACAAAAATCAGACAGAAAAAAATGAAATAGAAAACAAAGGAATTAATTTAAAAAATCAATGAATCCTAAAGTTTGTTCTTTGAGAGAATAAGCATGATAAATAGACCTCTAGCCCAGTTAATCAAAAGAAAGAGCAACTCCAAATCAATAGAATCCGTGATGAAAGGGGAAATATCACAACAGACAATGAGAAGATCCAGAAATCATACGGGAATACTTCAAACACCTATACTCCACTAAGTTTGAAAACCTAGGAGAAATGGATGAATATCTGAAATCCTGGGAAGCACCAAAGCTCAACCAAGAAGAGATCAGTAGCTTAGATAGACCCATAATATATGAAGAAATTGAAGATGTAATAAGAAGCCTCCCAACTAAAAAAAGCCTAGTCCCAGATGGTTTCACGGCAGAATTCAATAAAACAGTTCAAAAAAACTTACAACCATTATTACTCAAATTGTTCAGAAGGATTCAAGCAGAGGGAAATCTCCCAAATTCCTTCTATGAAGCCAGCATCACTCTAATACCAAAACCAGGCAAAGATGCAACCAAAAAGGAGAAATATAGACCCATCTCACTAATGAACACAGATGCGAAAATTCTCAACAAAATACTTGCAAACTGTATACAGTCCCATATCAAGAAGATCATCCATCATGACCACGTTGGATTCATACCAGAGATGCAGGGATGGTTCAACATACAAAAATCAATAAATATCATCAAGCACATAAATGGACTGAAAGACAAAAACTGCAGGATCATCTCAATTGATGCAGAAAAAGCCTTTGACAAAATCCAGCATCCCTTAATGCTTAAAGTCCTAGAGTCAATTGGATTGGAAGGATCATTCCTCAATGTAATCAAAGCCATATACAGGAAACCCACAGCTAACATCATCCTAAATGGAGAAAAGACAGAAGCATTCCCCTTAAAGGTACGAAATCGGCAAGGCTGCCCCGGTCACCATTCCGCTTCAGTATAGTGCTTGCACTTGCTAGGGCAATAAGGTAAATGTCAAAAACTGTTTTTCATCTAAAAATAATATAATTTGCCAGGTGTGTTGGCACATGACTTTAATCTTGGCACTTGGGAGGCAGAAGTATGCAGATCTCTGTGAGATAGAAGCCAGCCTGTTCTACATAGTAAGTTCCAGTTGTGGCTACAAAAAGACCCTGTTTCAAAATGAAGAAATATTAAACAAATAAATAAATATGGTATCATTTTTAAATAATAAATTCTTATTTTTTTAAAGAAATTACTTCGCAATATTTATTGTTATATAATTTGATATAAAAATACTTAATTTCATCTGGATAGTCAAACATTCCATATATCAAACCTAAGGAAGGGAGCATGAGAGACCAAGTATAGAAGCTAATAGACACCAGTGTTTGAGAACCCTGAGGCATCGCCCACACCTGTCCCCTGGACACCTTTGAGTATCTTGTAACTCTTTGCTTTACCCCAAATCCTTGGAGAAATGTAGGTAACACTAGGAGATGGGAGATGCCCAGAGAGGCTAGATAGAAAGGCTAGGGGTAACATGAGGTCCAGTTAATTTTTCAAAATTGTTAGCATGTTGGCTATTTGGGGGGAAATTTTTTTTTAATTGAGTATGTAGTGCTGTGAGACACTGCCTTTGCCTTTGGGAAGAGAAAGGGAAAGAGTAGATCCCACAACAGAGGAGGATGGTGGTGGTGGAACAGGAGGAGACACAGTAGCAGCCTGTAGCCCTGCCCTGAACTGGTCAGACCCCCTGACCTCACTCAGTACTGATCACACAGCCCTAGTCTAGGTGCAAAGCAGCCTTCCACCCTTCATGGCAGGAAATTCTTATTTTTTATATGCCGGAAGGTACTTCTAAATCAAAACACTCAATTTATCAGGGACTTAAAGCTTAGGGAAAATGGTAGTATTTATTTTTAAATGCTTTAAAACTCTAGGATTCTGTTTTTTAAAAATATAGAGACTCTGATTTACTGTTCTGATCTTTTGCCATATCCATTCAACAACAATTAATTAAACATTAACTTTATGCCACACCTTGGTGGCCTTGTACATACTACCAGGCAGAAAAATATCTCTGCCTCAAGTAAGCCTGAGAACAATAATGGGCTCTAATGTGCGCTAAGTGTTGGAACTGGACTAAATCCAGAGCAGAGGCCAATGTGTCTCAGAAGGTGAAGAAGGAAGCATAAGCACTTGCTTTTATCTGCAGGGAAAAAAAAATGTGATGACGAGAACCAACTTTCAGAAGAGATGTTGGTTGACATGAAACTAGAAACAGTATGTGCTTACCCAGAAACTGGAAAACATGGCCCTTCGAGATGAATGAAGTGCAAAGTGAAAATCAGAAACACGTGTGGGTCTGGATGTCTTCGGCGAACATCATGAACAGAGATTAATACCAGCATATTCATGTCAGAAAGACTGTGCTTCTGTACTTACTGGCTGTGTGAACAGGAGCCAGGATAGTTCCCATCTTTCGGTGCTAATCTGCTGGAACAGTTGTAAACATCCCACCTGACAAAACATCCTAATCCACTCCTGTTTTATTTTTCTGTTGTGTTGTAATACATAGTGTGCTTTACTTATTTAATCATCTGATTCCATTCACCTAAAAATAAGGTTGATTCTTGTTCTCTATTTTATCACCTCAAATACTGGCTACTTAATAAAAAACAGATTGATCAGATTAAGTGTAAACCGAATCATATACTACCAGGTTTTTCATACTTTCCCAGGAAAGACATAAACGCATAAAGCACTTGGTAAGTCACCAACCACATAGTAAGTGCCCAATTTTTTATTTTTCTGTTAAGGAAATCATTGTGATAAATTCACAGCAATAATTTAGGCTGAGAGGAGCAAAGAAAAAAAAGGAGTAACATACAGAAATACTAAGGAGTTCGTGCCATGTCCTAAGGCTTAAAATGTAGAATAACATGTAATTTCCTTTATGGGAACATCAAACCAGGAGCAATACCTTTTATTAATTTTAATATTAATTCATTCATATTATAGATTTAAGGGATCTGTTTTTATTTTCATTTTATTTTTTTTAATTTCTTATTTTCACTTTTAATACTTTATTCAAATTTGTACCATTACTATAATACATCTTAATCAAATTCAGACATATTCCCCCTCCTCAGCCCCTAGAACTCCCCACCATATTTCAGGTATTCTGTCATATATGTTAAATCCTATCCAGTCAAGCATTGTTATCCAGGTGTCCCTTAGTGCAAGTCATATGCTGGATTCTAAAGCAACAAAAGGAGGCTATTACAAAGTTCCACAACTGGTTGCACACAGAGAATATATGTCTTAGAGATGCCCAGACCCAAGTGGCATATCTACAGTAAAACCTCTATACTCAAGGCTCATGGAACATAGCAGAACAGGAGGTAGCTGGGCTGGAAGGATAGTGCAGCCATTAAAGGCTAAGGCTAACAACCAAAAAGTAAAAGGTTTAATTCCCAGAAAAGGGGGTGGAGAAAATACTAATACATCCCTCAACTCTTACCAACAACACTTCCTCATACAATAGAGTGTTTTGCACAAAGGCCACAACTAGCTAAATTTGAGAATAAGAGACTGAAGAGTGTGTCCCAGGATAGGACTCCTATATTAAACTTCACCCAACTACAGCTCAGGGACCATTGCAAAAGAGGATACAGAAATATTGTAAGAGCTGGGTTTGATGTGTGATCATAAGGAAATGGGCTTTCAAGCCACTGGAAACTTTTTCAAATTTGTTAGAACATTTTTCTCATGAGCAATATTTTGAAAACATATGCCAGCCAATGTACCTGAGATTGTTTTCAGTATTAGCTGGGATATAATAAAATATGCTAAATTAACACACAAAGAGAAAGTGGCATATTGAGGGCCATCAATGTGCAAGATGGCTGAGCAAGTAAAGGTGCTTGATGTGAAGCCTCAGGACCTGAATTAGATCTTTAGAGACCATAGTAGGAGAGAGAAATAACTCCTGAAAGTTTTTTTCTAACCTTGTATGCATGCAAATATGCACACACAATAATAATAATAATAACATGCTGAGCAGAGGGCAATATTAATAATTATAAATTATATGACTATATTGTCAATATAGCCAAGTCTACTAGGGCCTTCCAGAATAGTCTTCTTAAACAAACATGTTGAATCACCAAGGAAATATCCTCAGCACCAACCAGGCACATTCTTCTGGAAAGAATTTCAACCAAAATCCCACTATTTTGCAGTTTTCCTCCAAGGCCATCATACCCATTAATGAAATTTTCTGTGGCCTGGAAGTGATATGGCTGTAGACACCTGGGCAATTTTCCTAAAATAGAACAATTTCAAACTAAGGAGAGGGAAACCAGCTGTCTAGAGATATTACTAGCCAGCTTATCCTACTACAGAACTGACATGCACTAATGAAGATTCAGGTAGGGAAGAGAATGAACCTCAGAGACCAGGAACAAGGTCAGAATGAGACACTCATCCCAGGCACAAAATAAAAAGGGCTGTCAAAAATTCATCAACCAAGAAAAATAATCTCTTGATTCAATATTTGAAAGAATGAAATTAATGCAAACAAAAATCTTAATGAACAAAATATCACATGTTGAGAGCATTGGTCCTATTTCCTGTCTTGTTTGTTTAGCTCCAGAGCTATTTATATATGAACCATAGGAAAACACAGATTCAAAATAAAACCACACAATTTCAACTATTGGGCAGACTCATAACTCCCTTGATATTTGTTCAAGATAGACTCCCAGAGTTGCAGGGGTTTTTTTGGTTTTTTTTGTTTTGTTTTGTTTTGTTTTTTACATTTCAAGGGGAATGATTCTCATGACCTTGAACATATCTCTGCATTATGTAACTACAATCATAGCTTTTATGACCCCTGGTGAGACAATTTTGCATTACAAAATTTAAAGAATGATGCACCTCAGACCCTTGTCCCCCAAAGACCTTTCTAAGAAGGATGGAGTAATGATTTTGTTACCCTTCCCTCATCTTTGCTCAGCTTTGCAAAACCTCCATAAAAATATAAGCAAATAATTTAGCAGATCCAAAAGCTATCAGTAAACACTAAGGCACATGAGGCAATTAAAAAGTCTCCCTTTCCCACAAAGCAGTTATTAAGTCACACAATCATTTGTAAATCCTGTAGCTGTAAATCCTGTAATGATTAATTTCAGTTGTCAGCTTGACAGGATCTGGGATCTGCTGGGAAAGGAGTCTCAAAAGGAATGGTCTAGATTAGGTTGGCCTCTGGACATGACTGGTATGCATTTTCTTAATCAGATTTATTGAAGTGGGAAGACCCACCCTGAATGAGGAAGGTGCCATTTTATGGGCTATGTCCTATACTGAAAAAAAGAAAGAATCGAATCAAAAGCATTTGTTGCTCTCTGCTTTTTACTATGGTTGGAATATAACCAGCTGTCACCAGTTCCTACCACTGTGACTTCCCCTAAATGATGGGTGGTAATCTGGAACTGTGAGATAAAATAAAATATTTCTCTTCTGCGCTGCTTTTGGCAGAGTATTTTATCATAACTGGAAAAGAAACTATTCATGAAGATTTTTAGAGAATAATAGGCACTTTGAGTGTCTATCTGAATTTGCCTTATTCCCCAACCTTAATTGTAACACTGGAGAGCTCTCCAGGGTCCTGACCTCTTGAAGTCTGCCTTCTATTATATGTTCACATTAACAAATAAATTCTAGACACCAGGAGTGGTGGGACAAACATTTAATCCCAGCACTCTGGAGGCAGAGAACAGACAGATCTCTGTGAGATTGAGTCCACTCTTGTCTACATAATGAGTTCCAGGCCAGATGGGGATACAGGAGACCCTGAAAAAGAAAAAAGAAAATCTAGGTCAAGAAAAATGTGCCTAGCTGAGTAGCAGAACACAGTAGGTACTCAAAGAAAAGTTGCTAATTATTGATTGGCTGATTGTGTGGGACGATCTAGTTTGAATTAGGGGCTAGTTCTTAGCTAGCACCCTCAGGGAATCATGTGGGAGTCATGGGATTCCTTTGACCCTGTTCCAAGAGGGAGCAAGCAACGGGGCCTAGGTGGAGCAGCAGTATGCAGTGGCACAGAACTGGGCGTCTTTGATCTGGGAGCTGATGCCATTTTGCTTATAAAAGCGAGTTGTAGCAGGCAATTGTTAGGTTCAGGAGTCCATACCAACACACCAACGGAGATCAAAAAATGATTTTATTGGAGGTAGAGAAGGTTGAGAGAAGGGAGGAAGTGAGAACAAAAGATCCAGAGAGAACAAAGAACAAAGGAGGGAAGAACTGTGCACCGGGCCATGCTCTATAGCATGCAAGCTAGCAAGCAATGACCCGCGCCCACCAATGCATAGGCTTTTTATACAAAATCCAAGGGGAGGTACAGGACGGACTTGTTAACTTTTAAATTAGTTGGATTAAACAGAATTTACTGCACTGGTCAGTTTCTAATTGGGCTAGTTTTCCTGCCATTCACTAGAGGGAGAGGTCTGTTACTCTGGACACTGGAGAGTGGGATTTCTGACCTTCTTTGGGCATTCCTGAGATTGGGGCAGCTGGAGCCTTGCTACTGGTTGCAGACCTTGTGCCATACATTCCATTAAGGGGGGGTTGGAGCTAGTGACCATGCATTCCTTTAACCTGAGTTAATTCCAACAACACTTAAGGATACCTAAAGATGGCTGTTGTAGCCAAAATGGAGCTATGTAGGAAAATTCTTATTCTACATTCCCCCCTTTGAGTTGTTGATGGGGAGGATAATCTTAGACTCCTTCCTCATACACAGGTTCACACTCAGTCCTAAGTACCATGAGTTGGATAGTGGCCAGGGGATCCTTCAAGAAACTCATAAGGCAGTTAAACAAGCAGGGGCCAAGTGTAAGCATAGCAATAAAAGTATTAATGGTCCTGCTATAGCTGTAAGCAAAGTAGTTAGCCATGGGGACCAATTAATCAGGGATTCCTACCAGGACTGGTTTGACACATACAGGTGTTTTCTCTCCTGAAGTCTGGTCTTAACTACTGACATGGACTCCCTAATGATTCCTGAGTGATTAGCATAAAAACATCACTGCTCTCCTAAGGCCACATGTAGACTCCCTTACTGCATAAATAATAAATCTAGACTCCACTTATTTTGCAGTACAACCTCAGCCAACGAATTTAGAGATTTTTCAAAGTATTCTGTGTTTGTATCTCAGACAGATCTTGATCAATGGCCTGTGACAAGGCCTTATAATTTTGGTCTTGTAATATAAGCGCTGAGGTACCAGTGCCCACAGCCCCTGCCACTGGCAGGGTGGATATTACTGCTGCACTCATCCTGAAGTTTCACTTGACCTTGTGAGATAAATGTCTAGCTACATTATCTAGTTGCATTTCTATGTCTGCTCCTGAGTGGTAGAAAATACGGGGAATGAGCCTTACAAGTAGGCAGAAACCAGCCGGGTGTGGTGGCGCATGTCTTTAATCCTAGCACTCGGGAGGCAGAGGCAGGTGGATCTTTGTGAGTTCAAGGCCAGCCTGGTCTACAGAGTGAGTTCCAGGACAGCTGGGACTACAGGGAGAGCCTGTCTCGAAAAGACCAAAAAAAAACAAGTAGGCAGAAACCATGGGTGTTATCTAATGTAGTTGCATGAATGCAGGGAGTAAGACCCATAGTACATGCCCACCATATCCCTTCAGGGGGTATAACATGAAAGCTAGTAGAATTGAGTGATATTGACTCATTACAGAGATGGGTGTGGGATGGGGGAACCTGCAGGAGGTTAGGACTATGCAAGTGCCTTCTCCAGATATCTGGCCTGGGGTGAGCCCTAGCTCATCTTTAGGAAGAATCCACGGGCAGTGGGACTGGTTAGTGTTGGTATTCATATTGGGCTGGGAGACGGCAATCCCTTCATAAAAGGGAGGTTTGGGTGTAAAGCAAAGCCAGCAGTCACAGGTTATATTGGGATCAGTTTGGTTTAATGCCTAAAAGGAAGCATGCAGTATAGCTCTGAGCCCTACAGTCTCTGTGCTTCTGCTTCGTGGTGGCAAAAATGGGGGAATTCATAGTGGGAGCAACTGGCATTTTTGCAGGTACTTCCTTGATTGTGGGTCTTAGGGACCCCTCTGCAGAGCACGGTTGGGGCCTACAGGGACCATTTGCTGGAGGGGCCGGACCAAGAGTTGTATAGTAATTAGGGCTCCAGGGTCACACCCTGAGTGTACATAATTTCTGATCCTCCATGTTTTCCTTAGACTCCAATCTGTTTTTGTTCTTCCCAATTTGGTGAATTTAACTGTAACCATTCTGGTCTTAGGTGGGCAAGGATCTGTGAAGGTCAGGGTGATGTCATCTCCTCCCTGGGTTCTCCAATAGGTATATACAGTTGTCTCACAACCCCATTCAATGCAAAAGTAATCACTAACTGTCCCACAGGAACTCCTGTCCCTAGTCTGGGGGCAGGCATAGAAGTGTCGTGCTCATTATTATTGGGGCAGTCATGTGCTTCCTTTATGCAATTAAAGAAGTGGTCCCCCTGAAACTCGCAATGGGTCAGTCCCACGAGGACACAGAAATCAAACTGTAAATTAGGCCACCAGGTATGCAAGGGGGCAGAATGAGAGGTTGTGTTAAGAGTTTTTCCTGAGCAGGGCGTGGTGGTGCACGCCTTTAATCCTAGCACTTGGGAGGCAGAGGCAGGCAGATCTTTGTGAGTTCCAGGCCAGCTAAGGCTACAAGGAGACCCTGTCTTGAAAAGACCAAAAAAAAAAAAGAGTTTTTCCTGAACTAGTCTCTTTTACGACCCAAGTCAGGGAGTAAGGGGTATGAGGGTTTTGCCCTAAGACCAGAGACAAAGGGAATAGCAATAATACCAAAACTTACAACATCATCAGGGTTTTACCCTGAGTCTTATCTTTAGAGGGTCCATTGGATGCCTCTGCACAATCCACTGCTGTTCTTCTTCAGGAACTTCGGCTTGTGGTCTGGAATCAACAGGATCAGTCCAAAGCTTGATGTGGGAGATGGATCCAGGGCTTTACACCGTCCACCTTTATTGCATTTGGAGTGGAGAGGATCACATTATGAGGTCCCTTCCAGCACGGCTCTAGAATGTCCTTCTGGTGTCTCTGGATGCCGAACAGATTGCCAGGCTGGAACAGGTGTGGCTCCACTGGTGGCAGGTGGTAGAAATGGCACAACAAGGGAAACAAGTAGTCCTGTTCGCTTCAGAGAGCCTGTAAGAACTTTAGAATTGCTTGATTAGAGATTTCAGCCATTAGGTCAGTCCTTTGGGGCAGATAGGAGGAGGTTTCCCAAACATGATTTCATATGGGGTTAAGCCTTGCAGATAGGGGGTGTTTCTTGCCCTTAGAAGGGCAAAGGGAAGGAGTGCCGCCCAGTCTCTGCCAGTTTCACAGGTTAATTTAGTCAGAGTCTCCTTTAGGGTCCAATTCATCCTTTCTATTTGACCTGAATTTTGGGGGTGATAAGCACAATGTAATTTCCAATTGGTCCCCAGTATTGTGGCCAAACCCTGAATTGCCTGTGATATAAATGCAGGTCCATTATCTGACCCAATAACAGTAGCAAGGCCATACCTTGGGATGATCTTGTCCAACAGCTTTTTGGCTACCACCATGGCAGTTTCTTTCTTGGTGGGAAATGCCCAAATTTTCCAGGCTTGATCTCTGTGAAATCCATCTCCCAGTGGACCCTAGGAGATGGTCCCCTTTCCCTTTTCCTAGGAGGGGCAGCCAGTTGACTGGCTGCATTAGTTGCCTAACAGGCTTGGCATCTTATAACGATATCTTGAATCATCTGGTGAAGGTGGGGGACATAATACTTGGGGGCCAGTAAGGCCTTGAGATTATTCCTAAGTGTGTACTTCCATGAAGTTGTTTTCTCTGAGTTTGGCCTCCGGCCTAGGGCAGTAGGCAATATGGGCAGTCCATCTGATGTAAGAATCCATCCCTTCTTTTTATAAGTATTTGGTTGCTTGAGAATATGTCTGATCCACTTTGGCATAAACAGGTTCCTCAGAGAGAATAGAACTTGGTATGGATAGGGCCATTATTGCGGGTGCTTGTAATGCTATTCTCCGAGGCCTTCTGGTCTGCCATTCTGCTTCCAGTTACCTCTGGAGATTGTCCCTTCTGGTGTCCCAGGCAATGAATTATGGCTATTTTGGCTGGCAGTAAGTCCAATATTTCCTATTCTAGATAGTCTTTCTCTCAGCTGTGAGGAGACCCCCTCCTGGTATATCGCCCCATGCACATGGGCATTGGCAAAGACATAGCAGCTGTCTGCATAAGTGTTGACTGCTTTTCCCATCCCCAGTCGGAGAGCTGCAGTGAATGCAATGAGCTCTGCCCTCTGTGCTGAGGTGCCCTGTGGCAATGCCTGTGACCATAGGGTCTTTGTCCCATCCACCACTGCCACCCCCACGTACCTGATGCCATTCTGGATGAAACTGCTGCCATGTGTGTACATATTGAGGTTAGGATTTTGCAGAGGACAGTCTGTGAGATCTTGTCTTAGTCCTTGTGGGTGGCTTAGGATTTCAGAGCAATCATGTGGCTCATGATCCAAGTCTGGATTTGGCAGCAGAGAGGCAGGGTTTAAGGCTGCACTTGGAGTGAATGTCATTCATGGTTGATCTAATAGCAAGGACTGATAGTGTGTCAGTCTTGCATTAGACATCCATCTGTCCAGAGGGCTTCTCAAGACATATTTGACAGCATGTGGGGTGGTAATGGTAAAAGGCTGCCCCAGGGTAAGCTTATCAGAGTCTTTTGTCAAGAGGGTGGTTGCTGCAATAATTCTCAAGCACCTAGGCCATGCCAAGGCCACCAGTCCGGTTTCTTGGATAAGTGTGCCTCTGGTCTTTTCCAAGGTCCTAACATTTGGGTCAGGACTCGTTTAGCTACTCCAGCAGCCTCATCTAGTAGAGTTGGAAGGGCTTTCCCAGATCCCACAAGGCCAGAGTTGGTGCTGTGAGAAGGGCCTTTTTGGTATCTTGGAAGGCCTGCTCCTGGTCTAGAGTCCAGTTAAAGTCCTTCTCCTGCCCTCTAGTGGCCTCATATAGAGGCTTGGCTAGTTCTGCAAACCTAGGGATCCAAAGTCTGCAGAAACCTGCTGAACCCAGGAATTCTCTCACAAGTCACTGGTGGTTGGGACAGGGATGTTTAAAATACTTTGTTTACGCTCTCTGTATTTGGACCATAACATGCGTCCATGTGGTGTGCTTTCCTGTATGTGTTTTCCACATGGATCATCCTGGGAATAAATGGGACACCCTACAAATGGTGCCCAGACATGGGGCTGGAGGAAATCTTGACAAATTAGGTATCCTCTAAATCTTGCCTTTTTCTTCTCTATCTTCTCTCTCTCCTGATATCTATCTTTTGCCCCAGCCTTCTCTCCTGTTGGTTTCAGTGGATGAGGAGGGTGACCTGGGAACCTGTGGCTTTGTACACATGGAGGAAAACTGCCAAGCTCTAATTTGGCTCAGAGAGAGTATCCCATTCCCTCCAGGCATGTGCCTCCTGGCTTGGTCACTCCTGCAGGCTATAAAAGCCAGTGACTTCAAGGCTGAATTTAATATCAAGACTTAGTATCCACGCTTGGCCTTCGAATCATTTTTCATAATTTTACAGGTCCAAAATAAAATTTTGTGGTTTTAGCTTCCAAAGAAAAAAAACTAGACTTCATCCCCTACTATGAGGAACCAGTTCCTCAGGTTCAGATCCAGCTTTAATTTGTTCATATGTAAATTTTCTCCAGGTAGCTCTGTGGCTCAGCCAAGGCTGGAGACCACTTCTTTCTGATGCAAATTAAGGCCTTTCACAGGAACCACCCTACCAAGAGCAGTTTTTTCCAGATAATTTTAAGCCCTGGCCACTTAATAGCTTTCTCTTAAATTTTGTATACAAAATCTGTTTTTAAATAAAAGTGTATTGCTCTCTTGTCTTCTTGTGGGTTTTTTGGTAACTATTTCTAAATCTAACTCTTCCTACCTAAACCTGCCGGCTATTTGTGGATCCAAAATTGGGGTTCAGCTAGCTGTATCACTTAAGTAATTCAAATCCATTTCAGCATGCTTAACTTAAAATATAATATTTTTACTTAAACCCCGGGTACTCTAGCATATCATTTTTGACTTTAAAAACCCCGGTAATTAAAATTAAAAAAAAAATTTTATTTTATTCTTTTTTTTTTTTTTTTTTTTTTTTTTGGTCTTTTGAGACAGGGTCTCACTGAGCTCTGGCTGTCCTGGAACTCACTCTGTAGACCAGGCTGGCCTCAAACTCACAGAGATCCACATGCCTCTGCCTCCCAAGTGCTAGGATTAAAGCTGCACCACCCACGCCGGCATTTATTTATTTCTGTATGTGTTCATAATGTACTGTCTGCATGCAAGTTTGTGCACCCCTGTCGTGGCAATGCCGCAGAGTAGTAAGAGGGTGTCAGATTCCCCTGGAACTGGAGTCTCCTGAGAATTGGAGTTTCAGACGGTTCTCGGCTGCCATGTGGGTGCTGGGATCGAACCCGGGTCCTCTGTAAGAGCGGTTGGCCTCTTAACTGCTAGGCCATCTCTCCAGCCCCTATCTTGATTCTTTTTTTTTGTCTTTTTGAGACAGGGTCTCCCTGTAGCCCCAGTTGTCCGGGAACTCACTCTTAGACCAGGCTGGCCTTGAACTCACAAAGATCCACCTGCCTTGCCTCCCAAGTCTAGGATTAAAGGCATGCCACCACCACCCCAGCTATCTTTTTAAATGTGTTTCACCTTAAAGATTTTTTCCCACAGAATTCCTGATTACTCTTGGTTTGTGCTCTGGCACCACCAGCCTGTCTGCTGTGCACATACCAGCTGGGACACTGAGCACATGGTGTCTTAACAAATTTTTTCTAAATCATGCCCTTTATACTTTGACTTAAAGTAACAGTCTTTTAATTTCAGCATTTTGGAGACAAAATAGATGGATTTCTAGGAGAGTGTACAGGCCCTGGAGTTCTAACAAAAGAAACTTGCTCGCGTGGATTTTTTTTTTTTTTGGATATTTTTTTTAAGAACTATTAGTAAAATCCTCTTTAACAACATGAATTGATATTTTGGTTGAATTTAAATGAAAAAATTTTTGATTAAAACTGTTTTATGTTTCTTTAAGCCCATCTTCAAACTGTTTGTATGTGTGAGTGAATGCAAGTTCCTGCTTTTAATTCATTATAATCCTACAGGTTTAAATCTAATTAGGAGCCAACTATAAACAAAGATAGATTCATCTCATAAAGAATGTATGTTTATAACCCTTAGTGTTAAAAAATTTTAATTGGGTTTATAGTATGCATAATATTCAGTTTAATGATAAATTATTGTTGATTATTGCTGGTAATTGTTATTAATAGTTATAATTTTGTTATTGAATATAATTACTAATAATAATTAATAATAATTCAGTCTAATAATAAATTGTTCATTGTTGTTGGCTATTATTATTGACAATTATTATTCATAATAATTATTAATGATGATTGTGATGAATAATGGTTAATAATAATTATTGATAATAATTAATAATAGTTATAAATATTGTGATTGTTATTGTGATTATGGATAATTATTATTCTTCCAAAGTCCTTAATAATAAGATAAGATAAATCAATCCAAGACTACAAACAACTTTGACCTGTCTATTTATGGGAACCCTCCTCAATCTTTGGATTTGTAAATAGGATAGGGACAGTTAGACTTGGCCTAGGGGTAGTCTAGGGATAGTTATCCATGATAGGAAAAGAATAGGAGTAGACTTTAGGGATAGTTCATGGAGGAAAGAGGACTTACAACCATTATTACTAAAACTGTTCAGAAGGATACGAGCAGAGGGAAATCTCCCAAATTCTTTCTATGAAGCCAACATCACTCTAATACTAAAACAGGCAAGGATACAACTAAAAAAGAGAACTACAGACCCATCTCATTAATGAACTCAGATGCAAAAATTCTCAACAAAATACTTGCAAACCATACATATACAGCCCCATAACAAAAATATCATTCACCATGATCAAGTTGGATTCATACCAGAGATGCAGGGATAGTTCAACATACAAAAATCAGTAAATATCATAAAACACATAAATGGACTGAAGGACATAAATCACACAATCATCTCAATTGATGCAGAAAAAGCCTTTGACAAAATCCAGCATCCTTTCATGATTAAAGTATTAGAAGGAATTGGACTGGAAGGATCATTCCTCAACATAATCAAAGCCATATACAATAAACCCACAGCCAGCATCATCCTAAATGGAGAAAAGTTAGAAGGATTCCCCATAAAGGTAGGAACCCAACAAAGCTGCCCCTTGTTACCACTCCTTTTCAATATAGTGCTTGAAACACTGACTAGGGCAATAAGGCAAGAAAAGGCAATGAAAGGAATACTATTTGGAAAAGAGGAAGTAAAACTATCGCTTTTTGCAGGGGATAGGATAGTTTATCCAAGGGATGCTAAAAACTCCACCAGAAAACACCTAGAAACTATCAAAAGTTTCAATAAAGTGGCAGAATACAAAATTTACCTAGAAAAATCAGTAGCCTTTCTTTACACTAACAATAAGCAACTGAAGAAGGAATACAAGGAGACCTTCCCACTCACAATAGCCTCAAGAACAATAAAATACCTAGGAATAAACCTAACCAAAACCACCAAAGATCTCTAGAACAAAAATTATAAACTCCCAAAGAAGGTGATTGAAGAAGACATCAGAAGAAAGAAAGACCTCCCATGCTCATGGATTGGAAAAATTAACATAGTAAAAATGTCCATTTTACCAAAATTAATATACAGATTCAATGTAATCCCAATTAAATCCCAAGGTCATTCTTCACAGGCTTGGGGAAAAAAAATTCTTCAATTCATATGGAACAACAAAAGACCCCGAATAGACAAAGCAACCCTGAGTGAAAAAGGCACAGGGGGGGATTTCTATACCAGACATCATACTATTCTACAGGGCTATAGTCATAAAATCAACCTGCTACTGGCACAAAAACAGCCCTGTAGACCAATGGAACAAAACTGAAGATCCAAACTTGAACACATACAATTTCAACCACCTCATATTTGACAAGGGGGCCAAAAAGACTCAATGGAGGAAAAACAGCATCTTTAGCAAATGGTGTTAGCAAAAGTGGATCACCACTTGTAGAAGAATAAAATTAGGATTGGGGATGTCCCAAAATCACCTGAAGCACAGGTAGGAGCTGGGTGCTTCAGCCAGGTGGATTACTTGATTGGATTTCAATCTCTTTGTTGATCTTTGGCCCGATTGGCTGGTGTGGCTGTGGGGGTGGATTGTCCTCCCAGCTGGTATAAAAGGTGGGTAAGTCTTGAGATGGGGATCTCCCAAGACCACCTGAAGCACAGGTAGGAGCTGGGTGCTTCAGCCAGGTGGATTGTTTGATTGAATTTCGTTGTCTTTGTTGATCTTTGGCCCAATTGGCTGGTGTGGCTGTGGGGCTGGAGTTGTCCTCCCAGCTGGTATAAAAGGTGGGTTTGTGTGAGTTTTGAGATCAGGGATCTCCCAAGACCACCTGAAGCACAGGTACCAGGGAGTGAGCTAAACAGAACACCCCCCCCCCCGCCAGTGTGCAAGTGGATTCTTTGGAGAACTTTCAGAACAGAAAGGGAAGAGTGAGTTAGACTTCAAATAGAAAGCCTAAAGCTTAAAGAAATCAATACTACATAAGCAAGGAACAAGGAGGAAAAAAAATCAATCAAACAAACAACGAAGGCATCTGAAGGAGGCAAGTAAAGCAAGCCTTCAACACAGTGAACAGGCATCTGGGATTCACATTGGAATACAGGCAAAGAGAAACCCATATGCCAGGGACAAAAAGAAGAGACAACATGGAAAGGCCCAGGATAATTCCACACCAACCTCTACCAACCCTGTGGAAGATTCCTACAGTGGGATTCCCCTGGGGATGGACCAGGACACAGATATTAGAAGTACAACTGTGAACATACTTAAAGAAATACAAGATTATAAAGAGCAAATCAAAGAATTAAGAAAAAGAGAATGAAAAACGCAAGAAGGACCTAAAGAGAGAAAATGAAAAACCATGGAAGGAAGTGGAAACACTGAAAAGATGCCGTGTTGAAAAAAAATAAGGAAACCAACCAGATAAGCAAAGAGCTACAGGAAGAGATTGAGAAGCTCCTAAAGGAAGTGGAAATACTAAAGAAATCAAAAGAGGAAATGAAAAAAGAAATCAAACACTCATCCAATCAAGAAGAAAAGAATGGAAGAAGCCTCGGAAGCAGAATGGAGGAAGCAGATCAAAAGATATCAGACCTGGAAGATAACACAGAACAACTAAAATCCTCAAGTAAAGATTATGAAAAATTTAAAAATACACAAAGGTGGAACAACCAGGACCTGTGGGACACTATGAAAAGATCAAACCTCCACATCATAGGAATAGAGGAAGGAGAAGAATCCCAAGAGAATGGTATTGATCAGATCTTTAACAAAATAATAAATGAAAATTTCCACAAACTAAAAAAAGAGAAACCAATACAAATACAAGAAACACATAGAACTCTAAACAGACAAGATCAGAAAAGAAATTCTCCAAGCCATATCATAGATAAATGCTAGACGTCCAAAACAAAGACAAAATTCTTAAAGCCACAAGAGAAAAACAAGTGATCTATAAGGGGAAAAACATCAGAATTACAACTGACTTCTCAATGCAAATTATGAAAGCAAGAAGAATGTGTAGCAAAGCATCCCCATTGTTAAAGGACTATAGATGCCAACCCAGGCTATTATACCCAGAAAAAAATGTCCATTATAGTTGAAGGAGAGAGAAAAATCTTCCATGACATAAACAAGATGGAAGAATACATGTCCGGAACAACCAACCCTTCAGAGAATACTTGAAGCAATTCAAAGGACAGAAGAAAGGAGCACCCATCCCCAGGCACCTAGAAAGAGAAATCAGTAAAATCATAACTGCAGAAGTAGAAACCTAAACCAAAACTGCAAATGGATAATAAGGCAAAAGGAAGCAACACAAACCTATCAGTCATAACCTTAAATATTAATGGACTAAATTCCCCAATCAAAAGACATAGACTGGGAGATTGGATTAAGAAACAGAACGCATCTATATGCTGTCTACAAGAAACGCATCTTACCTTCAAGTACAGGCACCACCTTAAAGTGAAAGGATGCAATAAAATATTCCAAGCAAATGGTACCAAAAAGAAAGAAGGTATTGCTATTTTAATATCAGACAAAATAGACTTCAAAGTAAAAAATTCAGAAGAGACAAAGAAGGCCATTATATTTTTTATCTAAAGGAACAAATCACCCAGAAGATTTCACATATTACTAATATATATGCCCCAACTGGTGCACAAAACTTATAAGACAATTCTCCAGGACACAATTCACAGAATTAACCCCAGTACACTCATAGTGAGGGACTTCAATAGCCCCATGAGCCCTTGCAGTGTCAAGCAGGACAAAGATATAACAGGAGACATCTGAACTGAAATGAATATGATACACAAATTCGACCTCATACTGGGACACAGAAGAAACTCAACAAATTAAAAAAACAATTGAAATAATTTCATGCCATTCTATCAGACCAGTGCAAAAAACTCAATATCAAACCAGGTAAACGCACCTTATCTACAAGAAACATGGAGACTAAACAACCATACAACACTTGGATAATGAATGGGTCAAGGAAGAAATAAAGAAAGAGAATAAAAGCATTACAACTGGAAACTGAATGAAAATGATAAACAACACAAAAAACCTATGGGATACTTTAAAAGCAGTCCTAAGAGGGAAGTTTATAGCCCTTGGTGCTACATTAGAAAAACAACAGAAGACACAAGAAACCAATGCTAACAGCTCAGCTAAAACTTGAGAGGCAACAACAGAGGAACCATGAAACACAACAGACAGGAAGAAATAACAAAATCAAGCAGAAATCAATGGAAATAGAAACAAAGAAAACAAACCAAAAAATAATGATCAAAAGTTGTTATCTTTGAAAAGAATAAACACAGATAGACAGAACTCTAGCCCATTAAACCAAAAGAAAGAAGGAAAACTCCAAATCAATACAATCACCATTTGTGAAAGAGGGAAATATCACAACCAACAATGAAAAAGATTCAGAAAATCATCGGGAATACTTCCAAAACCTATAATCTACTTGAAGTAATTGAAAACCAGAAGAAATTGGATGAATTCTGAAATCCTGGGACATCAACCAAGAAGCTGCAAACAAGAGAGAAATCCACAGCTTAAACAGACCCATAAATATATGAAGAAATTGAAGTATGTAATAAGAAACCTCCCAACTAAAAAAGCCCAAGGACCCAGCAGTTTCACGACAGATTCCTATAAAACATTTCAAAAGATTAAACAACATTATTATGAAATTTTTTAAGAAGGATACAAACAGAGGGAATTTCTCCCAAATTCCTTCTATTGAAGCCAGCATTCACTCATTCCAAAACCAGGCAAAGATACAACCAAAAAGTAGAATTATAGACCCATTCCTCCCTAAGAATGAACCACAGATGCCAAAATTGTCCCTAAAAGGTATACTGGCAAATGCGAATACAGACACACATCAAGAAGGGATTCATCCCATCATGGACCAAGTTGGATTCACACAAAAGCAGGGATAGGTTTCAACATATGAAAAATCAATAAAACATCAAGCACATAAATGGACTGAAAATCAATAAATATCAAGCACATATATGGGACCTATAAGACAAAAAACCACACCATCATCTCAATTGAGCTGGAAAAAGCCTTGACAAAACCCAGCATTCCCGTTCATGCTTAAACCTAGAGGGAATTGGGATTAGGAGGATCATTCCCTCAATGTAAATCAAGCCATGATACAGGAAACACCACACCAATATCATCCTAAATGGGGAAATGACAGGCAGTATTCCCTTTAAAGATAGACACTCGGCAAGGCTGCCCCCTGTCACCACTCCTCTACAATACAGTGGCTTGAAACACTTGCTAGGCAATAAAGGCAAGAAAAGTAAATAAAGGAGTACATATTGGAAAAGGAAGTCAAGTTCTCCCTTTTTGCTGATGTAGATGATATGTTTTTTACTTAAGGGGTGGCGAAAACTCACCAGAAAACTCTTAAAATGATTAAGAGCTTCAGTTAAGTGACAGGATACAAATAATTAAAAATCAGTAGACCTTTCTCTTACACCAACAACAACAATTGAGAATAGGAATACAAAGAGAAATTCCCACTTTCACCAATAGCCTCAAACAACAATAAATATACTTAGGAACAAACCTAACCAAAGAACCCAAGAATCTCTACAACAAAAATTTAACCCTTAAAGAAATAAATTAGAACAAGACATCAAAGATGGAAAACCTCTATGCTCATGGATTAGGGAAAATTAATATAATAAAAATGTCCTATTCTCTCTCGCACCAAACTCCTTGTAGAGATTTAATGTATCCCAACTGAAATCCCCAAGACTTTCTTCACAGCTGTGGAAAAAAAGTGCTTAATCTTTTGATTTGGAAAAAAATAACCACCGAATAGCCAAAACAACCCAGGGGCTGAGTGAAAAGAGTAATACGGAGGACAGCTCTATACCAGACTTCAACTATACAACAGGGCGATTGTATAAAAAACAGTTTTTGGTTACTGGCACAAAAACAGACCTGTTGACCGAATGGAACAAAACTTAAGATCCAAACTGTGAGCACACAAAAAGTCTCAGCCATCTCCAATTATTTGACAGGGCCAAGAAGAACAAATGGAGAAAAGACAGGCATCTTCAGCAAGGGTGTTGGCAAAACTGGCTCACACTTGTAGAAGAATGAAATTAAACCCGTACCTCTCGACCCTGTACAAAAAGTACAATTCCAGATGGATTAAAAGACCTCAAGGAAACCCCAAACTCCGAAGATGATAAAAGAAAATATTGACAGCATACTTACAAGACAAAAGAAAAAGGGGCGTAGGAAAAAGACTCCTAATCAGACAAGCAGCATGCACAAGAATTAAGGTCCACGAATTGACAAATGTGACATCATTAACTCAAATTCTTTTATATCAAAAGAAACAATCAGGAAGTGAGAGAAATCCCCACAGAGTGGAAGGAACAATTTCACCCACAAACACATTACAAAGCATTGGCATTTCCAGAATATATAACCTACTCAAAAACACAAAAAAAACAGGAAAACAATGACCTCAATAGATAAAAAAAAAAATAAAAGATGAAACAGAACCACCAGTGGGACATTAGAGATGGCTGAGAACATCTTAAGAAAGGTTCAACATCATTTCATTAAGGAAATTGCAAATAAAAACCACTCTAAGATATCATCTTACTCCAATAAGCATTTGGCTAGGATCAAAGAAAAACAAAGACACCCAAGTGCTGGAAGTTGTGTGAGGGAAACCACTTCTCCACTGCTGGTGGGAATGTAAACTGATTACAGCCACTATGGAAAAGCAGTATGTGGAAAACCCTTGGAAGACTTGAAAATGAACTTGTCACTCTGACCCGCCAACCACTCCTGGACATGTACCCACAAGACTCATCTTAGACCATCGTTACCGCACTGAGATTACATGCACAGCCATGTTATTGCAGCTCTTCTTCACATATTAGCAAGGAGCTGGAACCAATCCAAGTGCCCCTCAACTGACGATAGTGGATAGAGAAAATGTTGGTACATATCACCAGTGGAGTTCCTATGCAGCCAGTAAAGAAAGCATGAACATCATCGACTTTTCCAGGTAAATGGGTGGGAGCAGGAAGATCATCATGCTGAGTGAAGTAACACAGCTCCAGAAAAACAACGAGTGAACAGTATCCCTCATCTGTGGATTGAGATCATCCAATTACCTAGTTGTATGGCAAACTGAGCAAAGCCAATCTGTGATTTGTTAAACAATGCCCTATATTTTGAATCCCTTAAGATATATAAATAAAAAGAAAAATAATTAAACCTACTTCCACCCTGTTACAAAAAGTCACACCCAAATGGATCAAAGACCACTAATGTGAAACCCAAAACTCTGAACGGTGATAGAAAAAAAGTATTAACCACAAAGTACACTAGACAGGTGTAGGAAAAGACTTTCTTAAATCAAGGAGCAATAGAGCTGCTCAACATTACGGTCTGACAGATGACAAGTGGGACCTTATGTAAATTCAAAAGTTTCATAAGAAAAGAAACAATAAGGAAGTGAAGAGAAACCCACACAGATGGGAGGAAACCTCACTGCTAGAAACATTCTGACACAGAATTAACATCAGAATTATAAACTCATTCAAGAACAAGAGTAGAAAACAAAAATGACTCACTTCAAAAAGACTGGAGTAAAGAGCTGAGCTAGAGACTTCAAAAGTGAGAGAAATAAGAGATGTTGCTAGCCAAACATCTAAAATGTGGTTCCACATAGCTAATAATTAAGGAAATAAAATTAAAACCACTTTAAGATATTCATCTCACCCCAAAACGTGGCAAGATTCAAGAAAAACAAATGATACTAAATTGCTGGAGAGGGTGTGGGGAAAGGGGAACACTCATCGCACTAGTTTAGTGGGAGTGCAAACTTCCAACCACTTGGAAAGGGCAGTTATGCAGAGAACACGTAAAAGACTAGAAATGAGCCTACCATTGACCTAGCCCATACCATCTTCTGGGAATATATCCATCACGACTCTTCCTACCACAAGAAATACATGTAACAGTCCATGTTATATTGCAGTTTCTATTCACAACTGCTAGGAGTTGGACAGAGAAAAATGTTGGTACATCTACACATGGATTTCAGAGAAGGTAAAGGAAAGATGACATCATGAATGAATTTTGCAGAGTAAATGGAATGGAAAGAGATAGATTATTATGCTAAGTGACAACAATCCCGAGAAAAACAAAAGAACAAATGGTATACCATTATCTGTGGATCGCTAATACAAACTAGTTTGAGACAAACTGAACAACGATTAAATGTTAATATTCTCATGATCTAAAGACAACTATTCTCTGTCGATGTGAACCCTAAACAGGTGCTTAGAAGCTGTAACCCATAACTTTATTTTCAGACTTTTGATTTTTGGTACACATGGACGCGAGGGTATGATGTGCTCTTTTAGACTACTAATGGGATAATAAAATGAAAGATGCAGTCGGGCCGTTGTGGTGCATGCCTTAATTCCTAGCACTTGGGAGGCAGAGGCAGGTGGAATCTATTGTTGAGTTCAAGGTCAGCCTGTCACAGAGTGAGTTCTAGGACAAGCTGGAACTACAGGGAGACCCATTGTCTTCGAACACACAACAACAACAACAAAAAAAAAAAATGGAAAAGATGCCAAATCAAGAAAAGTATTGCTATGGATACAATCTTAATATAGGTGCAATGTTATAGGCTGGTTGCAACTTAGCCTTTCTAGGTGCATAAATGACCATACTTGATGCCCATACCAGTTTGGCCAATGGACCTAAGGGCTAACTTTTGTTCTTTACCCTCAGAGGTCAACCAAGATTTAGGGGATTATGCACAGGGGCATCTGTTGAAATGTCCTACAGATGTGGGTCACCCGTCTTCCTGTTTCAGGGAGGTCTTGGAGAGCCACTGATGACAGACTTCAGCCAGTGTCCAGTCTAAAGAGAGGAAATCTGCTCACGCTTCAGAAAAAAGAACCTGGTCTAGTAAGACCTTACTGTGTCCTCAAGTGGATGAACTGAGAGAAAAAAAGCTAAAGGGAGCAAGGGGCTCCCACCCTTTCTCCCCCCCCCCCAAAAAAAAAAAAAACAAGAGACCCTGAAGGACCAGATCCTCAACTGACCTTGAGGAAAACAAAAACTTGGTTATCTGGGCTAACTGCTGTGGCCTTTAGCATCCAAAAGGAAAGTTACAACCAATAAAATAATTCAGTCAGACTCAGAAAAACTGTTACTGCAGACATAGAACATTTGGAAGAACTTTAGTAAAAAAGACAAAAAAGAATAAAAGAGAAGTACTGTTTGATTTGGCTATCATCCCAATTCTTACTGGTAGTAAAATCATACTCTGAGACCCTACGAAAAAACGGCAATAAGGATTCTTTTCCTTTCTTCAGTGGTGAACAGGACCTGCAAAAGCTTTTGAATATCTTCCCATGTGGGCTGATGGGTGCAGAAGATGGAATCTAAAAGCTCAATCAGAGCCCGGTGTTTCTCTGAGAAGGGGTTTTTTTCTCTTCCAATTATAAATGTCAGAGGAAGTGAAGGGAGTATAAATTAAGAATGGCTGCTCAGCTCCCCCAAGGGGAGGGGCCACTGCTCGGAGAGGAAAGACCTCAAGATTGATCTCTTGCCCTGAGAGAGTGTGAGTGTGCGGAGGGGAGAGGATGTGGAATGGGTCAGGTGGACTGGAGGAGGGTAAAGGGGAGGGGACAGGGGAGGCTGAGTGGGAGGGGCAGGAGGAGGGCAAAGGGGAGGAGGCAGAGGGGGGTGCAGGACCAGGTGGGGGAGCAGAGGCATGGGGATCTGGGTTGTAGGGAGGGGGAAGGAGGAGGTGCTCTCCATCCTGGTCTGCAGAGGGCAGGACTCTTGGCGCCTGCTCTGATTTCTTCTGCCTTTGTCCTGCTTCAGGGACCAGGACCTGTTTTCGGGGTAGGGAAGGGCGAAGCCACTGGAGGTCTGAGAACCAATTCCTGCCAGGGGAAGATATAGGGCTGTTGGTCAGGGTGCCCCAGATCGCCAAAAACAACCTGAAGAACTCCTTTGATAAGTCGGCTGTCAAAGGAGCCCTCTGGTGGCCACTCAGCATTTGAGAGGATTGGCCATTCCAGTTCACAGAAGGTTCGAGCCTCCCTGGGGAGACCTGGCCAGAGCCCCCTCCTGAAAGATCTCAGCCTCTCCTGAAATCTTTAAAATGATAAGGGAGAGAGGCATTGAAGAAGACTGAGACTGTCCCATGTTAGTTTCAGAATAGATCAGAGTAGAGATAAGAACAGTAGCAATGACAGTAAAGATAACACCACAGATCAAACATAAAGGACAAGGACAGACAAATATTTGTGTTGGAGGCAGCCCCTTGCTGGCTCCCTAACCGAACTCGCTGTTCAGTCCCTGAGACCTGGAAATAAGCTTTCCCTCGGCCTATATCCAAAAGGTGGACAGATGGTCCAGCCTCTTCCTGTGAGAGAAGAACTCCCTGTTCAGTCTTTCCCTATGGGAGGTAGACCCCCTGTCCAGCCTCCCAAGAGCCAAGGTGTCCCTTGCTCTCGTGCCCAGGGAGCTTTACTGCGTCCAGTTTTCTCCCTGAGCACCTAAATCAGAAGTTTGAACTTAAAACCAAAAATCACAAATAGAAATTCAACCAAAATACAGAACAGTCAGGACACAACGAACAAACTCAAAAAATACCTATACTCTGCAGAGGTGAGTGAACCTGCAGCTAGGCATTACAAAGGATTGAGGAATCCTCCGTGATGAGGGTGGGATATCTGTGGGACCTCCAATTGTTAGGTTCAGGAGTCCAACACCAATACACCAACAGAGATCAAAAAATGATTTTATTGGAGGTAGAGAAGGTTGAGAGAAGGGAGGAAGTAAGGACAAAAGATACAGAGAGAACAAAGAACAAAGGAGGGAAGAACTGTGCACCGGGCCATGCTCTATAGCATGCAAGCTAGCAAGCAATGACCCCGGCCCACCAATGCATAGGCTTTTTATACAAAATCCAAGGGGAGGTACAGGACGGACTTGTTAACTTTTAAATTAGTTGGATTAAACAGAACTTACTGCACTGGTCAGTTTCTAATTGGTTTTCCCACAGTTCACTAGAGGGAGGGGTCAGTTGCTCCAGACACTGGGGAGTGGGCTTTCTGACCTTCTTTGGGCATTCCTGAGATTGGGGCAGCTGGAGACTTGCTATGTTGCAGACCTTCAGCCATACATTCCATTGGGGGTGGGGGAGCTGGTGACCATGCATTCCTTTAACCTGAGTTAATTCCAACAATAGTTAAGGATATAAAGATGGCTGTTGTAGCCAAAATGGAGCTATGTAGGAAAATTCTTATTCTAAAGCAATAAAGCAAATTATCCATCACCATTATTACACAGAATTCCCAGCGTTATTTCTGCATGCATACAGGCTGAAGCAGGCTTGAATTTCGAGTGTTGTGGCCAATGCATTGGACGGTGGTTCTTCAGACCACCAAATTGGTAATCTGGTGTGGGGCTGGACAGTGATCTATCAGGTCACCAGCTGTGGAGTGAATTGTGAGTGGGTGTAGGCTGAAGATAGGCCATCAGCCATCAGCCTGAAACTCCTGTCCAGAGACCAGCAGTCTTTGGGCAGGTGGAAAGCACCGCCAGACGGAAAACATTCCCAGGCTAAGGACCTGAGTTAGAAGTGCCTCTCGGGTCATGTTATGGCCACAGGCTGGCACTGTGTCCCCCTTCTCTTAGCAGGACTGCGAGGTACCTGTTCACAGCAAAAGAAGCTCCCACAGAGTTAATTTTGCTAGAGGGGCAAGACACCTTTTGCTAGGTAATGCATTCTAGACATAATTGGAAAGCTACATCAATGAAATCTGGTTCATATGGTAATCTAACAAGATATTCATAATGACAAAACTAGTTGACATGCCAAGGTGAATGGAAGAAAATTCACCAGGTCCCACCTGTGGATGAAAAGTTACAGGCAACCAATGGATGCTGAGCAATGGAGACTCAGTTTTTTTCCACAGATTCACTCTCTTGGAATTATCTAATCCCAAGTAGGACGCCCTTGACACAGGTACATATGAGTACCAATAAATGGATTCATATGCATATTTTTAATTATGTGTATACATATTCAACAATAATAAAGAAGAGGACATGAAATTGAAAAGGGAGTTAGGGGGATATGGGAGCAGTTATAGGAGCACTGGGTAGGATAGAAATAATGCAAATACAATTCTCATATGTGAAATTCTCAAAAATAAAGCTTTAAAAAAGTAAACAAAACCACCTATCATTCAACTGTTTTAAGTAGATATAAAATAACAGTCACACATGTTGCTAAAATTTCACAAAGAACCATTTGAAAAACAATTGTTCTATGAAGAGATTTGCATATACTATGCTATTATTTACTGCAAGTTGATTAAACTTAATACATTGACAATTATTTCACCAAAGTGAAGCTCCTCATAATTAAATCAACTTTGATTTATATCCCATTTGCTTTAAACAAATGAATCTAGGAAGCTGAATAACAACTAAAAATCAAAATGATTTCTCACATATATTCAGGAATCAAGATTAGAAAAATAAAATTAAGCAGACTAAAAAGTGATATTTTTACTCAAATCAAAGGCCTAAAATAGGAACATTAGGTGTAGTATCTGTGGTGATAAAAGGAAACAAAGTCAGTAGTATTTTAGGTCAATAACTCTCTCATCAAATAAATATTCTTAGAATATAAAGTAAGACACAGGTAGAAATTTGGATTTGTGTTTACTACCAAACTTCATAGTACCCATACTCCTAGAAAAAAATTTTCTTTTAATTTTTTTAAAATTTTTATTTATTTTTGTATGTGTATGAATGTACTGTCTGCATGTAGGTCTGTGCACCCGTGTCATGCAATGCCACGGAGGTCAGAAGAGGGTCGCGGATTCCCCTGGAACTGGAGTTCTCCTGGAATTGGAGTTACAGACGGTCCTTAGCCGCCATGTGGGTGCTGGTGATCGAACCTGGGTCCTCTTCAAGAGCAGTCGGTGCTCTTAACCGCTAGGCTATCTCTCCAGCCCCTAGAAAAAATATTTTTAAATACTTAATATCCCAATTGCTCTGCAGATGTGCCACTCAGATAGAAACCATAACTTGGTGGGTTTCTAAGGGGTTTTTGATGAATGGTTGTAAGAACTACTGTTCAGTGTATTTCTCCCATATATTGGACATTGGCCTTTATCTAGCTTGTTTTATTTAATATTGTAAACTACTTAAAGAGATTTCATTATCATAATCCCACCTTATGATTAAGAGAAAACAAGTCTCAAGAAGTTGATTCATGTGATGTCATTTTATGAAGAAGTTGGGGAAGGGCCGGGTGTGGTAGCACATGCCTTTAATCCTAGCACTCAGAAGGCAGAGGCAGGTGGATCACTGTGAGTTCAAGGCTAGCCTGGTCTACATAGAGAGCTCCAGGCTAGCTGGGACTAAAGGGAGACCCTGCCTCAAAAATACCAAAAAANTATTAAACTTTGCTCAACCATAAGAAAGTCATGTACTGGCTATTTTTCCATTCTTTGAGCACTATGAAGACATACCAACTATCAAAAAAGATTAAGAATGTAGAGAGTTGGAAATAATGTATGCATTAAAATCCTCAAATAAACTTCTTTTGCATCCTATAATAGAACCTGCTTAGTTATAACTCAGATGGATCCTGAGCCAATAAGTATAAGGAAAATTTTAATGGGACAGGTAGCTTTATCTGTGCCAAGAGAATTCAGCATGGGGAAAAAAGTCTACATCACCAAAATGCAAAGGTGGGTGGGTGGTCTGAGAGTTTGTTCATTCAAGACCTTTCTTGGTTGGTGACATGGCTCAGAGGATAAACATGTTTGCAATACAACCCTAGTGGTATAAGTATGATCTACCAGGTGGATTAAAAAAATGGACAGAGAGAACCCACTCCATAAAGTTGTTCTTTGACTTCCACAGGTATGTTATTGTACATGTGCACCCCCTACACATACACATCATGCAGGATACAAAATAATAATAACAAATGAAAAATTTAAAAGACCTTTCAATTTACAGTTGAAATTTCAGTTCCTGGAGACAAAAATATGTACAAATCACTCATGAAATCAGTGGTATAGGCCAAGTAAGAATTCAGTTGTTTTTGTTCTCTGTGTACTGAGACTTTTGTGACTACTTAGCTTCCTTTTAATGTAGACTGTTTGGTTGGCGAAGGAAGTCCTTGATAACTGTCCTAACTATTGGCTAGACATGCTCAAGCACAAAAGTTTGGTCCATTGATCTACCAGCAATTTTCAGAGGGAAGATCCAAGTCCCTTTTCTTGGAAGGCCTTTGTAGATGTTCTCAATTATTCCGCATCCATGATTTATAGCATAGAGAAATGTTAGCAGCATTGTGCAACCTAGACCTTACTATGAAGTATCTTCAATCAAACCCCATTGTTGGGGGCTGGAGAGATGGCCTAGCGGTTAAGAGCGCCGACCACTCTTGCAGAGGACCCAGGTTTGATCCCCAGCACCCACATGGTGGCTAAGAACTGTCTGAAACTCCAATTCCAGGAGAACTCCAGTTCCAGGGGAATCCGACACCCTCTTCTGACCTCCACAGCATTGCATGACATGGGTGCACAAACCTGCATGCAGACACTACATTCATACACATACAGAAATAAAAAAAAATTGTTAATGTGTCATTTGGCTCAGAATGGTCGTTTCCAACCAGACATTTCCTAACTGAAAGATTCTAGGAATTGAAAGATTCAGTGGATAAGTATTCCAGCTAACCTTCCTGAATTAGCTAATAAGCAAACAAATTGATTGGCCAGTTCAGTAAAGTCTAAAAATGTTTGTAGACACAAAAAGACTTAGTTTCCCTTAGAGAAAAATCCATGAAGCAAACAAATTGTCACTTCCATACATTGCTGGAAACATAATAAGTTGTTACAAACTTTCAAGAAAACTTATATATGAATATGAAATCTCCCCACAAGATCATGTGTTGAGCCTCTCTCTGCTTCTGGTTGCACTATTTTATGAACTTGTGGAAACTTTACTAAGTGAGGCTGAGATGGAATAAGTATGTCATTGATAGGGTCTCCTCTCTCTCTCTCTCTCTCTCTCTCTCTCTCTCTCTCTCTCTCTTCTTTCCCATCCTTCTGCCATGATAACTAGATTTATGTCATGAAGTTCTATTTCTTCATGGCTCAGAAACACTGGAACTGCTGATACAGGATTAAAACCTTTGAAACAATGGAACTGAAGAGATCCTTCCCCCCTTTAACTTATTTATGCAAACCATTTTGTCACAACAACAAGTGTGACTAACACAGGAAAACTATGATAAAGTAGTGATATTCTGTGACCTGGTCAGTATGTTTCTTTTAATTATGATCATAAGTTAATAATAAAATGTTATAAACTCAAAAGTGGGAAGTAAGACTGAAATTATATAACTTTCTGACAGAATAATGACTATGCCTACCAATATTCAACTGAGCTACTTAATATCAAACTATAATTATGCCCATGTGAGAAATATGTAAGCAAGATAGAGCCTTAAATTCACATATACAGTGTTAATTTAAAAGAGCAGGATGCTGCAAGAATGGTTATAATCCATGGCAAAATTTCTGTTAAATTCCTGAATAGAAGAAATTAATTTAAACAAAGAGTCAGTGGTAAATTTATAAAGCCCAAAGGTGACAGATCTTATCTGAGGAAAATATCAGGCTGCTACTTCTGGGTACAAACAGATTATCTTCACTGCTACTGGAGCTGGAATCTCAACACAATCCCACAACAGCATACAATGCTCCTTTGGAATTAGATGTAACTACTCCAACAACTGCAGCCATTCTTACTGAGTCGCATCTTTTACAGTCTCTACAACATCACCAGTTTTGTATTATTTATGGTCAGCCCCTTGGTTTCAGTGGATATTCTGAAAGCAGAGAGGACACACGTTCAAGTACATAGTGGGAAGAAGAACCCATCTGCTAAAGAATTCTCCCAAGATAAAGTTTGGGTACCAAGTACATCAGTTTCTTTCCTCTTTGCTATATAAAATGCCTGCATTTCAAGATTTCTTTCCCTGGGGAAATGTATATAATATCTACCAATCCTCATAAGTTTCCAACAACAAACTACCAAAAATTTGGTGACTCCACCAAAGTTCACCCTGTGGAGTCAATGAGTTCACTGGATTTGCTTAGAGATCATTAGGTGTGAGACTGATTACAGAAGCATGGGTAAGCTCAAAGCAGCCACACCGAAATGTCTTCATGGAGCATAAATGATATCTCCCATAACCACACAGAAGGAGCCTCTTCCAATTAATCCTCCCAGACTGTATACTCTAGTACTTTGGAAGACAACAATGCAGCTTAAAATAAGAACAGAATCACATACTGAGAGAAGTGGCTGGAACCTCAGGAAAGAATCCAGTGATTCTTCCCACCCTCTCCTTTGAGGGATATCAATAGCCAGCAATTGGATTATGTTGGGCTCTTGCAAGCAGACACAGCTTATCTGGTGAAAATGGCATCTGTTTTGCTCAAAGGACCGTGTTCTATAACAACTTAACAAAATTGTTTAAGGAAGGGTAGGTCTATTTTGATTCACAGTTTGAGTGTGCAATCTATCATGGTAAGATACTCATGGCAGCAATATGAGAGGCTGTTGGCCAAATTGCATTTATAAACAGAGATGGAATCTGGTGCCTAATTTTCTTTCTCATTATTAATCAGTCTCATGCCCCCAGACCCCAGAATGTGGCTGCCCACACTCAGGGTGCTGTCCACTACTCATTTAAACCTTTCTGAAAACACCTTTATGTTCATAGATATGTTTCTAATAAAGTTTATAATAAATTTTAACTATTATTCCATGGATTCTGAAAGTAACTGTAATCCAACAGAGGCCAAATCCCTTGTGCCATGGTTATGATCCATAAAATATTGTTGCTGGGGAAAAATAATGGATATTGAAATAGTATCCAAGTTTCTAAAGTGAAAATGAATCTTTATTTTTTTATTTAACAATCTTTTATGTTTCTATATATCACTTAAATACCCATTATTCATTGGTTATTAGTCTGTTGACTCAAATGTTAAGTTTCTGGCATTTGGGGTTGCCTATTTCTTTGAAGTCCAAGTGTACCTTCTCCTTCCTTGACAAGAGTTCAGAATACATAAGGCATTATTAATTTTTTCAACAAGGTTGTACAGAAAGAAAGATGAAAAGTAGAAGGCAATTAGTACATAAAAGAAGACAAAATATGAGTTACCTAATGTGGAATTGCTAGCAAATTTGCTAAGACATTAGTAGTGTTCCCTCTGCTAACCTCTCTTCATCCATTTTCTCTTCACCACCATCATTACTAGCACCAGCATCATTGTCATTATCATTACCATCATTTTCAGTGATCACTGTCATCTGTGTTAGGTACTTTGACACAATCAGGTCTGTTCATCACTTCTATTTAAACTATTATTGACAGACGCCATATTGGGGTGCCGAGCAGGGTAGGGCTCGGGACAAGCCCGCCACCGCTCCAGCAAGGTAGAATCAGGGCATTGACGGTGCAGGACAATTGGTTTGCTGAGTTGTGGCAAAGGGGGCCCAGTGACTGGCGGACCTAAGCCCGACTCCTAATTCCTGCCAAGACATGGCTCCCCGGCTGGGTGGCCCCGCCCCCACCCCGTAGTCACAAGCGGGAGGCGAGCCTGGCTTTGGAGGCAGGCACAGACGCCATATTGGGGTGCCGAGCAGGGTAGGGCTCAGGACAAGCCCGCCACC